>MWVB01000021.1:99540-199460 GCA_003054985.1 Leucosporidium scottii
ACTTTGTCGGCCTTCACTGACGCAGGCGTGATTGATCCCATTCCATCCTCCACCTCCTACTCAGCCATGCCCTCCCGATCCACCCTTTGCCAGCTTGTATCTCTCGCCCTCCTCCTCTCGCTGGCCTCACCCTTCGTCGCCGCCCTCCCAGTCCTGCAAGCGCGTGATGGAGCAGTGGAAGCGTCTGCAACATCTCTTCTCGCTGCTGTATCGGAGGAGCTCGTACAAGCCGTCAACATCCCGAGCAACCCCAAGTTGACCAACAGCTCTAGCCTGTCTCGCAAGGTCGCTTTGCCGGTCTACTACTCTGCTCTAGTTGCGGTTGGAGCGAGTTACACGTGAGTCTCTGGAATCCTCTGCTCTGCTGTATGCTGAGCTAACGATTCTGTACACAGGGACAACGCTCACCCCCGAGCTGCCGAGTTCTCCTCTTCGCTTCGCCAGTACTATCCCTACAACAAGTTTGGCGGTCGATACACCAACGGGAAGGTTGGAGTCGAGTACATGGTTGATATCGAGACCTCTCCTGCCCTGAAGCGGTCAGGATCCAAGATGCCCGCGTTGCTCGATTGTGAGTTCTTCGCCGAAGGAGGGATGGAGATGGGAAGGGGCAGCTGGAGGCGGGGTGAGCTCACAACTGACACCTCTCTCTGATCACAGATGCCTACGGTGGATCTGTAGTGCAGAACGGCCTGTCTGGTACAGGCTCATCCTCGCCCGCTGCCGTCGACCAGGTGAAGGCCTACCTCTCCGACGTGGAGTCGGGATCTGCTGCTCTCGGTTCCGGACGTGTGTTGCACTACTTCAACAGCGGTGCGTTTGAACTTTTCTGCCCCTCACTCTCTCCCCTTCTCGACTTGATCGCGCCTTGGATCCATCAGCCAACATGAGCTCACTTCGGCGGCAGCGCGCTCGACCTTGACCTTCCGCTCACTCGCTCTTCTCCGCACCACAGGCATCAATAACCAATATCAAATCTGGAACGCTGCTCTCTCAGCCGGTCTGAGCGACTTGTCCATCGCCAACGCCAAGTCGGCTACCTCGGCGCAACTTTCGGCGCTGGCCGCCGCGATTCGCACCATCAAGAAGAGCAGTACTCTCGCTTCGTACATCTTGTCCTCCTCTCGGCTTCTGAAGCGATACGCTGACACTTGTCGACCCCTCTATTCTCTACGCTCGACAGGAAGGCGCACGGCATCGACTACCTCATCGTCGGCCTCCCCTCGCTCGAGATCGTCCCCACTTCTGCCTACCAGGTTCCCTCCTACTTCTCCGATGCAAAGAAGGCTCAAGCCCTGGATCTCCTCAAGACCATCACCGCGCAATACAATGACGGGCTCAAGACTTTCGCTGCCCAGCTCAAGCTCGAGGTCAAGGGTGCCGGCGGTCGTGTCTACTTCTATGATCTTGCATCGCTGGTGAGTCCTCTTTGGGAGATTCTCCAAGTTGCAAGCTGACCTTTCTCCCCTCCCACAGTGGCGCGACATGCACCAGAACCCTCAGACCTACGGAATCACCGTCTCGCCCATCACCAAGACGTGCTACAGCTCGACGACCGGCTCGCTCTGCACCAACCCCTCCGCTTACCTCTACTTTGATACGCTGCACCCTGTCACCTCAGTACACGCCATCATCGCCAAGAAGGTCAACGGTCTCGTTCTTGGGCTGTAAGGAGTGATTCGAGTTGTTGCGCTTAGACGTTGTAGAACGGTTTGTAGAGCTAGAGAGGTTAGTGTAGATCATGGGCTTAGTCCTGCAACTCAGGAAGTTGGTACAGGTAACTCGAGTTCGGCGGCAGAGAGATTCGACGTCGATGCTGCTCGGCGAGGGTCTCATCGGAGACGGGAGCAGCTTGAGCGTCCGCCAAGTCGCGATAATCCTCTATAGCCCGTCACTCTCAACTCAACGGAAAGCCCTGTGAACAGCTTCCGACCTCGATCATGGAGGCAGAGGACAGTGCAGAGTGTCGAATCGAGCTTCGGCGAACGGTTTGGCGAAGTCCTGCTTCCTTTCTCTTTCCTCCTCCTTCAAATCCTCTGCAGTCGCGTTGAGCACAGCACGATAACAACCCCTCCCCAATAATTGTACGATGTCACATCGGTCTTTAGCGAGGCGCGCAATCAATCTCGGCCCTGCTTGACTTGCACCCTCTTCGACTTGGCCGAGATGGACTTCGTCTCTTCGCCTGCTCCCCCTCCAGCTGATTCCTGCTTCTCTTACTGACTGTCCCTGCTTTGCCACTGCTTGCACCTCCTTGCCAGCTTCGGCGATGAAGGGCAGATCTGTGCTCAGAGCGATCCTCACCTGGCTCGCCCAGCGAACTGTTCAAACTCGCGGTGAACGCTGGTCGCCTTTTCGGCTTCAATCACATCGTTTCCGAAACGTTTTCGCCACTCGACAGCGACCTCAACCTAGCGCTGTACAGCGCCCTTCAAGGCCAGCTCACCACACTCCAGCGCCTCTCGCCCCCCACCTCGATCGGACGTCGAACGAGCGCTCTCAGCAGGTGCGTCTCGAGTTTTGACAGAAGCGAGCGAGGCAGCGCGGTAAGCTGTACAGCAGGCTGACGATCATCATTCTACAGATAATGTCCAGCATTCCCACTCCCAGCTCAGCAGCCAACTCCCCTTGGTCCACTTTCATCTCGTTCCCCGCCGACTCGCTCAAACCGACAACAGCGTCCCGTCCAGCTTCCCCTCGCCCTTCAACCCTACACAATCGAGAAATCAACCCTTTTGAAGACTCGTTCGCCCCCGACAAGGTCGCTGCTGCTGCCAGAACCGAGGGTGATGCTCGGTCGATTCGGCCAACTCGCAAGCGTCCAAGTCCGACTGAGCTCGAGGAGGAGCAACAGAGGAGGGCTACACGGGATGCGAAACGGCCCAAGTTGAGACTGGGGCTGAATACACCGGCCAGCGGCAGCAGCTCGGCGGACTCGGCGGCTTCCTCCTTCTGTCAAACCTCCTCGGACATCTCGCGGTCCAAGTCGACCACCATCTCGCCCGATTCTTCGGTTGCACCATCTCCCGTCACGGAGGAGCTCAAGACCGATACCGGAAGCCTCATCAATCTGCTCGCCGTCTCGGCGGCGCTGGCTGGCCCGGCTCCCTTCCACTACCAACCCGCGCCCCTCCCCATCACTCTCAATGCCACGCGAAACGATTATGTCCAGCCCTTTCAAGGCTCCATGGCACCCTCCACGAGCACCTTCATCCCTCCTTCCACCTTCGTATCCTCGGCCCCCTTCGCCGCTTTCGCCCCCGACTACCTCATCTTCGATCCCTCCGCCTCCCTCCCGCCCGCGCTTCTGCAGCCCGTCGCTCTTCCCGAGCTCCCTATTCCCCCTCCTCTCGACCTCGCCTCGCCTCTCCTCTTCGACGTCGACGAGGCGCCTCGCCCCGCTGGCAAGAAGCGAGGGAGGAAGCCGAAGAACGCTCCTACCGTTAGCCAGGCGGAACTCGAGCAGGAGAGGCGGGAAGCATTGGATCGCAATCGCGTTGCTGCGAGTCGCAGTAGACAGCGCAAGAAGGAGCGGGTTGGGAACCTCGAGTCGAGTGAGTTTCTCTCTCTCTCCCATCTCGGCGCTCGCTTCGGTCCTTCAGTTCGAGCCCCCATCTCTCTCCAACTCGCTCGCTGATATCTTCTTTTTCACCCACTCGCAGCCGCCCAAAACCTATCCAACAGCAACGCCGCCCTGCAAGCCGAATGCCATCAACTTCGCGCCGAAGTCGACTCCCTCCGCGCCCTCCTCGAGCAAATACACCCCCAGCCTTGCTCTTGCGAGCACGTCCAGGGCTACCTCACTCGCGAGCGTGACGGCGGAGGGATTCCCACGATCGAGCGTATCGCGGGCGACGTCTTGACGAAGGATTATGGGAGGGTGCCGAGTAGTGGGAGTCAGGTCGGAGGCGAGGAGGCGAGGAATAGGGAGGAGGAGATGGAGAGGAGATTGGAGATGATGGAGGAAGAGGAGCGGTCGGCCGTGGTGCAGAACGCTATCCCCCTGAGAAGGAGGGCATGAGACGTTCGAGGGTGTGGAGGAGCTAGACGACAGACACTTTTTTTCTTTTCGCTTTGTTCGATGGGCTTCGTAACGCCCCTTACAGTATGTTGTGTAGCACTCTTCGTCTCCTACATGAGCACAGCTCTCCCCAGAAATACGAAACAGACACTTTGTAGAAGCCTCCGAAATATCGAAGCAAGCTCGGCGAGCCTTTTCGAGTCTACTACGAGGCAAGAGCTTCACGTTCGCCATCATTTCCGCCAACTCGGATGTTTCCGCTGTTCAAAGCGCTATGGTTCGGCAAAGCCAACTGCGTGTCTTGTTGATGGCCCTACAGAGCAAACCCTCCTCAACCCATCCACAGATCCTGACTCGCCCCGCCGCCCTCACTATCACTCCACAAGCCCCCGAGAGTAACATCCATCCAGCTCGCTCCTTCAAAGCCGGCCATCGTATCGTGCTGCTGCTCTCCATCTCCGGCTCCGTAGCTCGCGTTCATCGACCCGAGAGCATCCACCGCGCCGAACCCTCGCAAGAGAGGCTGTTGAGCACCCCCACCGGCATCGCTCACGACACCGTAGCTGTCGAAGAGGAAGGGAGAGGTTTCCGAAGCGGCGGTGTCGCCGAAGGGGTAGGGTTTGGGCGGCGAGGGGTCGGGTGGAGAGTGGTGAGCGAGTGGGTCGGAGGGTTGCGATTCTGCGACGGAGGGTAGAGGAGGTGGTTAGGTGGTGAGCTTCTTCGGGAGGAGAGCAGGACGAGATTAAGAGGGAACGAACGAGACGAGGCGTGCTTGGCTCGCTCGGAGCAGAGCTCTTGCAATCGGCGGCCGGCGACGGGGGTGAAGTAGCACGCGAGCTCCATCGCTTGCCTTAGCCTACGGAACGTCGAGGCAAGGGTCAGCGAGCTCGTCTCGCTAGCTGTGGAATCGAGTCGACTCACCAGTCGAGCTCCTCCTCGGTGAGTTCGAACTCGCTCGTCAGAGGTCCGCCTTGGTCTCCGACACGTTGTGAGGCCAGTACGGTCCAGTTGGGAAGCAGTTCGAGTTGGATCGTGAGGTGGTGGACGACATGCTTGTCGGAGGAGGCGAGGTAGAGCTGGGAGTAGAAGCTGTGGAAGAGAAGCGAGTCAGCTGCGCTGTGTTGGGTAGCGAAGAGCGAGGGATGGGAGAGGGCGGTACGGAAGAACGGGCGGGAGAAGAGCCAAGCACTCACGCAACCAACTTCAAGCACTTGCGCACCCTCAACGTCGACTCCCACCTCAACTTATGCAACCTCTCATCATTCTCCGCCTCTGCCCAATCCTCGATCCCACTCAAATTACTCCGATCCCTCATCAACCAGGTGTGAATCATGTTGACGAGGTCAATGAGATAGGTATCCGCCCTGACGCCGAGGAGGACGAAATGGTCCAAAGCGAACAGATCGCCCTCACAGCCGGGAGGGATGTGGGAGATGGAGACGAGAAATTGTTGGAGACGTTGGATGGAGGAGTGGACTTCGTCGATGAGGGCGTAGAGCGAGTGCATCTCGGGGAGGATGGAAGGTTGGCCCGGTTTTGGCGCTGTCGAAGGCAGAAGGAAGGTCAGCGTCAGGATGATCCTCGAGAATGTGATGATGAGCTACAGGCAAAGGGGAACCGACCAGTCGAAAGCTTGGAGAAGATGCGTTGGCACCCGCAGACCCAGAGCGCCGTAGTCGTCAACGCCTCCTGCAGTTGATTCTTGGTGACGAACGCGGGGGAGCGGAGGATGTCGTCGATGATGGTTCCGAGACGAGTGTTGATGAAGTCGGGCATCTGCACGCCGCTCGGCTCGAAGAAGTCGTCCAGCTCCGAGGAGGCGATGATGCAGGGCTTGTTGAAGCGAGGTGCGATGGTCGTGTCGTCGGCCTGCGAGGGCGAGGAGGGTCAGCGATTTGCTCCAAATGGTCGAAAGGCCGTTTGAAGCTGCAGCACGCAGAGAGCGACGTACGAAGAGGCTCGTGCCAGTGCTCTTCCGAATTTCGAATCCTGGATCCTCCTGCCCTCCCTTCTGTAGTACGAGATCGATGTACATCCCGACAGCGTTCCTCAAAAACATGCGACTCTGCTTGGCTCGCTGCTCCTCAACTGTGGAAAGGAGAGGGGAAGAAGGATCAGCCTTCCGAAGCGAGCTCGGCGAAGGATGGGCAGAAGCCCGCCCTTCATCGCGCGAGTGGCCCATCACTCACAGATAAGCAACTGCGTCAACCCCGCCAAGCTCTGCAGATTCTCCCAGCGATCCTCCTGCAGCACCCTCCCTCCCCAAGCAACCTCGTGAGCCCTCGCCTCGAGAGCGCGACATGCTTTCTCCCGCCGCTCTCCTGCTGTGAGGTATAGAGCTGGTGTAGCACTACCGTCCGAAAGCGCTTCAGTCGGTACGCCGAGGATGGCGGAATGAGGAGCGGCGCGAGCGCCGAGGGAGGTGAGGACGGCGACGGCGAGCTGTAAGGGGAGAGGTGAGCGAGCGGTCAATTGATCGATTGGTGAGCGGTACGAATTACCTGTCCTGCTGCATCGAGAGCATGAAGGCGAGCCTTGTACATCGGTACTCGGTCGACGAGGCATTTAAGGGCGGGAAGTCGAGAGCAGCAAGCTCGAGCGCTCGCTGGAATCACGTGAGGGGGTCAGCTCCTAACATCATTCAGACGAGCGAGTAGCGAAAGGCCGCTCACCATCCAACAAGCTCTGCGTCAACGCCTCGGCCATGCTCGGCTGCATCAACCTCCAGTCCAGCGAATGCTGACCCACCTGCTGATTCTGCGCCTGCTCGCCCAGCAAGAAGTTCTTGACAATCTCGGCTTCGTTTTGCGAGAGGTCGGGGACGACCGAGCCATGGATCCTTTCCGAGAGCGAGGCGGAGGAAGGGAAGGAGGTGGTCGTGGGTGAGGTGAAGGCTTGCTGAGAGGCGAGAGTGGTTGGTGGTGGTGGATGGGGGATGGGGAGCGTGTTGGATTGAGCCTGAGTCGTTGTTCGGAGTTGTTCTTGTACAGAAGCTGTTGCAAGGGACGTCGCGGGGTCAGCGCGAAGAAGGGGCGACGTCACGCGCATGAACGCACCAAGTTTCGCTTCGAGTTCGAGTACACGAGGGTCTGCAGGTGATTCCGTCTTGACCTCGCTGTTAGGCGTAGAGTCAGATTAGCTCGCAGCTCGACGGGGAGTGGCTACGCCGAAGCGCGAGCGAAGGGCGAGCGAAGGGCGAGCGAAGGGCGAGCGAGCCGAAACATACACATTGGCGAGCGCAGGGTAGGTGCACTCCTCGCCGCGCTTCTTGCAGCGGTCGCAGGTGGGATGTAGACGATCGCAGCGAACGCGCCGGTCACTGTGCAGGGCAGAAAGGGTCAACTTGCGATACGAGCTCGAGGAGCAGCGAATGGACTGACCGACAAGGCCCACAGCTACGATTCGAGTACGAGTTGCCGGGGATGGGCCCTGCTGCAGCTTGAGAAGGTCTCCTACTCCCCGAGCTGTCTGAATGATTGCTCGTCGGTTGAGAACGAGGGGCGCTGGTTTGGCCGCCGCTCTCGTTCGAGTTGGAGCGGCTGCCGCTGCCGCTGCCCTTGGCAGTAGCTGGTGGGAAGCCATTGGTGACTTCAGTAGAAGGAAAAGGGTGAACGAAAGGTTGCCCCTGCCCGAACGGCGGCTGTCGAAGCGCCGATTGCTCGGAAGCGAGTCGATACGGCTGGTAGAGGGGCAGCTGCTGAGTGGAGCCTCGTGGTGTAGCCTGTTGAGGGTCGTCTGGCCTATCGTCAGACATGTTGCTGTAGCGAATCACAAGTAACGAAAATGGGCGGAGAAGCAGTTTAAAACCACGAGCCTTCGACCTCGCGCTCTCGACGCTCTCGGCTCTCGCTCCAACTTCTTCCTCGTTTCCCTCGACCATCGGTACAGCGACCAAGGCCGTGCGCTTTACTCTCATACACGCAAAAGTACAGCAGACGGCCCTTTCCCCGATCCTCGGACGCGCCCGTCATCGTCGAGTAAGGAGCGGGAGCCAGCTTCAAGCCGCTTCCACCTAGCTTGGGTCGCCTCTGCGCACCAGCAGTACGAGCAGCACGACAGGTAGCAACAGCATGTCTACCATTTCTTCCCAGCCAGACGATATCGCCGGAGTTTCGTCGCGGTCCCAGCTCTCCAACTCGACCCAGCCCCGACTGTATCCCACGCGAACGGTTCGCCATCCCTCGTCCAAGCGCCCCAGCGCTCCTCGCAGCCTCTCGGGATCTCTCCTCAAGTCCGAAGCGACCCCAGAGCCTTCGATCAGCTCATCGCCGACCCAACCGCCAGCCGCCTCCCCCTCCCTCGTTTCGCAAGCGCAATCGCTCGACGATGTTCTTCCCGAGCCGACGACCCACGCCAAGCAGGAGAACAATGATGATGCCAACCACCAAGACGCCGCTTCTGCCAGTCGCGGCGGCACGGCCAGCGTCACGAGCCTACAGTACTTGACGACTCGGTTCGAGCACAGTGTGGGCGAGGATGGGACACATCTCGTCTTGACGGGAAGGGACGGGGAGCTACAGCGATGCGAGGACGAGGTACGCGTCTCCCTTAGCTTCCTCTCCCATGCATCTCGCTCACCTATTGCTTCTCGGCGTCGAACTCGGTCTCTCGCAGGCAATTCATGCTCCGGGCGCCGTCCAATCTTTCGGCTGCCTGATCGCATTCGACCAGCTCGACCGACACCGCCTGATTGTCCAGCAAGTCTCGGAGAACTCGAAGTTCATCATCGGCATCTCCCCCTCGACTCTCTTTCGCCTCCCCTCCCTCACCGTCATCGTCGACGAGGACGAAGTCGAAGTCCTCCTCGAAGCTCTCGACACTCTCGACGAACGTGATTCCGACCCCAACGAAACCGACCGAGGTCCCATCAACTTCGTCCTCTCAGGCCAAGGCCAGCCTGGAACCGCCAACTCTCGCGACGGCGAGGGCCGACTATCCTGGCAAGCCCATTGCGCGCTACATCGTCCCGACCGGCTCAACCAGCCCAATCGCGCCGTCCTCGAGCTCGAGCTGGTCGACGACACCATCAACCCGATCAGCACCGTCTCGAGCGAGCCCATCGCCGAAGACGAGCGAGGAGGCATGGCTCAGCAGGGAGCCGAGAACGTCGCGCGTCCGACCGAGGAGGAACTACGAGAGAGTACCATCTCGATGATCAAGCCTCTTCGAGCCCTGGCGAGAGTTAGGACCAAGAGCGCGAAGCGGAATGGTCGCGCCGACGTCGACCTCATCGCGCTCTTGGCTCAGATCAACGAGCAGCTGGATCGTGCTCAAGATCTGCAGACGTTCCTCAAGGTATGTCCCAGCCGTGTCTTCTACGCCTCGCCTGCAGACCTGACATTTTCTCTCTTGCGCGCAGACGGTTGCCGCCATCATCAAGGACATCAGCGAGTTTGACCGGTGTATGATCTACGTACGTTCATCCTCTCTTGCCACCGATGAGCGCTTTTCCTGACGCTTTCTCTTCTCGCAGCAATTCGACGAGGCATGGAACGGTCGCGTCGTCGCCGAGCTGGCAGACTGGACCGCCACCAAGGATCTCTTTGCCGGTCTCAACTTCCCCGCCAGCGGTGAGTCACCTTCGTTTTACTCCAGCCGCACCGCTCTGACCCGTTCTTTCCTGCAGACATCCCCGCCCAAGCCCGCGAGCTTTACAAGCTCAACAAAGTCCGCCTCCTCTACGACCGAGATCAACCTACCGCTCGACTCTGCTGCCGCAACGCCGCCGAAGTAGCCAATCCCCTCAACATGACCCACGCTCACCTTCGAGCCATGTCGCCCATACACCTCAAGTACCTCTCCAACATGGGCGTTCGCTCGTCGATGAGCATCTCCATCTGCGCTTTCGGCGGCTTGTGGGGCCTCGTAGCTCTCCACAACTATGGGAGAAACGGCAAGAGGGTCAACTTTCCCGTTCGAGAGTGAGTTGCTCCCTCCTTGACGGCGAGGTCCATCGCTGACCTCTTCTTTCTCAATAGGCTCTGCAAGCTACTCGGCGACTCCATTTCGCGCAACATCGAACGTCTCAGCTACGCGAGGCGGATCCACTCGAGGAAGCTTATCAACACTACGCCCACTGCCAGCAACCCGAGCGGATATATCGTGGCGAATGGGGACGATCTGCTGGTGAGTCCCCGAGCCGAAGCTGACGAGCAACCGTTATCGCCCACAAGATGCGAGCTGACGCCGGACCAACCTCTTCGCAGTCACTCTTTGATGCGGATTTCGGCGTGCTCAGTATTGGAGAAGAGGCCAAGGTGAGTCTCTTCGTGGAGACGAGGGGCGAGCCGTCGAGGGGGAGCTGGCTGACCTTTCTTCTTTTTTGCAGATCCTCGGCTCCGTGAGCAACTCCCAAGAGCTTCTCGTCGTCCTCAACTACCTTCGCGGACAGCGTTTCACGTGTGTTGGTCTTCCCTCTTCAGCCCCGCTGAAAGCTGACCCTTCGATTCCCTTGCAGAACAATCGAGGCGACGCAGAACATCCACGAGGATTGGAAGGGCATCGACTACACCACTTTCGACTTGATTGCCGGCGTACTGAGCGTCCCGTGAGTAGCCCCCCTCTTCCCCCTCGTCGACTCGCCGACCTGACCTCCCCCTTCTCTCGCAGTCTCTCGGGCGAGGGCAAGGACTTTATCGCCTTCTTCCGCAAAGGCCAACTGCAAGAAGTCAAATGGGCGGGTAACCCCTACGCTCACAAACGCCCCGGCGCCGATTACAACCCCCTCGAGCCGCGCGAGAGCTTCAGGACTTGGTCCGAGATGGTCGTTGGAAGGTGTCGCGCTTGGACGGACGAGCAGCGCGAGACGGCGGGGACGCTGGCGTTGGTGTATGGACGGTTCATTTCGGTTTGGAGGGAGAAGGAGGATGCGTTGAGGCAGAGTCGACTCAAGACTCTTCTGCTTCAGAACGCTTCGCATCAAGTTCGGACGCCGCTTCATCAGGCAAGTTCGCTCGCCTATTCGGCAGGGCGGCAGCGCGAACTAACCCTGTTTCCACCTCTACAGATTATCGGCTACCTCCAACTCGCCCTCGACGACGACCTCTCCCCCGAAGTTCGGCGCAACCTCTCCAACTCGCACGCCGCCTCGCGCTCCCTCGTCCACGTCGTCAACGACCTCCTCGAGCTCACCCAAGCCTCAGCGCCAGGCCAAGATCTCTTCTCGCAAGATCCGTTCGACCTGCCCAGCACCATCGAAGAAGCCATCAGCATGTACAGGACCGAGGTCGAGCAGAGGGGATTGTCGTTGGAAGTGATTGAGAACCCCTCGGGAACGCCTTCGACCCTCTTGGGTGATCGCGCCAAGATCAAGACTATCATCACCAACGTCGTCGGCAACGCAGTGGAGCACACCAAGAAGGGCTCGATCCTCGTCGAGTGGGGAGAGCTTCCCGACCAAGTGAGTAGCCGGGGTTCCTGCTTGCCTCCAAGAGACGAATGACTGACCCTCTCTGCTTCGTAGGACATCGAGGACGCCATCGACAAGAAGAAGGACAGCATCCGCATCGGCATCTCCATGTACGTCGAAGGACGTCGAATGCGAGAGCAAACGACGACGCGACTGACCCGTTCTTCTCCGCAACAGTCGCGACACGGGCGTCGGCATCTCCGAGGAACGACTCGAAGCCATCTTCCGCGAGTTTGAGCAGGTTTCGGCCGCCGAGGAGGCCGGTGAGGGCACCAAGACGCCAACGGCTGCCGCTGTCGGGCTCGGCCTTGCTGTCGTCGCTCGCATCGTCAGGTAACCTCGACGACGCTCTTGACGCTCGGTCAAATTTTAGCTGACCTCTCGCGCTGCCTACAGGAACATCGAGGGACAGCTTCGCGTCGAGTCGAGCGTCGAAGAGGGCAACAGCGGCAGCAGCTTCACCTTCATCCTCCCATTCCGTCTTTCCACACAAGACAGTCTTCGCCCTCGCCTAGGAGGTCCAGAAGAGTTGAACGGCGGTTCGAGCGGATCGTCTCGCACCATCAGCGCCTTCGGAACCAGTCGAGGAGCGACGACTACCACCGCCGCGACGACTCTCGTTCGCTCCAACAGTCGCAACTCGGCCGGCAGCGGCGCGTCGTCCAAGGGTTCCATCGACTCGCTCATCACCAGCCTCTCCAACAACATTATGGGTCCTCAACCTCCTCGACAATCGTCGTATCACTCGGCTCGCTCGCAGGGCTCTTCGGGCGGCGCCTCGCGAGGCAACAAGAGCGGTCTCGGTCGTTTCGGACCGCGCACTCACAGTTCAGGTAGCGCACCAGCACCAACACCAGCACCGGCAGGTAGCGTCGACGTCGGATCGTCCAACGTGCCCATTCGGGCCGTCAAGATGGAAGCGCCGCCTAGCCCTCAGCTTTCCAACGGAACCTCTCGTCCCCCCTCTCCCAACTCTTCGCGCTCAGGATCGAATGGCTTCGTCCAGTCTCGCCGGCCCTCAGCGACGGTGCCGGTGCCGGTGCCGGAGCAGCGTGAGCTCGAGTCGTCA
The DNA here is from genome assembly GCA_003054985.1 of Leucosporidium scottii. Lineage (NCBI taxonomy): Eukaryota > Fungi > Basidiomycota > Microbotryomycetes > Leucosporidiales > Leucosporidiaceae > Leucosporidium > Leucosporidium scottii. The sequence goes on from MWVB01000021.1 coordinate 112,039, forward strand.
GCGGTTTGGACGGAAGTTGCCGTCCCTTCGCAGAAGCAGAGCCCGACCCATATGTCCGAGTACAAGATGGTCGGCGACGCTTTGGAGGATAAGATCACACCGATGAGGGTTCTTGTCGTCGAGGTGAGGTCCAGCTTTGCTCGATTCTGCTCTTCGCCGAAGCTGACTCGTTCCTCCTTTCGCGGTCGAAGGATGAGCTCGTCAATCGCATGATCCTGCAGAAGCGTCTCGCCAAGGATGGGCATGAAGTTGTCATCGCTGTGCATGGAGGAGACGCTCTCCGCCTGCTCAAGAAGGATTCTGCTTTCGACTTGATCTTGATGGTATGTTCGCTTCGGCTCTCGCTTCTTCCAGGATCGCGCTAACGCTCCTCTCGTCTCCTCGCAGGATCTCATGATGCCGGTGCGACTTCGCCTTCCGTCTCTTCTCCGACGGCCATGCTAATTGCTCTTTCTCCCCAGATCATCGGCGGATTCGAGACGACCGAAGCCATTCGAGCTCTTGAGGCGGAGGTCCCTCTGACACATGACCAGCTGCGACCCTCTACCATCCTCAACGGACGCCTACCCATCATTGCCGTCTCAGCATCGCTTCCCGAGAAGGAACGCCCTCGACTCATCGCTTCAGGCTTCGGTGAGTCGCCCCTCGCCGGTTTGAGGCCTGCGCGCGGGCTAGTCGACGTCGCTGGGGGTGACAGAGCTGTCGTTGACTTCGTCCCCTCCTTCCCTCATCTTCTACAGACGGTTGGTCTCTCAAGCCCGTCGATTTCAAACGACTGCGAGGGCTCATGCGAGGGGCTGTCGACCGGGTCAAGCGAGGAGCCGAGGTGTACAAGTGAGTAGCTCGCCTTTCTTTCGCTATTTATCAACATCGCTGACTTTCATCGTCCTGCAGACCCGGCGTTTGGGAGCAAGGCGGCTGGTTGGAGGGAGCGCCGAATCATCGACCGCCCGCTCCGCCTCAGCAGCCGGCTTCGGGAGCTCTTTGAGTCGTCGAGAACTATCGTACAAGCTCTCTTATTGCGCGCAAGCGCTTGTAGATCATCAGGGCGGCCTCGCTGGGTGTATTCGGGTCTCAAGGCGCGCGGTCATGGGTTGTTGTATGAAGGGTTTCAAAGTTTGTGCACAGAGGGAGCTGAGTAGAAATACAAGCATCTACAGATTCCTTCGAGTAGGCATGCGACGAGTCGTCGCTGAGATCTCCGTCAAGGATCGACCGTCGCAGTTTTCCCTCTTGCTCTTGCCACATCATTCGACCTCGATACAGCTAACTCGAGGCTTCGTTTCCTCTGACCCTCACTCTCAACACTTCCTACAGGCACTCGCTACACCTTCCACCGCTCTTCACCTCGACTCATCCGCTCGCTTCGGCAGAGCGAATCTCAGCTCTCAGCAGATGTCGTATTCCACGGACTCTCCTGCACTTCAGCAGCAGCAGGAGGGGACTTCAACACGGCGTATCTACCCCATCCTCGCTCCTCGTCGCTCCTCCAGCGGCCACGAGTCGACTTCGACCCTCTCGTCGCCGCTCACTCGCCCTCAGCCCAGGAGCGCTTTCTCTTCGCCAAGTAGCTCGGGATCGCTGACAGGAGGTCAGCAGGTATCCGGACACACCCCTTCCTCCCTTCCCAGCCGCCCTCGACTCGCGCCGAGCTCGCGAGGCTCCACCGCTTCCATTTCTTCGTTCGGTGGTCTCTCGTCGCCTACGCGACTCAGTCAAGGTCAGGAGGGCCACGATTGGGGGGTTAAGACGGAGAGGTTCAGCTACATCAAGCGAAATGACGGCGACTACATTCTGACCGGTCGCGAGGGCAAGCTGGCGAGATGCGAGGACGAGGTGAGTTCGGCGGATCGGAAAGTGAGGTTGAAGAGCTAACTTTGCCATCTCTTTCTGTAGCCCATCCACCTCCCCGGCGCCGTCCAGTCGTACGGATGCCTCCTCGCCTTCGATCAACTCGAGGATGGCCGCTTCCCCGTGGCGCAGATCAGCGAGGTAAGCCTCTCCCTTCGGCGCTGGGAGACTCGATGGCTGACCAGACCCTTCTATCTTTCTCACCAGAACTCGCGCAGCATCCTCGGCTTCCCCCCTCACGAGGTTCTCAGCGCCGACTCGCTCTCCTCCTTCCTCCCCGAAGACTGCCTGCTGGATGTCGCCGACGCTCTCGATATCTACGACCGTCCGCTCTCTCCGGGCCGGGAGCGCAGCCCGCATCCCTTCATCATGGCCTGGGGCGAGGAAGGCAATGAGAAGGAGCGCCACTGCGTCGTTCACCGCCCCAGTCCCATCCTCCAGCCTCGGCGCGCCATCCTCGAGCTCGAGCTCGTCGTCGACGAGCAGAACCCGCTCGCTCCCCCTCCTTCCCCTCCTCCCTCTTCGGCTGACGTTCGCATCTCCAAGCTCGGTCTCGCCACTTCAGAAGAGGTGGAGCGCACTCAAGACGAGCTCGACGCCGCGACCGAATCGGCACTCGAGCCTCTCCACGAGCTGGGAAGGTGGAAGAAGAGGAAGGCGCGAGGTGGCAAGGGCGAGATGGACTACCTTCGTTTGCTCGCCGACATTCAGGAGCAGCTTAGCCTGGCGAGCCAACACGCTACTCGGGACGTGTTCCTAAACGTGAGCTTGTCTTCACCGAGAGGGCCGTCTCAATCAGAAGCTGACATCTAGCGCACTCACAGATGGTCGCTCGCATCTACAAGGAGATCTGTTCCTTCGCGAGGATCATGATCTACCAGTTCGACGAGGAGAACAACGGCCACGTCGTCGCCGAGCAAGCCGATATCTGGAAACTCAAGGATGTCTTCCGTGGTCTCGTCTGGCCTGCTTCGGGTGAGCTCGCTTTCTCCAGAACTCTGTCTACTCTTCTTGAGCGGAATTCCCTGTCTCTCTCACAACTACCTCTTCGAACTCTCGGCGCGGCGCTGTCCTTCGCCTCGCCATTAGCTGACGGTCCCTTACTTGACAGACATCCCTCCTCAAGCGCGCGAGCTCTACAAGATCAACAAAGTCCGCCTCCTGTACGATCGAGATCAACCGACCGCTCGACTTTGCTGCCGCGACGCCGCTGAGGTCGCCAACCCTCTCGACATGACGCACTGCTATCTCCGGGCCATGTCTCCCCTCCACCTCAAGTACCTCACCAACATGGATGTCAAGAGTAGCATGTCCGGTGAGCATCGTGGCGTGCTTCTCGAGACTACTCTCGCTGACTCGCTTGCGCTCTTTTGCTCGGTGAAGTCTCCCTCCACCTCTTCGGTCGTCTTTGGGCTCTCGTGGCAATGCACGACTACGGCGAGCACGGACGTCGAGTCTCTCCTCCCATTCGTCGTCTCTGCGTCCTCATCGCCGATTCAGTCTCCGTCAACCTTGAGCGTCTGATCTACCGGGAGCAGCTCGAGGCGAAGTGAGTACAATTACCACCTCACGAGGCGGGTATTTACGCCTTCATCACCTCAACAGACAAGTTATCAACGCTCAGATCCACGAGCAGTCGCCTTCTATCGCCAGCCCGCCGGATCTTTTGGGAGTCATGAACGCCGAGAACGGCTGCCTGACCATTGGCGGCTCTACCAAGGTGGGAACTTTTCTCCACTAACTCAACAGCTCCATTGGCTTATACCACTCCTCTACAGCTCATTGGAAAGGTGGACGACTCTAGCGAGCTCCTCAAGGTCGTCAACTACCTGCGCTCGAAAGAGGTTAAGTAAGGGCGCCCTCATACCGCGTCAGGACAGAGCTTAGGCTGATCATTCTTTCTATTATTAGCGAGATCACGAGCACTAACGACATCAAGGCCGACTTCCCCGAGCTCGTGGATGCCGGAGTCAAGGACCTCGCCGGCTTCCTCGCCGTCCCTCTCTCGTTCAACTCTCGCGAGCAGATCGTCTTCTTCCGCCGAGGTCAAGATCAAGTCGTCAACTGGGCAGGCAATCCTTTCCCTAGTCGTTCCGAGGAGTTTCTCGAGCCTCGTAGCTCGTTCAAGGTCTGTCGCCTCCCCGTCGGCTGGTAGAGCAGGCTACGGACTAAGTCCTCTCCTTGCAGCTCTGGCGCCAGCTTGTCACCGGCAAGTGCAAGCCTTGGACGGAAGCCGAGCAGCAACATGCCGCGACCATCTCCTTCGTCTACGGTGAGTCTCGTGCCCTCCCATGTTCCCTCCCCTTCGGCGCTAAACCTCCCTCTCCCTCCTTCTCCCTACAGGACGCTTCATCAAGCTCTGGCGCGAGTCGGAAGGTCACGCACAAGCTGGTCGTCTCAACAAGCTGCTGATGGGGAACGCCGCTCATGAGGCGAGATCTCCCCTTCACACGATCATCAAGTGAGGGTGGCTCTCCGCCGAGCGCCAGCAGCATCACAGCTCACCTCTGTCCTTCACAGCTACCTCGACGTCGCACTTCAGGAACAAGGACTCGATGAAGACCTCCGAGAGAGTCTCACCAACTCGGCTACAGCGTCCAAGTCGCTCATCAGGGTTGTGGACGATCTCCTCAGCCTCTCCAAAGTTCAAGAAGGCGAGCCGGCGACCGTCGAGGAGCTCTTCGACGTGGAGGATATGCTCGAGGAGGCTACCGCTATGCATCGCCAAGAAGCTCTTCACAAAGGCCTTCGTTTCGACGTCTCTCCTTCCCAAGTCGCTCCCGCGCCTCGCCTGCTGCTCGGCGACTCGTCGCAGCTGCGCAAGATCATCTCCAACCTCTGCGCCAACGCCGTTCAGTACACCGAACATGGAACGGTTCGCGTCGAGTGGGGTCTCGAGGAGAAGATTGCCATGGAAGGCGAGGAGAGGGGCGCTACCGAAACCCCGAGCAACGAGGTCGCCGTCATGTTCAAGATGTGAGCTTCTCCATCTCTCTATCGGGGCAAAAGTTGACGCTATCGTTGCCTCTACAGTGAGGATACCGGCCGTGGCATGTCATCGAACACCCTCGAGGCGATCTTCAGGCAACTCGAAGAGGTCAGCTCGGCCGACGCTGACGAGGACAAGCACGCTCCGTCGATCGGACTCGGTCTCGCCGTCGTCTCCAGCATCATCAAGAGCCTCAACGGTCAACTCCGCGTCGAGTCAAAGCCCGGCAGCGGCACCAGCTTCAGCATCAACGTCCCGCTTCGCCTCCCTCTGCCATCTGCGCCGAAATCGTCTGGAGCGCCTCCTCGTCCCGCTACTCCCAGGGAGAGCTGGGAGATGGATACCTTGCTCTCTTCTATCACCTCCTCGCACATGGCTCCCCCCGAGAACGACCCCGGAAAGGCGACGCCTCGCCCTCAGGCTCCCGATCTCGGTGTCGGCCCTTCTTCGAGGCCTACCGCGCCGCGCAGTGCAACCTCGCCATTCCCTCTCGAGTCTGGATCGAACAAGAAGCATCGCACGAGCTCGCAAGCCGCTCCACTGAAGATCTTGGTGGTCGATGTGAGTTTCCGAGTCGAGCGGCAGTGAAGCGACGAGAGCTGAACCGTCCACGACCTCTCTCCTCTAGGACGAACCCATCAACCGTCGTCTCCTCGAGAAGATCCTCACCCGAGATGGACACGAGATCAAGACGTGCGAGAACGGCGCCGAGCTTCTTCGACTCCTCGACGTCGACGGCGACTGGGACGCAGTCATCCTCGACCTGCAGGTGAGCAGCAGTTCTTCTCTCACCCCTTTCGAGAGCAGGAATCTGACCCCTTTCTCAAACGCAGATGCCTGTGCGTTTCGACTTCTTTGCCGCTCGGCGCGCTTTGGCGAGGGAGCGACGGCGCTGATCACCTTCCTACGCCTACAGCACATGAATGGAGTCGAGACTACCCGCGCCATTCGCCTTCGCGAGACCCTCATACCCTACTCGGACCGCCCCAGCTTCGCCCTCAACGGCCATCTGCCCATCTTTGCCTGCTCGGCGCAAGTCGAGCCCGAGCAAAGGCGCGAGATCATCGAGGTCGGCTTTGACGGCGTGCTCAGGAAGCCCATCAACATGAAGAGGCTTGGCGTTATCGTTGCTGGTGTTTTAGACCCGGCCAGCCGCAAGGAGGGTGCTCTGTGAGTCGCCAACAGGAAGCTCGGCGCTCTTTCGAAGCTCGAGGGCTGACCCGCTTTCGCTTTCAGCGGCCCCGAATGGATCGAGGGACGGTGATGGTTCGAAGGTTCTGCTGCTACCACCGCTTGATGCTTGAAGGGTTCGCTTTCGGTGAGTCGTCTCGCTACGTTTCGTATCGTCCTGCTCGGCGCTGACCTTCCTTCTCCTTTGCGCCCTACTTCAGCTCATGTACAATAGCTGCTTTGCGATCGCTGTGCTTGAAACGAGTGGAATCTTTGATGCTGGAGGTTTCACCTACAGATGACTTTGCCCTGCGTACAAAAAAAACGCGGGGTGAATGCTTCTGCTTCGGTGGTGAAGAGGAGCGAGGGAGCCTTTCTCTCGCGCGCGAGAGCAGTGAGAGCAATCTAATAGTAAGCGCGAGCTGCTAGTGACAGACGTACTCGCGAGCGAGTCCTGAAGGAGCAAGAACGGCCTTTTCCTCGCATAGAGATGACGGCGGTGATCTCAAGCTCGCGACGCGGTCGGAGGGCTTTGCCCCTCGCGCGCGACGAGGTCGACTCGTCCTCTCGCTCTCTCTTTCCTCTGCGTTCGACGTGCTCTTTCTCCTCCCTCTGTAGAGATCGCCCGACATGACGGATCAACAGGATACACCATCGATAGCAGGACCGGGAGCAGCAGCTCCCCCTTCGCGTCGACCAGCTCCATCCCAGCGCGGAACAACCCAGCGCAGGCCACCGCCACCAAACATCGCTGGACCCAACTCCTACTCGCCTCCGCCAGCCAATGCTCGCCAGAACACCTCCGAGACGGTGTCGGAGGAGCAAATCGAGAAGAAGGGCGACTCAGGCAAAGCTGCCGTTTGGGGTGTAGGAGGAGTGTTCCCTCAAAGGGAGGAGAAGAGAGGGTTACGCAACAAGGAGAAGCAGGCGGACCAGCAAGGCGACGGAAAGAAGGTCTCGCCTCCTGCCGAGATGGAGTACTCGGCTTCGGAGCGGGAGGATCCTTTCTCGGCATCGTCCTCGCCCGCCGCTCCTCGAGATGCAGAAGAAGTCGCCTCTCCCTCCGACTCGACATCACCACCTCACTCCGAAGCCTCCACCGCCTGCGAGGAGCAGGAGCAGCCTCACGAGGAGCCGGATCCTCAAGAGGAGAAGTCGGGCGGCGGTGAGGAGGATCATGGGCAAGTGGGAGGAGAGCTTCCGCAGGATGGTGAATGGGAGGACGAGATGGAGAAGACCGACGGCGACCCACCCGTTCACACCTGGTGGGGCAGCGTGCGGTTCGCCTTTAGGGAGCCTCTCGCCGAATTTCTCGGCATGCTCATCGTCATCGCGCTCGGTATCGGCGCCAACTGCCAGGTCAAGATTAGCCAGGATAACGTGAGTCGAGATCTTTCCTCCAACTTTTGAGCTGGATCAGAATGGTCGTTACTTCGAGCCGAGTTGATGATGCGACTCCGACCTCTTCGCCGAGATTCGCCCTCCCACGGCTTCAGCTCCGCTCTCAGAGGCTAACTTAGTTCTTCACCTTTCTATCCCGACTACAGGCCGGCACCTACTCCAACATGAACTTCGTTTGGGGCATGGCGGTCATGGTCGGCATCTGTGAGTCCCCCTCGTTCTCAATCTCCTTGCTGCTCGTACTGACGTCCGTTGCTCTACAGACGTCGCTGGAGGTATCTCTGGAGGGCACCTCAACCCTGCCGTGACCATCGTGAGTCCCTCGGCTCCCCTCCTGCCTCCTCCTCCCTCGGTTGGCCTTCACTGACGCTCGCATCTCGTTTCCAGAGCCTCGCCATCTTCCGAGGCTTCCCTTGGCGCATGGTACCACGCTACGTCCTTGCTCAGGTATTGGGAGCGTTCTGTGGAGCTCTCATCATCTTTGCCAAGTGAGTTGCCGCTCGGTTCGCGCCTCACGACCTCTTCGACTTACTTCTCTTCCCCAACAGCTACAAGACTGCGCTTCATTCGTACGATCCATATAAGCTCATCTACTCGGAGACCGGTCAGAACACCAGCGCCTCGCTCTTCATCACCATGCCGAACCAGCAGGCCGGCGGAACTGTGCAAGGCTTCTTCCAGTGAGTCGACTCCATGCTGCACTTCCCAAATCCGCCAAAAATCCGCCAAGAAAGGTTGTGACTCACGCCGTGTCCCGAACCACAGAGAGATCCTTGCATCTGCCGTCCTTTCCATCGTTGTGCTCGCTCTCGGAGACGAGGTTCGTCGAGTGATCTCGGTGCTTTCTTCTGCTGCTCACCTTCCGCCCCGCAGAACAACGCGCCACCTGGAGCAGGGCTCGGAGCTCTCATTTTGGGTCTCGTTGTCATCTCCATCGGTGAGTCGCAGGGAGTTTGTTCGACGAAGCTAGATTTTCGGCGCTGACCGTTTCCCTCCCCTCGCTCTCCTCTCATCCACTGCCCCCATCATCGTCTCTGCCCTCTCCTACATCTCCTCACTACCGATGAACCAGGCATGAGTATGGTGAGTCGCCTTCTCCATCGCCGCGACCTCCCTCCGAAAGTTCGGCGTTGCTCACTTCTCTCGATCCACAGGGCTGGATCTCGAGCTACGCCATCAACCCCGCCCGCGACTTTGGACCTCGTCTTGCTTTGTGGGCTCTCGGCTACACCAAGCTGCTGTGGACTCACGATGATTGGTGGTGGCTTGTCGGAGTAAGTACACTTCCCCTCGTCCTTTGCCGGCGCGCTGCTGACTCCATCTTTGTAGCCCATCGCCGGTACGACTATTGGCTCACTCGTTGGATGCTTCGCCTACGACGTGTGCATCTTCGTCGGAGCGGGATCGTAAGTGTGCCAGACCTCGGCGATCGCTGCTCGGCGCTGACTCCCCCCCTCTCTCTCGCAGCCCCGTCAACAGCTCGGCACACGAGCTCAAGCATGCCATCGGCATCCCCATCCTCCACAACATGGTCCGGCAAGCGGTGCATCGCGATGGCAACTCGAATCGAGCGCAAGCCAAGCGCGAGGTCGTCGTCGAGGAAGGAGGCGGAGGGTTCGGCGCAGAAGCTCGCAGGAGGAAGGAGGGAGCTGATCCCGAGGATACAGTACGGCGCTGGACTGTGGCCCGGTCCAAGATGAAGAAGGCCGAGCACGAGAATCGTGACCGTCGGAGACGGAGGGTGGAGGAGATTGTCAGGGAGAAGGAACGAGTGCAGAAGACCGGAAGGAAGCTCTCCACCGCATAGAAGAGGGTATAGCATTGATAGATTTGTAGGGCTCTGGTATAGAACTGTATCGTCTGGATACAAGCCACGGTCTCAACCTCCTTCCTCCGCTGTTCGGCGAAGAGCAAGCGCGCGCCGAGCTGAACCTGGGAGGCTGCCGATGCCTTCCTCGACCCTGCTACAATTCTTCTTGCCGCTCACCTCTTGCCCAGAGAATGCAAGTCTTGTCCGTCTGCACCCAAACGGTCTACAAGCCGAGCTAAGTACCCCTCCAAGTAATCTCGAATTCGCTTCTATTGCCAGGCTCGATTTCGACTTGGTGTGTCTCTCCCTCCTCCACTTCACCTCGCTGCACCATGTCGGCACCACCGCCAGCGGAGAAGAAGCGCAAGTGGGATGAGCCCGCCGAGGGAGCATCTGCTGCAGAAGGCTCGCCAGCCGCAAAGGTCGTCAAGACGGAGGATGCTAGCGCAGAGGGCAAGGACGCTTTGGATGCTGCTGGTGAGTGGTCGTCGTTCCTACAAGGTGGATTACAGAGATACTCGAGGGGAGAGGAAGCCGATGAGGTGCAGGCAGGCCGCTTTGGGGGAGCGCGTTGGGAGCCAGGTCGAGCGCGCGCTGGGATGCGCCAACGAGGAGACGAGCGTGCTACAGCGGGGCCGAGAGAATGACTGCTGACCTGTAGTCCATTGGCAGCCGAGGTCGCTGCTCGCCTGGCGGCTCAGTACGCTCCCAAGCCCGTCACAGCTTCCACCGACAAGTATGTGGCCGATGCTCGCGAAGTCAGCGACCCCGAGTGAGTTGTCCTCCTTCTGCAGTTGTGTATCCCAATTGCTGACCGCGCCTCATCACGCAGATTCGTCAAGGACATCGAAATCAACGACTTGAGGAACCGTTACGTTCTCACCAAGGGCGCAACACAACAGCAGGTGAGTCGGGCGTACCAACCCTGTAGGCCGGTAGACGCGGAGGAAGAGACGATGGGGTTGGAGGAGCGAGACGCTTCACATGCTGCATGATGGCGAGATCCCCAGCTTATCCCTTCCGCGATTCGCTCGCGCATCCTGTAGTCGTCCAGGCGCCCACGATACTCATCCTCCTTCTTGTCCCTTTGGTCGCTCTAGGTCAGCCGCGCTCTGCATCGCCCATCGGTAACCCAACGCTCGCGAGGACGACACGACTGACTTGCCTGCTCGGCTTTCCCTCTCCTCTCGCAGATCTTTGCCGACACCGGAGCCAACGTCATCACCAAGGGAGTCTGGTACCCCGACAAGTCTATGCACACCGAGAAGGACCCACCTCTTTACCTCCACATCACCGCCGTGAGCCTGAACTTGTCTTCGGCCCTCGAAACCGAGCTGATCATCGCCCTTTACGTCTCACTAGGACAACGCCGAGAAGCTCGAGAAGGGTATCAAGGCCGTGCAAGCTCTCATCGACCAAGAGCTCGGACCTCTGATCGACCAGCGTCGCTTCCAGAACCGCGACGAGCCGAGGGAGAGGGTGAGCGTTTGGTCTCGCAGGGCGCTCGGCGAGAGCAGATGGCTGCGCGGAGGATGCAATTCGCTGACTTATTCTTGCGGTTACAGAGGAAGTGGCCGGAAGAGAAGGTCTTCATCACCATCGACCCTCTCCGAAACTTCAACGTTCGCGCCAAGGTCGTCGGTCCCGGAGTGAGTCGTACAATCACTCGTTAGGAAGCAGTACACGTCTGACCGCGTCTATACCTTCACCTCCAGGGTCTCTTCGTCAAGTACATCCAGCAAGAGACCCAGACGCGCGTACAGATCAAGGGAATTGGATCGGGATTCGTCGAGACGGATACTGGGAGGGAAGGAGAGGACCCCATGCACATCCACGTCACGTGAGTGGCTTACTTTAGCATTGCTGGGCTCCATTGAGCCGTCTGCTGACCTCGGCGCCGCCCTTTCTTCCCTTCCCCACCTCTTCCTCTCTGCCGCGCCTCCTTTCCTCCCGTCGTGCTCTTCCTACAGCGGACCCGACCAAGTCATGGTCGACAAGGCTACCGAGATGGCCAAGGATCTCCTCGAGGTCGTCACGGAGGAGCACGGCAAGGCTCGCGCTGTTCTCGAGCAGGGCTTCCAGCAGCCGCCGATGGGAGGTCCCCCTGGAGGCGCCCCTCAGGGCTTCAACGGCATGCAGCCGGGTCAGGGATGGGGACCTCAGCATGGACAGCAGCAACAGCAGGGCGGATATGGAGGTCAGCAACAGCCTTACCAGGGAGGATATCAAGTGAGCTTCGGTCTTCCACTCGCTCTCACGGAGTCACGTCACTGACTTGCTCTCCCACTACAGCAATCTCCCTACGGCGCCGGCGTCACTGCTCCTCTCCCCACCGGCGAGGCCCCTCCCCCTCCTCCCTCCGACGCTGGACCTCAACCTCCCGCCGCCGCTGGAAGAGTCCCTCCTCAGCAAGCCGGTGGAACCGCTACCGCCGAACAATGGGCCGCTTATTGGAACTCGCTCGACCCCGCCAGCCAAGCCTACTACACTCAGTACGCTCTTACACGCTCGGCCGCCTTCGTCGCTTCCTTGTCGCTGACTCCCTGCTCTCGCGCAGATACTACGCTCAGGCTTACGCTCAACCCGGCGCGCAAGGCTCTCCCGCTGGTGCTCAAGGATCGCCCTACGGTGCTGCTGCTCAAGCTCCCGCTCCTCCGACTTCGGCGCCCCCTCCCCCTCCTCCCCCTGCCGAGGCGCCCAAGGGCGGCAGTGGCCAGTTCGGAGCAGTCCCTCCTCCTCCTGGGCTGTAGTATAGTTTACTGAAGATCAAACGTCGTACAAGGTTGACCTGCACGAGGAATTATCTCGCGAAGGCTCCTCATCTCAGCTCGGCGCGCTGCTCGCTGCTTTCTCTCCCTTCCACGCCGAACGTCGCCCACGGCAGCTTGTGAGCAACCGACTGTCGTGCAAGGCTTCTTGAGCTTCTTTTCTCGCTCTACAAGTCTGGCAATGGCCCAGCTTTAAGAATCAGGCTCTGGGGCCCTGCGAAGCGCGCCGCGAAGCTGCCCCTTACTTCTCGAGCGCTACATCCAATCCCTACTGGAAGATCAAAGCAGTCACTTGCTTAGCCGAACCCTCGCTGTCGCCCAGCACGAGTCCTTCTCGAGCCATTCGAGGCAGCCCTTGGCAAGGGTTCGGCGAAAGATCGCCCCAGTTCACGGCGGAGGTCGTTCGCCTGCAGATGTTCTGGTCTCGAGAGATGATGGAGAGTCTCCCGTTGCTCTACGATGGTCGGGTACAGGGCTACCGGCTCCCTGCGCAGCGCGATGCTGTTGGGAGAAGTGCAGAAAGCGATGATGCACTCGCAAGGTTGCAAGCGCTTGACGTCGTCTATTGCAAGTGCGCCTTCTTCCTCCTCCCATACGCTCCATGGACTCTCTATAGATGGCTACAGTACTCAGTTTGACACCTACAGGAGGATTGTCCCGTAGGGGTGAGTTTTCAAGTGACAGAGGGCAGCTCCCGCTTCCCCCTGGCCGAGCAACAGCGAGCCTTGCTGACGTGCTGCAACCTGGGTCGCATCGCAGGTCCACCCGCACCACCACACTCACACCGACCAAGCTCTCCCTTTCTTTCCCCTTCCTTCTTTTCTGTACACCATTCGACCTCTGCCCTTCGCTCCACATCGCCGAGCATCCTCGTCGGCTCTGCAGGGCAGTTCTTGTCCAGCGCGCCCGTCTCTCACGACCTCGAAATCAACCCGTGGGAGGTCGCGCTGGCGGATCATTCGGGACAAGGAGGAGGAGTGTCTTCCGTCGCTCACAGATTGGATGGCGGCGATGGCGAGGTAGACCGAAGGAGGGGACTGTCGCCGAGCTCGACTTGGGAGCATCGGGCAAGCCTCGGCAAGCGGGGGCTCCCTTCTCCCGCTTTGGTGGTAGTGCATGATGGTGGAGTGGAATCAGTGGAGGAGCGCCGGCTGAAGAGGGCGAGGGCTGCCGAGGAGGAAGACGGCGAGGGGACTACCGACCGCTCTCGCCGCCTCTCTACAGCCTCGCGCCTAGCCTACCTCTCGCCGCCACCACTGGAACCCACTACATCAACCGACAGCTCCAGCAGTGTCCAGTCTCTACCTCTCGCCGATACCGGCCTTCCCTCGAAATCCTCATCGCCGAAGAAGATCAAACCTCTTTCCGCCTCCCCCTCGTTCACCATCCCTTCCATTCCCATCGCTCCTTCTTCCGAGTCGTCGGATCTCTTCCCCCGCGCACATCTCCCGCAAGAGCCGCGACCGGCGCCCTCGGAGCTTCGCATACACACCTACGACATTGCGCCGCGACCTATCGACCTCGTACCCTCTCCCCGACTCGAGAACCTCCCTGCACCGACATTCTACTCGACTGCACCCCTATCATTTTCTCCCAACGACGTCGCACCCGCACCCTCATCCACCTTCATCCCCGAGCCCGAGAGCCATCATGCGCCTTCGCCGAACCTCCCGCCTCGTCCCCAAGCCATCTTCCTCCCTCCTCTCTCCCAGACCCCTACTCTCACTCCATCAGCAAACGCACTCAAATCCGCCAGAACCCCTCCCGCACCTCTCGCTTCTTCAGCAGTCGATCCAAAAGAAGTCTCGGCGCCGCCGCCCATCGAGGCTCTTTCGGCGGTTGCTTCTACCGCCGAGCCCTCTGAGAAGGGAACCTCATCGAAGAAGGGGAAACGAGGGGCGGAGAAAGGCAAAGGCAAGGCAAAGGAGCCGGCGTTGGATGCTCTGGAGAGGAATCGGATCGCGGCGCAGAAGTGTCGAGCGAAGAAGAAGGAGAAGGTGCAGGGATTAGCTAAAAGTGAGTTCTCGTTCCCATCTGTCTCTCTCCTTCTTTCTTGCTAGGCCTCCGACTGACCCTTCCCGTCGCTTTCACAGCCGAGCAAGCCCTCTCGCAGGCCAACTCCTCGCTTCACGACCAAGTTTCCGCCCTCCAAGCCGACCTCGCCCTCCTTCGCTCCGAGGTGGAGCAGCGTCACCCACGCGACGGATGTGCATGTACCGAGGTACATTGGTGGCGAGCTCAGACGGAGGCGCACGATGCCGTCAAAGCCGAGGAGGCGCATTGGGAGGCCGAGGGGCGGCAGCTACGTGGGCAGCAGGATCTTGAAGAGGAAGAGCAGGAGCAGGAAGAGATGGACGAGCTGGATGATGAGGCGGAGGTGGAGGGCTTGAAGAAGCAGCGAGGAAAGGCCCGAGGAAGGGAGGCGGACGAGACGGAGGGAGCTGCTCGGCCGGCGCGGAAGCGAGCAAAGAAGTAGGGAGGGGGTGCTGTACATTTAAATCATTGTTGATAGATTTGAGCAAGTTGCAAACCGCCATTGATACCACTACTACTCCTCTTCGTCGCATTCGTGCGCTGCCAAAGTCCGGAAAAGGGATCGCCGAGAATCACTCTTTCGCTTCGCCAACGCCGGGGCGGTGAACTCATCTCTCTCTGTCATAACCAAGGCCGTCCCGGCTAGGCTGCTGAGCCACGTCCATCGTCTGGCGCCACAAGCGAGGAGAAGAAGGATTTGGAATGGGCTTGCTTGCGAGAATAGAAACTGGGCGCACCGAAGGGGGGACGGGGTGGAACAGGTTCAGGTGGCATCACACGATCGGTATGCAGCGACTTTTGCGGATCTCCATGTTAGTACCAGCTGGGCCGTTGTGTTCATCGCGCGCTCGGCGCTGAGCTTCGGGAGTTGCTGGCTCTCTTCCTGCGCTGTACTCTGCTGGCCAGCACCCCTCGTCAGCGAAGAATTCCATCCCAAAGAAGATTGTCGCTCGTGAGGCGTCTGCTGCACCCCGCTGTAGGCATTATTCTCGGTCTCTGAGAGCTCGGAGCCTAGACTCTCCAACCCTACTGGGGACTTGACCGGATCTGCATCTGCAGTCGTCTCTCACGCAGGACCACCTTCGACAACAGGACGACACAAAGACCCTCGCCTGCATCATTCGTCTCGTTGAAGCCATGAGCGCCGGAACAGGACTCCCGCCCTCGTTCGCCTCGTTCACGTTACGGGGTAAGAGAGCGCACCTCAACACTTCGTGCTCTTGTGCGGCGACAGCTACTGACGGCTCTCCTCCTGCTCCTGCTCAGACGAAACGTCTCCTCGTACTCCAGGCTCAGCCGGCAACTCGCCTTGGTCCTCCTTCATGAGGAACTCGCCCGGCCTGTGGACTACACAAGGCGGCGTGCGCTCCAACTCGCTGCCGCCGACGCCGTCTGAGCTTCGCAGTACATTGGGGCGCGAGGAAAACCCCTTCTCGGCCGCCTTTTCCGTTAACTCGCTACCCTCTTCTCACCTCGACCTCGACAAGCCCGCCGACAACAACGAGGACCGGCTCACCGGCGATGCGGCAGCGAGGGAGCAGGGAACGCCAGCTGGGAAGAAAAGAGCTCTCTCGGTTGCAGCGCCGGACGAGTTCGCAGTGCAAGGAGCGGCAGCTGTTGGGAAGGAAGGAGAGGGACCGCCGAACAAGCGCCCTTCGTTCGCAGTGGGGTCTTTCGGCGGAGGTAATGCGGCAAGGAGGCCCGTAGCAGAACAGCGGACGAGCTACAACAGCTCCTCCGACTTCAACTCGGGCAGTAGGAGTCCCAAGCTCACGCCCGGCACGCCCAACACTTCGGTCGAGCCCTCGCCGAAACCATCGCTTTTCGACCAGCTCAACGCTTCCATCCCCGCCGACCGCGCATCGCATAACTACTATCAGCCAGCACCTCGCCCTCTTTCGTACCCGTACAGCGGAGATACGAAAGCCAGCCTTTATCCGCCCTCGGCGGCTTCGGGTCCTCTCCCTCAACCGCCTCCCTACCCCGCCCCTCCTTCCTTCAGCTTGGACACCTACAGCCTGAAGCGCACGTCACAAGGTCCTCTCCCCTCGCCGCCCATCTCCAACCTTCCCGAGGCAGGACAACAAGACCGCCTTCGTTCGGCGCCTCAACCTGCTCCGCCCGCCGAAGCGAGTACCAATGGAGCCACAGGGCGACCTCTTCCCCTCGTCTACGCTCCCCCGGCTCCGACACATGCTCTCCAACCGCCTCCTGCCCCCGGTTCGGCCGCCGTCACTGTCGTTCCGGGGCCAAAGAAGCGAGGACGAAAGCCGAAGGATCCCAACGCGCCTGTGGATCAAGAACAAGTTGCCAAGGCTCGCCTCTCTGCTCTGGAACGTAATCGGTGAGTTGACTATTCTCTCAAGCTGATCCGATTTGCCTCCCTGCATTGTGGCTGATCCGCTTCTCGCTCCTTTCCTCGCTCTCTTATAGCATCGCTGCCAGCAAAAGTCGAGCAAAGAAGAAGGAGAAGGCTGCCAATGCTGAGGTTGGTGCGTGCTTGATCTCGCTCACTCCCCCTTCCGGCCTCTCTGACCTTTGCTGATCCGATTCCCTCTCACACAGCCGTCGCCGAGCTCTCCGTCTCAAACGCCCAGCTTCAAGCCACCGCCCTCACCCTCCGCGCCGAACTCATTGCCCTCCGCCAACGACTTGACACCACCCACCCCGACCAATCCCGTTGCACCTGCGAGCACATCAAAGGCTACCTTCATCGCGAGGCTACGGGCGGAGGGATCCCTACCCTCGATCGGTTGGCGGGAGAGACGTTGACGAGGGACTATGCCAGTGGTGTAGATCTGGGTGGGGGGGATGGCGAATTTGAAGGGATGGCGAGGAGTGAGAGTGGGGAGGTGGAGGAGGAGGTGGAAAAGCCGGCGCCGCGCTCAGAGATGGCTCAGGCGCCGCCGGGAGAAGGGAGGATAGCCATTCCGCTGAGGAAGGGGGTGAGATGATGTGGATGCGAGTGGTTTGAAGACATGTAGGGTGTCTTGTCATCGTCATTTGTTTTGCTTTCTCTTCTCTCCTGGCTGAGTTTCGACGACTCGAAAGGAAAGGTAATACATCTGCGCCATCCGACGTTCTTGTTTGCAGTCGGTGAAGCGAGGAGAGCTATTCGTAGATCAATTCAAACCCCTCCAGGAGCGACAATACCGCTCCTTCGACTTCGACGCCGACCAACTCGCTCACGCCGACCTCGGCGATGATTCTTGTCAAGCCCTCCATCGCCTTTTGACTGATTTGACTGGGGTCATCTCGCTCGATGCACGCCTCCACCGTATGCACGAGTGACAGCAGTCGCTGCTGGACCTCTTCGACCTGGTTGACGCCGGTCGAGAGCGATTGGATGAGGGCTGCGAAGGAGGAAAGGGCTTGTTCGACGATGCTGGGGAGGATGGAGGTCACGGTGGGGTCGGGGAGGATCGCAAGCGAGCGCTCGACGAAGATAGGGAGGGCGGTGGGTGGGAGACAGCGGGTGGAAGAAGAGATGGTGATGGGGTGCGAGAAGAGATCGCCGAGCTGTGAGGAGAGAGCGGGAATCGTCATGAGTCGCCTTCCTCGGGGGTCAAAAGATCGCTGCATAAACTCACGTGACGATTCAATCCGCTCTCGGCCGCCCCACTCTGTCCCAAACGCTCGACAATCCACGCCGAGAGTCGACTAGCGCCAAGGAGAACCTCCTCCTGCTCGTTCGAAGACGCCGGACAGGTACGAGAATCATCCGAATCGACTCCACCGCTACTGAGAGCAGCGTTGACGAGCTTGAGCAGCTCGGATACGACCGAAGGCGACGTGGCCGACGACTGGATGAGGAGCGAGACGATTTGACCGGCCAGGGGTGAGACTGGAGAGAACGAGGTCAGCTTTAGCGTGTCGCAACAAGATGCATGAGACGACTGACTCCTCTCTGCGAGCTCTACAGCTTCTGAATCGCTGGGAACGACGAGGTAGTCCTCAGCGCGAAGGTCGAGCGAGTGAGAGCCGTCCGATGATGCCTCTGCTCGGCGGAAGCGTCAGCTCTGAACGTGGTTCAATCGTCGACAGGCTCACTGTTCTCTCCTTCTCCCAATCTGCCAGCCTCAGAGCCCTCATCCGGCTTCCCAGATTGCTCGTTCGCTCCTCCCGCTCCCCAATGCTCCTTCGAATCGGCTTCAGACGACGGTCGACGATGAGCTCGAGCTGGCGGAAGAGAGTCCTTTAACTGATCGATGTACTCTGCAGTGATTAAGAGTGGTGAATAGCTGGCTTGAGGTGGAAAGGACTCGAAACACGCCTGAGATGGTAAGATGAGCGGGGAGGGTTTCGAGCAGCACGAGAGCCTGTAGGGGAGCAGCAGTCAGTTACTGTAGCCTTGTATAACGCCCCGGCAGAACTCACCACTGCGACCCTGATGCGGTGAGCTGCTGTAGGCGAGACGAGCGAATCCATCGAGATGAGAGTCGAAGGCAGAAAGAGAATTCGGCTCGCGTTTGCTCTTCTCCTTCGCCCATCTCTGCTTCTCTCAAGTCGCTCTCGACTGATTTGCGACAAGTCCGACTCTATCGACCATCACAGCTCCCGATTCGCCCTCGCCACTGCACTGCTCGGCCCCGCTTTCCGGCAGCGCTCCTCGGACTCGCTTGAGTCCTTATTCTTCCACTGTCCTTTGTCTCCGCCGCCTTCCTCACTTCATGTTCCCAGTTATGCTGCATTCAGCCGACACCTCACTTCAAGCCGACTGGAATGAGCTGCAGGACCGAGCAGCAGCAACCGCCGCCGCCGGCGCTACATTGCTCGTCGGCCAGCTTTCGGGAGGGTCCGAGCAGCCCGTCGCTGAGAATCCGGTGGTAGTTCCTCTTTCCGATCTCACATTCAAGTGTCCGGAAGGAGAGGAACATGACTGGGGCGGCGGGACGCTCAATGGCGATAAGATCCAGAGTGCGGGAGGAAATGGCTGCAACGTGACCTACACGGGCACTTTTGCGCAGGATGAGTGAGAGAGTCTCTCGATTTGGGGTCGGGACTGACCCTTCCGAATCACCGGCAGCCTGGTTTCGGGGCGGCGCCGCTTCGGATACCTTTGGAGAGGAGGGCAAGTTTGGCTGCCAGTTCGTCTCCGTCCTTCTCTCGGATTGGCTCGAGCTGAAGTCTCCCTTTACAGGAACGTTGATACAGATGAAATCTCTTGGTATCCCGCCTACATGCCGCTGTATGGCACCCACCTGGTCCTGTGCGCGCTGGCTCGGCGATGGACAGTTGTTCGGCGCTGATTTTTCTCTCGGATCAGATGCGAATGGAAAGACTTGGACGAGAAAAACAAGCACACAATACTAGTGACGACACCTCCTGTTGGATCAAGCTATGTAGGGCGGCTGTACATCTCCGGTGAGTCCTTCAGCCGCACTCAGCCACGAGTGCTGACCGGTTCGCCTTCTCAGATCTCATCTACACAAGAGCCAGAAGATCCTCACTGCTTCTCAGTATTTCCATATTTTACCTTTTCTGCCTGCGGCCATTGAGACTCTCGATTCCCAGCTCCACCACCTCAGTCACTCGACCCTTCTCGTCGCTGTCATTCGGACCCGACGCCATCACTCTCCAACTTGTCACATTCACTCTCACCACCAAGTCACAAGGCAAGAATTACACCTTATCTCTCACCTCGCATACCTCAAAGCCCTCCCGGACGGCCCCTTCCTCCTCCTCAACCCCCTCAGCGCTAGCGCCGAGCACCTCTGTCTCTTCCATTGCGGCCTCTCCAGCCAACACAGACGTTGCCACCTCATCAGCAGCAGCCTCAACTTCCAATAACACCTCCATTACCAACATCACCAGTGTCAGCACCACTCAGCTGTATCTCATCGGTGGAGCTGTCGGCCTCCTTGCGATCGCTCTCGGCGTCGCCTGCCTTTGTGCCAGCAGGAGGACATCTGCTCACTCGGCTGCTGCTGTAAACGAGCAGAGAAGTATGGGGAAGAGCGCCTGGTGGAGGAGGGTAGCTGGCGCGGAGAGCGAGAATGACTGGAGTGAGAGCGAGGAGGAGTCAGGGAGACCGGAGCGCCGAGGGAGTGGAGAAGAGGATGGAGAGAGGCGGAGGATGCTGAGACAGTGAACAGGTGTTGTAAAGCTGTATCGAGCAGCGGATACGCCTTCGACTTGTAGCTCGACCGACGACAAGAACATTACGGCGAGGGACGGGGGCAAGGAGGGCGACGCCGAGACGGCAATGAGCTCGAGGGCTGCGCGACGTCGAAAGCGGATCGAGAGGGGCAAAGTGGCGCTTGCTTGAGTACTTGCTTGTATACGATTTGAAGATAGCTTGGCTCCCAAAAGACACGATTGACATCCCATGATGGTGGGCTACGCCGAGAGAGAGCTCAGCCGAGCCCCGAGACGACTCCTCCATCTGCACGCCTACCAAGCGAGCCCACAGAGCTACCTTCACTTCCGTTCCAAGCTCTACTGCAACCTGGCTAGACGATTCGGGTATCACATTCCATCTTTTGAGATTTAACCCCCGTCCAGCGGAGCTCGGCGATCAAAGGGGGAGCTGGATCGTCGATTGCCCGCCGCCGTGCAGGGAAGAGAGGGACATCGAGGTGTCATTACTTGACATCGCTTCATTTCGTACTATCCGTAAGTTGTCATCATCAGCGGACGCGAAAGTTACTTACGGCGGAACGTAAGAACGAGCGCCGAGCTGTGCCCTGTGAGCGTCGACGGCCCTCTCAGCTTTCGTGGTTGCCAAAGCTTCAATGTACTACACTTGCTACTGCTGAACGCTGCCCCATACCTCTATGAGCCTCTACACGACAGCAAAGGCTTATCGGGCTGGTCACGGCCGAGCGCTTTAGCGGGAAAGTAGACGAGATCGAGAGCTGACTGAGGCTGATCTGAGCTCCTTGAAGTGCGTGCTCCTACCTTGCTTGCTACCCAGAGCACCACTCGTTTCGCCAATCTTCCCAGGGAGCGCGGATCAATCACTCGCCTCGGAAGCGCCGAAGAGGGCCTCGCCTCTCCTGTCCGTCCTTCGAGCTTTCGGCTGAGGCGTTTGAGCTCTTTCCCAAAGATTGAGATCTCTCTCAACTGCTCTGCTACAAGATGTAGCCGCTGTGTACGATGTTCCAAGCTCCTTATCAAGCACCTGCCCGATCGAGCCCGTTTGCGAGACTTGGCCCTCCGACCGCTTTCCCACTTTCTTCTCGCTCAACTTGCGCTCGTATTCGCCAGCCTCGAGCATTTGGACTACAGCAAGAGCACTTGCCTAGCTCGATCGTCGCCCGCCTGCACCTCTACTACCTCGCTAGCCTTCACCCAACTCGCTTCAACTCGCTCACAATGGGACTGCTCGACAAGATCAAGAGTACCGTCACCCCCAACGCTCACGAGGGAGATAATGGTAAGCTACAGAGCACTGCTGTACCCGAGCGCGCTGCTCCTGTACCTCTGCAGGCGAGCAGCAGCTCCCCAAAGCGCATCCGCTGTTATCTGAGCTCCGATTGCGAATCGAGCTGACCGTCTCCAACTCCCTACAGGTTCCGAGCGCGGCAGGGATCACGCTCCTGCTCACCCTTCCCACCTCAACCCCGCTCACGCCGACAGGGAGCGCTCCGAGTCTCGCGGTCGCGGCATGGTCGGAACCGGTCGTGGTGGGCTCTTTCACGCTCTTATCGCTTCGCTTTCGAAGGCTGCAGCTGACGATACACCTTTTGATTCCCTGTCATCGTGTAGGAGGAGCTGGCAACATGTCCCGCTCGCGCGTTCGCGATGCTGACTCTGAGGAGTCCCCCGAGGTCGTCGCTGAGGCTCGCTCGCGCTCTCGCTCCCGCACTCGCGCCGCTCACCACGGACACGATCTCGGTGTCCCTGCTGGCCGTGGAGGAGCCGGCAACGTTCGCTCGCCCTCGAGGGACCCTGGATCCAAGGAGAGGGAGCTCAAGCTCGACGCGGAGGATAAGATTGTCGAGGAGAAGTACGAGGAGCAGCACGCCCATGATGACCATGCGGCTGGTAGGGGTGGATTCGGTAACATCGCCCATGGCGCCAAGGCGTAAGCCGACCGCCGAAGGGCAAGGGGGGGCGAAATGGCAAGGGGAGAGTCGTCGTCGCCTGGAAGAGGAGGGTCGCTCTCGGTGCAGTATGTAGATCCCGTAATTCTCCCACCGCCTTGGTTATAATGTCTGCACCTAATTGGAATAAGTGTTTGCGGTCCACAAATCGACTCGCGCCGAATCTCGGAGAGAGGGTTCGCTCGCTGCTCTTTCTGTGCTGAGGGAGTGCTTCCAGAGAATCCTTGTTGCACGATATATGATGCTTTTCTTGCTGATGCGAGGGGTATAAGTAGAAAGAAAGGGAGGGTTACGGGCGACCTGGCACGAGTCCAGGATTAATTGGCTGCGAAGAGCAGAAGAGGTCAGCCGACGTCGTCGACGAGAGAACAAGAACGCTCACGGTAGACGCTGACAGTACTGTCCGTCCGATGGGAGAGACGAAAGCTTGAGGTCCACCGTTGGCGGCGGGGGTTGTTGGCCGAGAGCTGGCTGGGGTCTGAAGAGCGGGCGTTCCGGGGGCTGCAGTCGGCGAGAGTTTAGCGAGGAGCTACAAGTCGAGTCGCTTGCGGTGCAACTCACCACTTCGGTTGAGGGCAAGGTGAGACTTGACCAGAGTACCCGCGGCGAGGGAAGCCATGAGCGAGAGCTCTCCAGCGAGAACGGCAGCGCAGATGACTCGGGCGAGGCGCTGGGCGTTCTGTCCAGGATTGGTGTCGTGGGGTCCCTTGACACCGAGAAGGTTGAGCATGGCGCTTTGCGGCAAGAGAACTGCAACAGGGGGAGGGAAACGTCAGCGAAAAGCGGAACGAGGCGAGAAAGCGAGAGACGTACTCGTTCCTCCACCGACAGTTCCAACCTCGATCGAAGGCATGCTGCAGGTGATGAGAAGGTCCTCGCCTCCATTCGCTGTGAAGGTTAGAAAGAGTCAGCGGATGAAACGGCGAGAGCGAGAGACGAGAAGAACGTACTGGCTTCCATGAGCGTGATGCAGTTGGCCGACTCGACGGTCTGCGCAATATCCTGACCGGTAGCGAGGAACATGGCCTGTGAGGGAAGAGAGAGGGATCAGCTTCTATCGTAGCGAGCACCGAACGTGACGACCCACGGCGAGAATGTTGGCAGCGTGAGCATTGTTGCCTCCCATCGTTCCGGCCATGGCCGATCCGACGAGGTTCTTGGTGATGTTGAGCTTGACGATATCGTCGACAGTAGTCTTGAGGACGCTTTTGACGGCGTGGCCGGGGATGACGCCCTCGGCGACGACACTCTTGCCGCGACCCTCGATCCAGTTGATGGCGGCGGGCTTCTTGTCGGTGCAGTAGTTGCCAGAGAGGGCCGAGATGCGCATCTCGGGGAAGTGGTCCGTCTGCATCGTGTCGAGAGCGCGCTCGGTTCCCTTTGAGATCATGTTCATGCCCATCGCATCACCCGTCTGCGAAGCGAGGAAGGAAAGGTCAGCTCTGCTCGCGAAAGCTGTAGTCGGTAGCAGAACTCACCTGTGTGGCGAAGCGAACGTAAAGAGTACGTCCAGCCATGGTCGACTTGAGACTCTTGAGACGAGCGAAACGACTGGTCGAGTTGAAGCTGGCCTTCATAATATCCGAGCCCTCGACCGAGTCGATCCACCGCTTGGCGGCAGCGCAAAGGGTGATGTTGGGGAAAGTGAGAGCGGGTCCACGAGTCATGGCGTCCTGAGTGACGACGGTGGTGACTCCTCCGAGGATGTTGAGGGCCTTGCAACCGCGCGAGGCGGAGGCGACGAGCGCTCCCTCGACGGTGGCCATGGGGAGGGGAACGACCTCGTTGTCGATACGAAGGGGTCCAGCGATACCGACGGGGACGGGCATGTAGCCGACGACGTTCTCGCAGCACTGGCCCATGACACGCGAGTAGTCAAAGTGCTGGTAGGGAAGATCCGAGTCCTCGAGGTTCTTGCGAGCCGAAGCGCGAGCTGTAGGAGGAGGGACGAGTCAGAGAGCTGCGATATGATGGAAGGATGCTGCAACTCACAGATGAGCGCCCTGCGAATGTAGACAGCCCGCTCGTAGTCCTTGAGGATCTTCTCGAGGGCGTAGGCGGCAATCTTGCCCTTCTGAACGAGCATGATGATCTCCTCGTCGTTGAGCAAGAGGGCGCCCTCTCCTCCATCGTAAATCTTGAAGCAGACCTCAAAGTCACGAGGCGTCTCGGGGACTTGTCCAAGGGGAACGAGAGCGACGGTGGAAGGCGAGAGCTTGATGGTGCGCTCGGCGCCGGGCTGAGCCGAAGTCGAGGTAGGGGTCGAAGAGGCCGACGACTCGGGGAGCGAGAGCGTAGGGACAGAGGCGGTGCTGGTCGAGTCGGACTTGTTCTTGCGAGGCTTGGTGCGGATGAGGATGGGCGAAGGAGGGGGCGAATCCTCGCTCGAGTCGTCGGCCGAGTCGGTGCGGTTGGCCTTCTTGAGCGAGACCTTGACGAGTTCGGGAGCGGCCTTGTGCGCTTGCTTCTCGGCGACCTTCTCCTCGCGACGGTGCTCCCGAGTCATGGCCTGAGCGTCCCTGGCGGTCCACTCGTTCTGCAGGTCGTCCTTGAGCAAGCTGAAGCTCTGTCGAAGCCTCCTAGTGGCGGCGGCGTCGTCTCCATCCTCGAGAGCGCTGCCCGTAGTCGAGGCGAGGAGGATCCTAGCGGCCGCCTCGGCAGCGGAGCCTGCTTGGAAGCCCGAGTCGGTGGAGGCGATGCCCTTGAGGAGGTAGCCGTTGAGGAAGACCGAGATACCGAGAGCGATGACGATCCACTTGGAGATGATGGGATCTCCGACGAGGCGAGACCAGCGGCTCATGAAGCGCTCGAGGTTGGCGAGGGAACCGGTGGCGGTCGAGAGGTGCTCCTCGTAATGCTTCTGGGCGACATAGGTAGCGGCGGGGGCGGTCGAAGGAGCGGTGGGGTCGATGGCGTGGTACTGGAGAGCCGGGGCGATGTGGACGAGGATCTCGGTGTTGGGGTCGTGCGCCGAGACGAGCTGGGCGAGGGCGGTCGAGTAGAGGGGCAGGGTGGTGTCGACGAAGGGAGCGTGGGGAGTAGAGGGAGCGTGCTCGCGACTCCGACCGAGGGCCGTCTCGCGGGTGAGGGTGGTGACGAGGTTGAGAGCGTGGAGAGTCAGGAAGGCGGCGATCTGCGAAATGCGAAGGTCAGCTAAACCGCCCCTCCCGTTCGAAATCAAGATTCGGACTCACGAGCAGAACCTTGAGCCTAGCGGTAGGGCTATCGCTCTTGGCCTTCTGTCCCGGGGCGGTTCCAGTCACGAGCTTGACGACCTTCTCGCGAAGGGTGAGCTTGGGCTGCTCCTCGTCGTCCTCGGATCCAGAGCCAGTCTCGGCATCGTCGGGGAGAGGGGTAGGATCATCGAGGAGGCGAGCGAGGTCGGCCGAAGAGTCCGTGCGCTGGAGGTGACGGATGACCTTGATGCGGTGGACCTGTGGACGGAGAGGAAAGGTCAGCGAGGTCGTCCACTTCCAATGAATTGAAAGACTCACCTCGACCATGATGGTAAGCACAGCAACGTAGAATTCCATCAACATGAGGCAGTCAAACACGAGGATGAGGGCAGCGAGATGGCAGAACTCCTTGAGCCCCGCGACTCCGCTCATCGCTCCTAAGACGAGTACGGCGACTTCAATGGCGTAATCCCTCACAATGGGTACTCCCGTCTTGGCGACGGCCTGAAGAACAATCTCGCGACTGGGCACGGGAGGGGCGAATCGAAGACCGAACCTCGAAGCTCCGGGGAAAGGAGCTCCACCGTTGGAGAAGGAGGGACGCTCGGAGGGAGGGGAGAGTCCATCGCGCGAGGGAGTCAGAGTGCCGCGAGATCCAGCCGAGTAGGCGCCAGAGGGTCCGATTGAGGGGTTCGAGAAGACGGCTCGGGTGAGGACGAAGGGCTTCTCGAATCCTACGGTGATGACGAGGAAAGGCAGGGCCTCGCCGAGGAGGACAGGGTTGACGGTGATCTCGAGGTACCAGGCGGTGAGGAGGGCGAAGAGGAAGGCGAGGCAGCTGGAGACGAGGGCGGAGGAGGCGAGCCACATTCCCGAGGAGCGCGATTGAGGGCGCAGGGAGAGGGAGAGGCGACGCATGTTGAGGAAGAGTGAGACGAAGGTCGAGTGCATGAGGAGGTAGGCGATGAGCATGACGAAGATGTCGGCCGAGTCGGCTTTCTGCGAATCGGTGAATGGAAAAGGTCAGCGCTGTTCGTCTTTTGCGCCCGGGTAGAAAAATCAAACTCACCTTGGCCAGTCCGTAGAACCTCATGACGAAAGCTCGGGCAGCGAACAGCATCCACTTGACGCTCTTCATATCCTCCAAGCTTCTCTCAATCTCCCAATCCCCAACCTCCTCCTCAGCATCCGACTCCTGCTCCTCGGCACTAGCGCGCGAGAAGAAGGAAGCATAGTTCCTCGTTCCCCGCCTCCTCTTGGGCAGCGCCTTGAGCTCCAAAGTCTCGCGCTTGAGCGCCGGGAGGGTCGAGAAGGCCGATCCGAACGCCTTGGCCGACTCGGGCGAGGTGAAGGCGAAGCTCCTGGCCGTACGGTTGAGAGTGGGTTGAGTCTCTACGGCCCAGCAGGTGGAGGATCCAGAGACTTTGTAGCATTCGACGCCCGGGGCGGCGAGAACGGCTTGAGTACCGGCGGTGACCGTCTTCTTCAGCTCGAGGGTGCGGGCGAGGGGGAGAGTGGAAGGGACTTCTACGACGAGTTGCTTGAGCCAGAGCTCGACCGGTGCGGAGGTGGAATCATCGGCGGTGAGGGCGGTGGGGACGGTAGACCAGAGACCGGTTGACGGGGTGTAGGCGACGGATGGGTACCGAGGCGAGGACAGGGAGGATGATGGCGAGTCGTCGTAGAGGAGGAAGTCCGAAGTGCGAACGACCTGTTTGTGGGAGACAGAAACGTGAGCGAGGATTCGGAGAAGGGTAGGAGCTGAGCTGGTAGAAGCCGAGCTGGGAGAGCGAGATAGGGCCCAGCTCGAGAGGACTACAGAGACTGATCACTCCATAGTCTGCACTGCAGTCGAGCAGCTGTATCCTCACAGCCACGACCAGCGATCCACGCGAGCTGCCCAACGCGTGGTCATGCGGCTGGCGCTCCCCGGCGCATCAGCTACATCCCCCAGCCACGCAACAGCAGCAGTACATCTTCCACCCTCCCAAGGACCAAATCCACCCAACATCGCACGCGCCTGAGCCCCTCGTAGCGCTGCAGGCCGGGGAAAAAATCCCGGCCCAAGTCGGCGGTCGAGGCGAGATGGTGCCATGCCATTCGAACTGGCTTCGAGCGTAAAATGCAGCAGCTCTAGAGACCAGCTCTAGGCCGCTCTGCACCTCTTTAGCCCCAAAACGCGCTCCTCCACGCCTCCGATTCGATTTCCATCTCGTCGCGTCCTGAGCTCTTCCTATCGCGCTGCCTGTAGCTTCTGCAGCTCTACAGCAGTGACAAAGAGAGCGAGAGCGTACCTTCAATAGTTGAAAGTAGACGAGCGTAACAGCGCAAAAGACTGTAACGATGAGCTCGATGGGGTAGGATGCTCCCAGCCTGGCGAGACGGAGGACGAGGGGCCGGAGTGAGGAGAAGGATGAGGGCGAGGTGGCGAAGACCATCTTTGCCGAAGCTGTAGAACGCTGCAGCGAGCTTTTCGAAGCTGGCTGAGCTGTTGAGGCGGTAGGGCGAAGGCGAGAAACGAGGTGGGTCGACGCGCTTGGGGGAGAGAAGGGGGAGAGCAGGAGTTGAGTCCTGTAGGCTGATTGCAAAGGAGTGAAGCCTCTTGCTTGGGGGTTTGGCTCTCCTTTCTGCTGTACGATAGGCGACAAAGACGAGGTGGCGACGAGCTCTGCAAAGGGCTGAAGCGGCGGCGAAAGGGAGAAGAGAGCCAGGAGGCCCCGGCTCGAAGCTTGGATCCTTTGTTCCCTATCTTGTCAAGGCCTTCGGTCTTCACTTACAGTCAGCCGACTCGCCTCCGATTCTGCTGTGACGCGCTACGAAACCACCCTGCTGACCTACAGCTCCAGTGTCGACCCAGCTTCTCCCCATTGGAGCACCGCTCGCTCGCCTGACCCTTTCTTCGCTCGACCCACCTTTCGCCGAGCTCAATATAGCAAGCTCTATACACTCGGTCAGCGCCTTTCACCTGCAGCTCAACCCGAATAGCCGCTCTACAGAACCTTGCACCCCATCAGAGCCTGCCTGTCTCGCAATTTGAAGGCCGACCCACGCGAGCTGTCGAGCTTCGGCGCAGGACTGACGATGGCCACCGAGAGGCAGGGGCTGCGCCGATGTTCGCGGGACGGTGGTGTGTGTAGATTTAGACTCGGGAGTGTACTGTCTGAGAATTCAAAAACAGACTGCATCGGGGAACGTGGCGCAGCAGAGTGGACTTGGGAGCTGAGCTCGGCAGCCGCCTTGAGAGACCATTGGTACGCTTGTAAGGGACGGGGATAAATCTATTGTTTAGCTGCGTAATTATGTGCCCTCTTGAACAAACAGCATTCCTTTAAAGGCCCTGCAAGTCGAGCGAGGAGCACATCCCCGCGAGAGAATCAACGCCGAGAACGCTCATTTCATCCTTCCACAGGGCGTACCTGCCCTTCCAGCGGGATTCATCGACGGGAGTACAGATGACTGGTTTACTATCGCCCCTCACACCGGTCGCAAGCCGCCCCACACTGTCGTTCGGCGACGACTCGGTGTCCTCTGCAGTGGCGTTCCCCCCTTCGCGAGTGATCAGCTCGGCGCGCTGAGATCTTGAGAGCGCGTTTTAAGTCGATTCGAGGAGAAATCGTGCTGTTGAACGCTGCATCCCCGCAGAACTCCTGCAAGACGCTGCCAACAGCGCCAGCGAACTTCGCACTTCGCCGCCTCAGGCTCGTACCCCTCGGCCGCTGATCCTCATTCTCAGCAGTAGCCTACGGGTGTGCTACTGGCGAGGGTTGACATTTTATGACGATCCGACTGCTGCACCACTCTCATCGGCGTCAATCGATGCACAGCAGCGGAACTCGCCCTCCGACCGTACCGAGCCGTTCGGCCACTGCCAGGGAGACTTCGGCTCTCTCAATACAGAGTCCTAGCTGACAAAATTGGGCAGGGTGACAGCTACTACATATTAAACGCAATCCTGACTTCACTTGTACCCGCACGAGGTGCAGAACCTCGTCCAGACGAACCGGCGCCTCTTGCTATCTAGGATCCCTTCCCCCTCCTCCAGCTCTGTACCCTGTCCCTCGCTCGCTTCGGGGTAAAGCGCATCCTCTTCAGTGAAGCTTGAGCTACAACTTGGCCTGCGATGACATTGCAAAATATGTTGATGGGGACCTGTCAGCGGGTGCAAAAGAACAGCACGTCTTTGGGCGTCAATTCTCGGGTGGGAATGCGCTCTTCGCTCGTCTTGTAGTGGATCTGAAGGCATGCTGGTTATTGTGGAGGGTATGCAGATCATTAGCTTTCAAATGCAGCTACTCCCGTTCCCTAAGATGCAGTGTAGCTATCGCCGAATCGCGAAATCAGCCTGCGAGCTCCGAACTTGGCCTTGAAAGTCAGAGAACCGGGCCTGGTGGAAACCTCAGCCGCGGGGGCAAGTCGCGCGGTGGGGTTTCGTCCTCTCTCAGTTGCCTCAACCTAGGGCTACCTGCAGTGTTTGGCGCAAGAATGCCCGCGAGGGGGGGCTCGAAAACCCAGCGCGTAACGTCGGAGCGATTCCTCGACTGGCCCTCAAGTCATCCCAGATTCGTCAAACGTCTCTTTCCTTCCTACTTTTCACTTCTCCTTCTGCACCACACCTCTCTTCTCACTTCCTACACTCGTACAAGATGGCCCGTACCAAGGTGAGTTCTACACATTCTACTCTGCTATGCTACAGCAACATCTAGCACCCCCGATACACACCCGTCCTACTGTACTACAACTCGCTTCACTGGCAAACAAGCCCACCTCGACCTCGTCGTCGTCGTCAAGTGTCTCACTTGGCGGAGGCTGACTTCGGGCGAAGAGCAACCCAAACCTACTCAACTACATCATACTGACTCGACTTTCCCTACCTCACTACAGCAAACCGCCCGCAAGTCGACCGGAGGAAAGGCTCCTCGCAAGCAGCTCGCCGCCAAGGCCGCTCGCAAGTCGGCGCCCACTACCGGTGGTGTCAAGAAGCCTCACCGCGTGAGTCACATCTCCTTCTGTACCCTACTACATCCCCCTCGTCTCCGCCGTCGTCGTCGACAGAGATGTCAAAATCGCGTCGAGCGCGTCGACTTGGGGAATGTTGGGCGAGGGCGACAAACAAACATTCGGAAAGCTGACTTCGACCCTCTATTCCCCTACATCTAGTACAAGCCCGGAACCGTCGCTCTCCGTGAGATTCGTCGCTACCAGAAGTCGACCGAGCTCCTCATCCGCAAGCTCCCGTTCGTCCTTTTTCCCTTTGCTCGTCGTCGTCGTCATCGAAACTGATAGCTGACCCTCTTGTACCACACCACAGCTTCCAGCGTCTCGTCCGTGAGATCGCTCAGGACTTCAAGACCGACCTCCGCTTCCAGTCGTCGGCCATTGGAGCTCTCCAGGAGTCGGCCGAGGCCTACCTCGTCTCGCTCTTCGAGGAGTGAGTTCTCTCTCGCCCACCGTCTTCTCTCTGGCATCACAAACTGACTCGACCTTCTTCACCATCAACAGCACCAACCTCGCGGCGATCCACGCCAAGCGTGTCACTATCCAACCCAAGGACATCCAGCTCGCTCGTCGTCTCCGTGGAGAGCGCTCGTAAAAGCTGTCTGCTTGACGGATGGACACTCGCTTGATGCCGATGAGATGATGATGATGAGCCTTCGCCTTTCCTACCCGCCTCCATAGCTGTGCTGTACCTACCCCCCCTCCCCCTCCCATTTCACTACCACCTTTTTTGAACCCCCCCGCTGTTCTGTTCGCCTCGTCGTCTCCTGATGGTCGAGCAAACTAGCAATTGATCTGTTTTGCCACATATCTTCATCCTTTTGCCAGCAAAGCGAACCGAGAGTCACCGCAAAGCGAAGATGGGGCGAGAGAGCGAGCGCAATCGCCGAGAACCAATCCCGAAGCTCGCCCCCGAGCGATGCTGTACCGAAGCGGGTGATGAGCCGCGAGAATGATCTCTCCTAGAGTTGCACGATTCAGGGTGCGACCGCCCCCCCCTCAGCTGGTGGGCGTGAAGAGGAGAGAAGAGGCTTCCGCGCTGACTGGTTCCGAAGTCGAATCTTCGCTGTCGAACAGGCGCCATTTGGTCGTTCTCGCTTCGGAAGAGCTACTTGAATTCGCTGTCGGCCATCTCTGGTCATTCTCGCTCCGCATATGCTACTGCGCTTGCGGAACCTGAACCTCTCTCTGCAACACCGTCAACCCAAGCAGAGCTTGCGAGCAGAGGAAGCAGGTCGAAGCCGAAAGCCAAGGCCGAGGGTCGAGCACAACGAGGCGGTTACTTGCAAAAGGGGGGAGCGGGGGGTATACAGCGGCACAAATCGAAGATAGCAAAGCACAACAGTGGCCGAGGGATCTTAACGAGTCTTGGAAGCGCCGCGAATGTTGCCAGCTCCGCCTGCGAAAGCGAGAAGGGAAGGGATCAGCAACTGCTCGGCGGTCAGGAAGAGCAGGCGAGAAAGCTCACCTCGTCCAGTCGAGTAGGTTCGGTGATTCTCTGCATTCTTGAGATGCGCTTCAAGGACCTGACGCTCCTTCTCGAGCTCATCCTCGACCTGCACCCTCTCCTGCTCCTCCTGAACGGTCGGGACCCTCCCCAAATCCAACTCCCTCCCCCTACTCGTACTCCTAATATTCCCCCTCCCCCCAACGGGAGCTTGACCCATCTCATCCCTCCCCGTTCGTTCCCTACTCTCACTTCGCTCGCGTTCCACCTCCTCCCTAGCGGCCTTCATCACCTCCTCGGGCTCCTCACCGTCTGCTTCGCCCGCTTCTTCTACGCCCTTCATGTTGCCTGCTCCGCCTCGGCCGGTGGAAAGGACGGCACGACCCCGAGAGGTGGAGCGAGTGGTCGTTGCGTGCAGAGTGTGGCCGTCGGTGAGGGAAGGGATCGTCGTCAAGCCGGTGCGGCCGCGAGGTTCGTCGGTAAAGTTGGCTGTAGATGCCGTACAACTGAGATCAGCTACACGTCCTGCTGGTATTCGAACAAGCCTCGAAAGACGTACTGTCGACAGACTCTCTCCTTCCCCTCGAGCCAGCGCGGTAAGAATCTCCTCCCGAGGTACTACGCTCCCTACTAGCGCTCATCGCCCTCTTGACCTTGTCCATAATCCCACCTACGCCCCTCGACAAGCTGGCCCTCCTCGTCCCGGAAGGCGAGCGCGAATCCGTCCTCGACGACTCGTCGTGGTATTGAGCTGCTTGAGCGGCGGGGAAAGGTGTCGGAATCGCGGTTTGGGAGGGATCGCTGAGAAGCTTGTCGCTGCCGTATTGGGCTCTCTCGGCGGAGCGGCCGCGCTCGAGGGTCGCCATCTGAGAGACTTGAAACGAGGTGAGGAGGAGGGAAGAGAGCTGTGGGGTCGAGAACGGGGCGGGGTAAGCTCGTGTCGACTGGCAGGACTTGTAGGACGATACACTACTCACCTGTAAGCTGTTAGAGTGCGGTGCTGCTGTACGAAAGAGCGGCGAAGTGAATGGGAAGAGCAAAACCAGCAGATCACGAGTCTCTGGCGCTCGGGGCAAGGCCTTCGTCGTCAGGTGATGCTTGGCGAGGATCACGACTTTTCGCACGACGAGCTACAGAGGGCCAAGATGTGTTATGTAGGGGTATAGAGCAAACGTAAAGGGTGCAAAGCGGTGAAAATTGGCGCCGAGTGGATAGGAGTCCTTCGCGCTTGTTCTTGCATTAGACTGTGCATGCCAAGACGTGATGCGGTTCGCGAAGGGTACAGAGGGTATGCACGTTGTCACCTGAACAGTGGGAGCCGAGGAGGTTGAAGGAAGAGCCTCTAAGCGAGACTCGCAGCTGCTCGGCTTCGGCTTTCTTCTTACAGCCCTAGCCAAGATGCCGTCTTGTGCACGAGGGAGAACACAAAGCTTTGCAGAATATTAAGTCACCATCGAACGGCGGGGCAAGCAAATCACCAGCAGCAGAGATGGGCGAAGGAGAAGAGCCAGAGCGAGCCGAGCCTCTTTCTGCCTTCTACTCTCATCTCGATGGATTCGCTCGTCTCGCCTACAGCAGCTCACCGCATCAGGATCGCAGTGGTGAGTTTTGCGAGGTGTCATGCATGGCTGCAGTAACTGACTGCTGCTCTCCTACAGGCTCTCGTGCTGCTCGAAACCCTCCCCGCTCATCTTACCATCTCAGGCGTGTTTCGAGTCCTTTTCCACCTCAAGCCAGCTAGTCACCACTCTTTATCACTGCAGAGTACATCGATCAGCTGAAAGACCCCCCTCCGCCAGCGCGAGCTCATCGTCGACCGTCGTCTGAAGCCGATTCGAAGGAGCATTGGGGAGCGGGCGGAGCGAACGAGCAGTCTGGGAGGCCGAGTGAGGGCTCTGAGGCTGGCAGATTGGGAGAAGGAGAGAACAGTGAGCCTATCGACGATCGCATCACGTTCAGAGCTGACGCTTCCGCCGAGCAGAGGCATCGTCGGACGGCTCACACTCGCTCGACCTTCGCGCAGATGACTACCTCGTCGTTCCCAGCGATTCGGAGGCTGTAGAGCTCGCCGAGAGGAGTCAGTCGTCTCATGCATCTTGTCGCGACACGCTAAAGCTGACCTCGTCCTCTCCAGTCTCACCCCTGGCCGGTCAAATCGTCTCGCTCCTCATCCAATCGTCGGCCACGTAGCCTTCGGTCGTATCCGAGCTGCTGAAGCTCGTCAACGCTGTTCTCAGTAGCCGTGGAGTCGATTCGTATGATCCTCGTACTTCATCAACGTCTTTGAATGAGGAAAACCTTCTCCTCGGCGCTAGTCCACTCTCGGCGTGGATTGTCGAGCGTTTGGGTAAGAGTGGAGTAGCCGACAGCGGCGTGAGTGGTCAAGTGAATTTGAAGATCTATCCGCTGAACCTCGCGGACGACGAGCGGCTGACACCCCGCCGCTCTCCTCACAGCTCGGCGATCTCTTCTCGCACCTCATCGCCGTCTCCTCTTCCACCCACTCTCTCCCTCCCACCGCCCTCCCTACCTTCGCCGAACGCTCACTTGCGATCCTCCCCGACCCCACCGTGACCTCCATCCTTCCCACTATCGTCGAACAAGCCCTCTCCTTCGCCGCCCTCATCCAATCGCTCTCGATCGGCGTCTACCAGGTTGACGAGGACCAGCAGCGACTGCTGTCACTCGTTTACACTTTGGAGGCTTGCATCGAGCGAGATGAGCTCGGTCAGATCAGTCAAAAGGCGATGGTGGGCTTGACAAGGATCATCGCCGAGGTCGGCGTGAGCGAGTTGGTTGGTGTCGAAGTCGAGGGGGCGGTGTTGGAGTTGCTGAGGACTTTCGAGGTCCAGTGCGATAGCTCATAGCTTGTCACTGTGAGCTTCAAACCCGCTGAAATGTGGATCTGAAGGGTATGCTCCGAGAGCTGTTCGCCGACCGGCCTAGCGGCTTTCGCCTGCGAAGAGCTGCTGCACCTCAGGCGCCGTCCGAAACCTAGTGAGCCCCGGGGAGGCTTCAAATTTACTACTCGAGCCTCAACACGGGACAAGATCCCGAAACGAGCACCGTTCGACCCACGCTTGGTCGTCTGGCGAGGCCTGCGAAAGCCCCCGCTCGATTCGAAAGTCGAAAGTTGGGCCTCTCCAACCTCTTTCTTCTGCCAATCACTTCGTCTCGGAGTCGCCACTTCGTACACACTCAGCGACTCGCGGAGCTGTACCACACCAGCACTCTGTAAGTCGTCTCTCCCTCTAGTCAGTCGCTCCAAGCGAGTTGGAGCCTCGTCTCATCGTTGGGATTGCGACTGGCGTTGTCTCCTCGGCAGCAGGTCGTCGATCACGAGCTGTACGAGAGCACCTGCTCGTCTATACCCTTGGCTCTCTGCTGCCTCGTACACCGAGACGGGAAGGAGCGGGTCATGAGAGTGGGGGCGAGGGACGCACTCGGTCTGGCTAGTCTTACGGCCAGCAGGGAAGCACTGCAGGCAGTGTCTCAGACTACAGATTTCTGTAGGAGAGATCCCCTCGCCAGCAAGCTCTCACTGCTCGACTCGCTCTCGCGCCACCTCGAACTCGACTTGCGCGGAATCGCAGCTGACCATCTTTCGTTCGCTTGTCTTTGTACAGAAACCTCTCGGACTAGCAAAGTCAAATACAGGAATACCTGCTACATCGCAGGTGAGTATCGAAGTGCGGTTGCTGGGCTACAAAAGCGATTTTAGGAACGCTGGGGGCGCGCACGATAAGCTGGCTCGTGCGGGGTGAGCTGAAGGGGGAGGATGAGGATGAGGTGCAGGGAGGAGGGCGCCGAGGGTTTACTGGTGTAGGGTGGAAGAGCTTGATGCTCTCGGCTGTGCAAGAGTTGTCAGCACGCGCCGGCACTTTTCGACGGTTAAGTCGAGGACCCGGGCTGCTGCGCTACAGGATCGCCTGGAGCAACTGTGCACACGCCGACGGTACTCTTCTGAAGTTGAGCTGACGCATCCCCCCTTAGCACACATCCGCAAGTCGATTCGCCCGCGACACTCAGCAGCGACCGAGGTTTCGAGGCAAGGCGAGCTCGTTCGGCTTCGACATGACCAAAAGATGCTCATCTCTTTACCTGCAGATGACTTCCAACGAACCCCCTTCCACCTCCAACGAGCCCATTGCCTCACCCGCCACTTCACACTCCGACAGCGTCGGCCCACCTCTTTCGGACTTCGCGCCACTCGAGGATGCTCACTCGGACTGGACGCCTTCGGATGCCTCGGACGATCACGAGGAAGAAGAAAGCTTCGACATGGTCGCCAGTAGGGATTGGAGCGAGGGATCGAGGGAGGAGAGCGAGCCAAGGAGCCGCACCTCCAGCTCGGGCGACGACAGCCGAATGCGCCTCAGTTTCCCAGACCCCATCTCCTCGATCGGCAACCTCACCTCGAAGCAGTCGGACGGTGACCTCGGAGCTTCCATCACCGACGAGACGGCCTACTCTTTCCTCCTCGACACAGCGCCCGCACCGTCCTCCGATTCGCCTCGCTCGGTAACGAGCTCCCTCCCCTCCACCGACGAGCCTCCCTCTTCCGTCGCCGAGTCCAACCTTCCCCCTCTCCTCGATGAGCACCCCTCTACCCCTCCCGAGTCGTCCGAGCCGGAGCGTCCCCAGATCAAGGACCGTGCCATCTCCGACTGGCTCAAGCTCACGGGCGAGGCTCGCGCCGAGAAGGAGCAGCAGCAGGAGAAGGAGGAGGAGGCCAGCAAGCAGGCGACGGCTTTGGAGACGGTGAATCACGCGGTGGTTGCAGCGGAGGATCCCTCCCCCGACAGTGCCGCCGAGGTGCTCGAGGTCGCCTTTCTCGGCGGAGACGAGCGCGAGCGACAGAACGTTCTCGACCAGATCAAGCGGCTCGAAGGTGTCCACGCCGTCGCCACGAGCTGGAACCACGACACGACTGGGCTCATCGTCAATCTCGTCAACTTCTCGCGCGCGAAGCAAGAGATCGAGCAAGTCCGGCCCCTCTTCGACAAAAGCTCCTTCGCTCGGGTCATTCACGTCGTCCTCCTTCCCCACTCGGACCACCTGTCGCCGTCTACGTCGACCCAGTCCTCTCTCGCGTCTCTCGCGTCCATCGCTTCCACCGACTCGAGCGCGACGATTCGCGGTCGGGGAGACGCTCGGTCGGGCTCCATCCTCCCTCCCCTCGACGAGCAACGCTCCATTGACACTCTCACCGACTCGCTGGTCGATCTTCTTGGGCTGGAAGAGGAGTCCAAGGTCTTCCGGCTCGAGAATCTCGTCGCCACCGATGACCAGACGCTGAGCGAAGCGATCAAGGAGTCGCTATCCCCCGTCGGCGTCGACAAGGTCACTGCCAATTCGGAGCAGAAGGACGACCCCATCAGCACCTTCAAGAATTCAATGGTATCGCGCACCCTCCTCCTCCTCACCGCCGCCCTCGCCATCGCCGCCGCCGCCCTCCTCGAGACGTCCCCTTCCTTCGGCGCTATCCGCTCGGTCAACCAAGTCGCGCCTGCTCCTCAGCAAGCAGTCGCCTCGTCTTCTTCGGCTGTACACACCACCAGCAGCACCACCCGGCCTATCGCCTCGACCTCGTCTCTTCCCTCGCCTGTCCAAACCCTCCCCGCCGCCGAGATGCCCGCGCTCATCGACCCTCCTCCAGCTACCAACGCCTGCTCGATCGGTCGTCCAGGAGCCTGCGCTCTCGCCGTCGTCGAAGCTCAGCAGAACTCGCTCGCCCTCCTCGCTACCAAGCTCGCCGGAACACCGAGCCTCTTTGGCGCTCCCAACTCTAGCGCCAAGGCCGCTGAGCAGACGGAGGAGGCAGGAGCCGAGGAGCGCAGGAAGGCTCGCACTCGTCGCATTATCGAGCGTAAGGCTCAGCGCAAGGCCCTTCGCCCTCGTCGGTCGGCTAGCAAGCCCAAGAGGAAGTCGCTCCACTTTTGCTCTTCCTCCTCCTTCCCCTCGTCGACTCCTCCCACCTCGGCGACAGTCCCTTCCTTCCGTGACGCTCTGCACATCCTCACCGAGTCGGCACATCATCAAGCCCAGCAATTCACTCACCGCCTCTCGACGACTCACCTCCCCCGTGCCCAACGACACCTCCACCGCGCCTCCTCGAGCGTGCGCATGCTCTCCCACCGCGCTGAGATTCATCTTCGACTTGGCGCGAGGAAGGCGATCCACCAACAGTCGATCCTCCTCCACGAGGCGCAGAGGCAGCTCAACGCCGCTGCGCCGAAGATGGATGCGTTTGCTCGGCGGGGGGAGAAGAAGCTCAAGGAGGTGGTGAGAGGAGGGGAGGAGACGTTTCGCTCGTTCGCTAGGCTCTCGGATCAACAACTCCAAGCAGCTACCACTCGCGCCAGTCGTCACTTCTCCACCGTCACTCAACTGGCCAAGGAGAAGCAGATTCCTCGTCGTCTTCGAGATGAGTCGACCAGGCTCGCGGGGAGTGCGATGAGGTTTGGGAAGGAGCATTTGATTAGGGCTGCGGGTGCTGTCGAGGCGATTCAGAATGGGGAGATTGGGGTGTTGGGAGGAGGGGTCAAGGGGTGCGCCATGTTGGAGGGGGGTGTGAGGGAGAGGTGTGAGAGGAGGAAGTCGAGGGAGAGGGAGAGGAGGAAGGAGAAGGAGGGTGAGTCTTTTCTTGCCGTCACAGCTGAGCTGCGAGGACGATTGCTCACCTTTTTCCCGTCGTTTCGCAGCTGTCGAGCGCCGCGCCGAGGAGGGAGGACGATGGTGGTGAGCGGTCGCGTCGACGACAACGTCGATGATGGTGATGCGGATATCTGGCTCTCTTTTCACTATAGCTTGTGTGCCCTCGTTTCTTCTCTTTCCTTTGGATAGTGTCTGCCCCTCCCTCTCTCCTCCGCTCGCAATCATGTCTTCCGCCTTCCCCTTCTCCCTTCCCCCTTCCCCTTCCCCCTTCCCTTCCCACAGTCTCGCCTTCCCCAATATCGATAGCTTCAGTGTTCGTTGTCAATCGACTCGCTTGCCTTGAGGACAATCAGCAGCAGAGAAGCGCAAGAGCAGAGAAGGGCGAGAGTGAGCGAAAGAAGAGCCAAGTCGAATCATCCTCGCCCGTTCAGCATCTCTCATCTCGGCGTGAAGCAAATACAAGACAGCCTAATCTGACGTTGCAATACGGCTCGACGACCCCTCCTCTCCTCAGCTCACAAGCTCAGCCCTCTACTTGGCCTCGACGGTTCCCTTCGGCACTGTTCACGTCAAACAAGATCAAACGTCAGCTGCCGTTCTCCCCCTCGATTGATAACAAAGAAAGCGAAAACGCACCACTCCACGAGCAAGCCAAGATCAAGTGATCGTATGGCAGGCCGTTGATCTTGCCCATGGCCTTCTCGGCCTCGGCGCGCGACTCGAACGAAACGAAG
Source organism: Leucosporidium scottii (assembly GCA_003054985.1). NCBI lineage: Eukaryota > Fungi > Basidiomycota > Microbotryomycetes > Leucosporidiales > Leucosporidiaceae > Leucosporidium > Leucosporidium scottii. Next base: position 151,119 of record MWVB01000021.1, read on the forward strand.
GCGAATCCCTTGCACAGGCCCGTCTCTTGGTCCTTGCCGACATAGATCCTGGTGGTTGTGTGAATTATGTTGATGGAGGTGAGCGAGGGGGGGAGGGACAGGCGGGAGTGAGGAGTGAGGAAGAGAAGGAGGTGAGCTCGGCGCGGAACTGGAAGGGAAGCGAAAAGAACGCCGAACGCACCTGTTGATCCGTCCAAACCTCTGGAACAACTCCCACAAATCATTATCGGTGCAATCCTCGGAAAGGTTGGTGACACGCAGCGTAGGCAAATCATCGCGGTTCTTGTTGTTCATCGACTCTCCTCCGGCCTTGGCTCCCGCGCGTTGCGAAGGAGGGACGTACTTGCCTCCTGCGGCGCGCATTTCAGAGGGAGTGGGGTTGTCGCCGAGAGAGCCGGCGCCGGTGGCGTCGCCTTCGGCGTTCTCCTCTGTGGATGGGGGGAAGGTAAGAGGTCAGCGGGTTGCTCGAGAAGTATGCAGGGCGGCAGGAAACAACAAGAAGAAGACGAGCAAGCTACCGCCTCGCCCCGAGACGAGACAGCCAGCATGCAGTTCTCCGTTCAACCGCCCTCGCTCTCATCCAGCGCCGAAGCTCCCCTCCCTGCTCCGCGAGTCGAGTCAAACGACTCACCACCACCGAGAACCTCTCCAAGAGTATCCTTGTAAGGACATCTCGTAGTGTAATGGTCACCCTGGCACAGACGACAAGTGATCTTGCGACCAGCGAGCTGAGCCTGAAGGGCAGTGTGCGAATCGTCCTCGGGCTCGTCCTTCTATTGACGTGTGATCGTGGCGGTGGTGGCAAAAGGGACAGTAGATGAGGGAAGATGTAGAGGAGCGCGGGTGGTGAGCGGTAGACGGATCAGCGGAGAAAGAACGAGAGAGCAGACAAAGAGAACGCACCTTGATACCTCCAGCAGTGAGCTTCAGCCTGACGTTCTCTCCGACGGTAGTGGTGGCAGTGTCGGGTCCAGCCTTGTGTCCCTTCTCAGCTCCGAACCTGGTACAGAAGCGAGCTTGGTGAGCATCGAGCCAGGAGAAAGCGAAGAGAGAGCGAGACTCACTTTGTCCATCCCATGCGCTCAGCAACGACGTGGTTCACCTTGGACTTGACCAGGGTGCGCTTGATCTTGCGAGTGACCTGATTGAGGTGCAGAACGGAGCGTGAGCTGAGCTCTCACCAGCGCCTCAGCCTGCGTCGCTACTCACCTTGACCTTCTTGCCCTCTTCGTTGAGCCTGTACTCGACGATGGTGGTGATTCCATCCTTGTCGGTAGTCTCGGTGCGAGGAGGGAAGTCTGTAGTGGACCGTAGGGGACGAGTCAGCTTTCAGACGACGAGACAAAGGCAACGCGTCGCTGCTGCTGCTGTAGGTCAAAGCAGCGAGGCAGCAGCACGCTGCAGTAGAGTAGAAGCTCACCGTGGCTCTCGACGTCGTCGGCCCAGGATTGACTGAAGAGGTGCAAAAGAGCGGTGGCGAGATGGGAGCAGGTGAGGCGAGGGGGAGAGGGAGAGGCAAAAATTGGAGTGAGCTCGTGTAGGAGAGTACAAGGCTACAGCAGTGAGCGGAGCGGTTGAGACGTACAGTGCAGGCATGTTGAGAAAATGTAACGAAGTAGAGGAAGAGGAGAGTGAAGCGAGTCAGCTTCTCACGCTTCGAGACGCGCCAAACCAAGAGGCGGCGAGGAGAGTCAGCCGAGGCGGTCTGCAAGGCTACAGAAATACGCAAGGAGCACATGATCAGGACGATACCCACCTTTTCACCTCTCTTTCGTCTTTTGAGCGCGCGGAGACAATGTGAGGCGAGCGCGAAGCCATCGCCGAAGTCAGCGAGTCGAGCTCGACTCTGCAGCTTTCTCTGCCTGCTCTCAGCCGGCCGCAGGGCCAGATCTGTACTGTAGCATGTTTGTGCGCTTCTCGCTTTTCGAAGTCGGGCTCCGTAAATGTCTCCTCTCGCCCCGCGCTCACCTCCGAGGACGGCGTCGTTCGCCACAAAAAACCGCTTCACCTTCGACCACATCATGCTCGCCAGGCCTCTCCGTTGGCCCCTCACCCCAGCACCACCACTCTATCCTCGACAAGATGCCATCACCACCGCCACCGACGAAGCAGTAGCGAGCTCGAGCGCCAGTGTCTTCTCGGCGCAGCTCGAGATTTGGGGCTCACATGGCCATGAAGAGATGACGGCTCTTGCTACTACGGCAGTACCATCAGAACAGCTCTATTTTGAGTGCCCGGATGAAGCGGAGGATACTTGGAAGCAAGCTACCATGTCGAACGGGGATCTCGGTCAAGAGACGACTGGGCAAGGCTGTCTGGTCTCTTTTACGGGGACGTTCGCGCAAGGTGAGAGGTTCCATCGCAGTAGAAGTACACAGATCTGACGTGTCTTGTACTCCCAGCGTGGTTCATGGGGGCGATTACTACCGAGGCTGGCGTTTACGGCTGTCTGTCAGTCGAGGAGCAAATACTTGATCTCAGAGAGCCCTGCTCACGAGTCTTTTCGATAGAAATTGGGATACCAACATAACGACGTGGCATTGGGCGTACACTCCCTCGGGTCATGTCGGGATGATTATGTAGGCTGGGCTCTTCGCTGAGAAGTCAAGAACCTCGGCGATGGAGCTGAGCCCTCTCCTCTCCTTGCAGGTGCATTTGGCAGGGTCTCGATGGCACGAAGGAGCACACATTACGTGTCTTGAACCCACCAGCAGGCTATAGCGGTGGAGGACAGCTCTGGATCAACGGTTAGCTTGCTTTCTCCCCGCTCGGCGAAAATGGCCGGCTCAACTTTTGCTATTCCAGGCCTCATCTACGCCGCCGACAACCAGGTCTACACTACTCAGACGTATGAGTAGAAGCTACTGCTGCTCGCGAGAACTCGCTGATCCCCCTTCTTCTCCTCGACAGCGGCACCGTCGTCGCAACTCACAGCGCGCCGAGCTTGACCTCGGCCCAAACCTCCTCCTCCACGACGTCCTCCCAGTCTTCAACCATTGCGACCTCGGCCATATCCTCCGCATCAGCCTCAGCATCATTCACAGCCGATACAGCCTCCTCCACCTCATCCAGCAGCTCTTCCGTGACCTCGCCGAGCCCAACCGCCGCTTCCTCCTCCTCAACAACCTCAACAACAGGGCTAAGCACCACTCAAACTCTCCTCGTCATCACCATCTGCTGTATCATTTTCCTTGCTTTGCTTATGCTCTACTGCCTTGTTTGTCGGCGGCGGAATCCACCTTCGTCGGCGGGAGGAGGAGCGCCGAGGGTGTATGTGAGGGAGGTGGAGAGTTTTGGGAAGGGGAGGAGGAGGATGGTGGAGAGTGAGAGTGGTAGTGAATGGTCTGGGAGTGGGAGCGGGAGTGAGGAGGAGGAGGAGGTGCAGAGAGGGTGGCAGCGTCGAGGAGAAGGGGTCGGGGAAGGAGAAAGGAGGAGGATGCTGAGATAGTACATCAGAATTCGTAGGGCTGTATGGGGAGCCAGCCGATAAGTCTTCAATTTGTAGCTGGGCTCGACCAACGACGAGAGCTTCGAGAGCGAGCCCGTCTCTTTTCCTCCTTCCACATCTTGCCGGGCCCCGTCGAATTCTCATCTCCGCCGCTCGCCCTCACCTTATCATGGGACGTAGATCCTCGAGGAACACTGCAAGCTGGCCGGCCAATCAGTACACCGGTCATTCTGGCTCGCCGAACGAAGGCTACAAGTGAGCTTCGATTCTTCTCGTCGTGCGAGTCGATCTGACAGCTTGCTCGAAACAGCGCTGGGAGTCATGACAGCATGCCCCGCTACGAATCAACTTTTGCCTCTCCCTTCACTCCTCGCAAAAGCGCCGCGATTCTGATCTCGTCGCCCCGCCGCTCAAACCCCGAGAGTGAGAGGTGAGTCGGATTCGAAGCTCCCTTCTTTCAGCTCGCTTCGCAGCCTTACACTTCTCTGAGACGTATAGCAGTAACCATCCGCTCTCTCCCGCCCCTGAAGACCTCCTCGACGCTCCCAACTCCTTGCAATGCCACGCCGAGCACTCCACCGCCGAGCAGTCGACGAGCGATACTCCTCCTCCTCTCTCCCTCTCCACCTCCGCCCCCTCTTCGCCCCTCAACTCTTCCGGAACGACCAAACCTTCCGATCCCACGCCTCAAGACCCCCACTCCCTCAGCACCAGGCTGACGAACCTGGCCGCCGAGCACCTCGCCATCGCCGAGCAGTACGAAGCTGTCCACTCGAAGGACCAAGAGTTGATCAAGAAGCTGTCGAACGAGATCTTGAAAGTCAAGATTGAGAAGAACGCTCGCTCGATCAAGCGGTTGGAGGATGAGTTCCAACGAGCGGGGATGGAGGTTGAGCGCTTGAGGGAGGGTTGGATGAGGGAGAGGGAGAGGAGGGGGGCGCTTGGGCAGGAGATTGAGAAGGCGAGGGAGGAGGAGAGGGCGTTGGAAGCTGCTTGCGAGGGCTTGGGGAAGACGGAGGGAGGTAAGAAGGGAGACGCCGAGATGGTCGAGGAGGGCTGCTTGACGCCGTCGCCGAAGGCGGATTGAGCCGAGGCGACGTGGTGGTGGCGTGCTTGCTTGAGTAGTTGCTTGGGTACGATATAAAGTTAGTTTGGCTCTCAAGAAAGACATGATTGATTCCCGCTCTTGTGAGCTACGCGAGAGATCTGAGCTCAGCCGAGCGCCGAGACGACTCGTCCATCCGCACGCCTACCAAGCGATTCCACAGGGCTACGGGCACTTCTGCGTCAAGTTCTGCTGCAACCTGGCCAGGCAATTCGAGTATCATATTCGAACAGTCGAGATGCGACCCCCGTCGAGACGACTTCGGCGATTCAGCGAGGCGCCGGTTCGCCGCTCATTCGCTCGCTCGATGCTCTCCATCTTCCTTCTCTCCACCCTCCGCCTCGACACTTGCGTAGGAATCAAGGAATGTACACACACAGAAGAAGTTCAGAGCTACCCATCTCCCTCCTTCTCCTCTCATCTGCTGCCCGCCAGCTCCCTCCGCTCACCCAGTTCGGCGCCCCGAGCCGCACTAAAAAGCCCCACGGTGCTTTACAGCGCCTTCATCTTCTTCTCCATGGCCGTGTGGAAATCTCCGAGCTCGGCGGTTTGGACGCGGTCTATTCGTTTGAGCGAGAGCGAGGGGAGCGACCGAGGAGAGGAGAAAGGGATTCAGCTCTTGTCACGACCAGTCAATCAAGGGAGAGCAGGAGAAGGAACTGACCAGTCAAAACATCACCAAAGTTGATCTCCTCGTCTTTGCCCATGAGGATGTCGAGGGAGAGGTTGGAGGGGCGCATGAAGCCGCCGAAGGAGGTGGGGAGGGGGGACTGTAGGTCCAGCGAAAAGGGAAAGGAAAGCGAGGCGTCAGCTTTTGAAGGTTCAGGACGGGGCTCTGCTGCTGCTCCGAATGCAACGCGCAAAGTCCCGAGAAAAGGGAGAGAGGAGAGAGCGAGTAAACGCACCTGCTTGACAATGTTGCGTTCCATCATATGCCTCACGGGAGCGTGTAGACCGTACATACTCCTCTGCAACGTCATTTGCAAGTTCTCCTGCGTCTCCTCCCACTGTTGCGGTCATCACAGCACGGTGTCGTCAGCTCAACGCACACGCGGCCTTGGGGATCTGTAGCGTAGAGAGAGATGTAGCTCACGCCTTGCAACCGAGTTTCCAAAGGATGTTTAGGGGCTACATCTGCAGCCAAGGAACGAGTACCGTAGCGCATGGCATCGTGCAAGCCGAGAGAGTTGGCAGTTGATGCGATGGAGACGGTTCCAGTGGAGGAGGAAGCGGAGGGGACGAGATGCAGTGAAGGTTCCTGTGTAGCTCATTCCAGCGTTAGCTGATTAGCATCCAGAGGGAGACGAGAAAGACGGACCATGATTTGCTACAGAAACGAGAAGAGACCGAGATGAGTAAGAGGGAGAGGGAGAGGGAGAGGGAGAGAAGCGACGCGCTGCGCGCTGAGCAAGCCGACGAGGGTTGGTTGGCCTTTGACCACATCTAGTCGCTTTCAACTCGAAATCAGCTACAGCCACAACTACAGCTAAAGCACTCCTCGCTTCATACCGTCCTACAGCTCCCTCTACGCTACAGAAATGGACGCCGACGCTCGACTCACCCGTCGTCTCTCTCAAATCTCTCACATCCTCCTCGTCCTCTCAGGCAAAGGCGGCGTAGGCAAATCCTCCATCTCAGTCCAACTCGCTCTCTCCCTCTTGGCCCGCGATCCCACCGCTCGCATCGGCTTGCTCGACGTGGATTTGACCGGTCCTTCGCTGCCTCGCATGCTCGGATTGGAAGGGAGGGATGTGCATCAGAGTGAGGATGGGTGGGTACCCGTTTATTTGGATGCGAGGGGGAAGGAAGGGAAAGGGGGTGTACTTAAATGTATGAGTATTGGCTTCTTGTTGAGTAATTCGAGGGAGAGTGTCGTGTGGAGGGGGCCAAAGAAGAATGCCATGATTAGGCAGTTCTTGGGCGAGGTGAGATGGGGTGAATTGGACTACCTCATCATTGATACCCCACCTGGTGAGCTGGCCCTCCCCCTCCTCTTCTTCTCACGGACTGGCTGACCCTCCCCCTCGGCGCCGATTTTTGAAAGGCACCTCGGACGAGCACATCTCCCTCCTCGAAACCCTTCGACCCCTCCTCATCCCCCGCTCCCCCTCCATCAAACTCCCCACCCTCTCCTCCCTCCTCGTCTCCACACCCCAAGCCCTCGCCCTCCTCGACGTCTCCAAAGAATTGACCTTCGTCCGGCGAACTCAACTCCCCCTCCTCGGTCTCATAGAAAACATGTCAGGCTACGTCTGTCCGCACTGTGGTGATATTGTAGGCATCTTTGGTCAAGGTGGAGGAGAGGATTTCTGCAGGAGGGAGGAGGAGAGGAAGGATTCCAAAATCGAAGGAGAAGGGGGAGGGTGTCGCTTCCTCGGACGAGTGCCGATTGATAGGGAGTTGGTGGCGCTCTTGGACGATGTAGCGGATGTCAAGGTCGTCAGTCCCGAGGAGGCAGTACGGTTAGAACTCGCTCAATCGCAATTGAGGGAGGCTACTTTGGTCAGCGCTTCGGCCGAGGGAGGAGCGGGGGGGTTGGTCGCGGCGCGGGAGGAGGGCAAGGAGGAACAACCGAGGACGTTGGTGGCGAGGTATGCTGGTATTCCTAGTAGTCCCATAGTGGCCAAGATTGCTGAGGAGGTGGTGAGGTTGATAGACGAGCAGGCGGAGAAGGAGAAGGTGGCTCGTGGGGAGGCGGTTTAGGGCTGGCAATTGGAGCTACTCATTTCGTAGAGCTTCTCTGTGGCGAGAGAGAGCAAGCTGCAGTACATCCCGCTCACTGCAAAGGCCGAGCTGAGCCTAAGCGAGAAAGGTCACACGACGAACGAGGTGGGGAGGTGGGGAGTCGAGCTGGAACTGTGGAAATCGCCTCTTGACTCCCTGCAACTCACTGCTTCCCTCGGCAGCTCGGTACTTCTGATTCTTTTCTCTGTACACGAGCAGCAGCTCATTCTCGAGACCCTCCTCTACAGCTCTACACCGCCTCGCCTCAACTTGAAGCTTCATCTCCAACCCTCGTTCGTCTCCGCAAAGTGAGTCCCTCGCGCCTCCACGTCGTTGGGAGGCTGCCGCTCACTCTTGTAAATCAATCACGATGAATTCATCAGCCCCTCAAACCACCATGTACGTTCTTCCCGTCGTCTCCTCACTCGCTCATCTCATCTCGTCTCGTCGCTGTTCGGGCCCGGCTCGCTGACCCTCTCATCTCGCCATCATCGTCGCTCTCCTCACCTTTCCCTTCCGTCACCTATACGTCCCACCCCCCACTCAACGTCCCACCTCTGAGCAGGCAGACCATCTCACCCCAATCCTCGACCGATTCCACCTCGTCCGTCGAGATTAACGATTGCCTCTTCTGCCTTCACGGTACCGAACGTTGCGACACGTGCAACGCTGACTTTAGGGAGGACAACAACTTTTCGGTTGGACTCGATGCTATGGATAGGGAGGTGCGTTTCAGGTCGGCCGCGCGACCGTGCTCCCAACGTCTGCTGATTTGAGGCATGAGAGTGGTATAGGCTTTGAAGGTCGACTTTACGCTGAATGCCAAGGATGGGATGCCTCAGTGCAAGAGTCACAAATCGAGCGATTGCACCAAGTGCTTTGCTTTCAAGAAGGTCAGTCCGACTCCCCGCGCGGCTTCTCTTGACCGAGGAGAGGAGATGAAAGGCGGGCTGATGTACCTCCTCACCTCATGGGGGATTGACATGGTTTCGACCCACAACAGCAAATTGTGAAACTCAACAAGGAGGCCGAGAAGATGAAGAAGAAGCAGCCAAAGTCGACGAGTAACTTTGTCTAGTAAGGCTTTCGGCGCTCGGTGAGTTCGGCTCGCTCGCTCGCTCGTCCTCCTTCGTTTGCACCGCTGACGCCCCCTCGTCCTTCTACCACTAGTTTTCAGCCAGCGTTTCTTTCCTTCCTTCGCTTGTTCTTCCTCGCCTCTCTCCGTGGTAAGCTCATACCCCTCCCACCCCTCGGCGCTCACTCGCTGACCCTCCCTTCCTCTCCCTCACACAGCCCTGTACACATATAGTCTCTTCCATAGCTCTCTTCTCTTCTCTTCTCTGTACCCCCTCCTTCCCCCTCCCCAAGCTAGCAAACGACCAACCCTCTCGACCCCCTCCCTGCACCTCGGCGCCTCCTTCCCCCTTTCGCTCTCTCACTGAGTGTCAGGAAGGTCTGGACGCACCCTTCGAGCGCGGAGTGTGAGTCGGGTCGCGCTCGTCGTTTGTAGCCTCTTGGTGGGAGGCCGTCCCGTCTATGTACTTAGTGAAATTCGAAATCTCCGTCCCTCCCACGGTGCAGGCGGAGGCTCGGCGCGAGCTTGGGCCCGCCGCTTGGGGATGACGTATAGCTTTGCCCCACCGCAGGGCTCGTTGTGGCTGCTCTGCTGCAGGGCTATGAACGGAATGCTACAGCCTCTGCGAAAAGGAAAAGGATGGGTGAAGACCGACGGTCGGTGTTGGCGAGCGCGAGTTCAGAGCGAGCCCGGCTGTGAGGGGAGAGGAGAGGGGGAAGGTAGGGGGGAGCAAGAGTAGCTCTGGATTTGGGAGTAGTTAACAACGGTTCTGTAGCTCGACAAAGGACCCTGCTTACGCCCCTAAGCCCCTCGCAACGCCTAGAATCCACCCCGCCTGAATCCGGGTCGAACGTTTCTTGACCTTCTTGCCTCATCTTTGTCGCTACTGAACCACCTAATCGGGGCTCGCGACAAGGCTACAGGAAGTACTTCCATCGCCCTAGCGTACGCCCGCTCTATCAGCAACTCGCATTGCTTCCTCAAACCTCAGGCGCAGCCACCCCCCGCCTTCTTAACGCCTCTCCTCTCGACGTCGACTCGCTCATCTTGCAGCGCTGTACAGCAGAGCAGAGCAGAAGCAGAAGAGGACGATCAAGCCATGACTTCGTTACTGAAAGGACGACTCTCCCGCGCCTCTTCCACCAAATCTACTACACCCGACACTCAATCCCTCAACGAAGGCGCCAACAGCGACCTCTCTCCCGATGATGCTGGTTCACCCACTCTCCTCCCCTCCTCCGACGGAACAGCTCCCATCGATCCTACATCGCTTGGCCTCCCCGCCGACCCAGCTACAGCAGACAATAGCGAATCGGGCAAGTTTCGCCAATTACTAGGGATCCTCCGCAAGGCTCTCAACGTCAAGGATCTTTCCAGTCTCAGGATCAGCTTGCCCGCCAGTTTGATGGAACCGGTGGGGAATTTGGAGGTGTGGAATTATGTGGACCGGCCGGATTTCTTTTGTGCCATGGCGGGAGAGGAGGGGGAATTGGAGAGGATGGTGGGGGTTGTTCGGTGGACTTGTGAGTGATCTCTTCTTTCTCTCTCGGTCTGCTCTTACACCACCTCTTACTCTTGATCTGGAGGAGCGAGTCAGATGTACAACCCCCCCGCTAACCCCTCGCCGAACCCTTCCTCAGTTACGAAGGATCTCAAGTTCGTCAAGAACAAGATCGCAAAGCCCTACAACTCAGTCTTGGGCGAGCACTTCCACTGTCACTTCGACACCTCCCCCGTCCCTCTTCACCCAGAGACGGGAGCACCAGAACCTCACCTCCACATCGACGATTCTCCTCCCGCCGAGGTCCTGGCCAACGCCGGTCGTTCCACCGCCTCATCCAAAACGACGACGACGGGCCAAGCAGGAGGGTCGACTACTTCTCTCTCCAATTCCTCAGCGGGAACTACTGCTGTAGGCTCCTCGGCGGGGAGTATGAGGAGCGACGGCACGGCGGGGACGACCAATGCTCGAGTCGTCTTCCTCAATGAGCAGACGAGCCATCATCCACCGATTTCGCACTTTATGCTCGAGAGTAGGGGACCAAAGGGGAAGGTGAGGTGTGTGGGAGCCGATCAGTTGAGCGCCAAGGTGTGCTTCTTTCTGCCTTGCCTTCTGAGTATGAGCCGAGCGTCCGAGTTGACCTTTTGACCTTCTCGTACAGTTCACTGGAACTAGTGAGCTTCTCCAAGGACTGATGGCGAGGATATGAGCTGACGCATGCGATACTACAGACGTCAAGGTCTTCCCCGGCCCCTGGAACCGAGGTCTCTACGTCTCCTTCCCCGACCGAGGCGACGAAGAATACCAGGTAACTCAATCTCTTCCTTCTTCTGTCTCTCTTCATTGCTAACCTCTCTCTCTCCCATTATCAGATCACCCACCCTACCGTACGCCCCCTCCTGACCTCGCTCCCTTCTCGCACTCGCTGATTTCCTCGGCTCGGACTTGAACAGGCGACCGTCGCGGGTCTTCTTCGTGGTGCTCCTTATGCCACGATCGGGGAGCATTGCTATATCACTTGTAGGGGTGGAGAGGGGAAGAAGAGGTATAGGACGATTCTGAGTTATACGGATGAGGTGAGTCGGCTCGACGCTTGGTTTCGGTCGAGGCGAGGGGAACGGCAGAAGGAGGGGAGAAGCTGACACCCTCTCAATCTACCGACAGAGCTGGCTCTCCCGAGCGAAATTTGCCGTCGAGGTGAGCTCTTCATCACCCCTCCTCTGTCGCCGAGCCCGAGCCGAGACTGACTCTTTTCGCCATTTCCTCCTCTCCTCGCATATAGGGAGTCATCTATGAAGTCTTCACCGATGCGGACCTCGAGTACACCAAGATCAAGCAAGTCCCCGCCGCCCAAATCGCCGCCACCATCACCGGCTGCTGGCGCGGCGAAGTCTTCTACACCCTCACTGGCGAGACCGTACGTCCCTCCCCCACCCTTCCTTCCTTCCACTCACTCAACCTCCTCTCGGACAGACCCCCCGCCTCCTCCTCGACATGGTCCCCCTCCTTGTAGCTCCCAAAACGGTCGCTCCCCTCTCCTCCCAGCACCCACTCGAGACGCGCAAGGTCTGGGATAGTGTCAGTCAAGCCCTGTTGAAGAAGGATTATGGAACGGCTAGTAAAGAAAAGATGGCGTTGGAGCAGAGACAGAGGGATGAAGCGGAGGAGAGGAAACAGAAGGGCATCAAGTGAGTTCTCGGCTTCTCGTTGCTTCTCTCCTCCTTCTTCCGCCTCCACCAGGCTTATTGTTCGGGTGAGGACGAGAGCTGACGAAATTTGTCTGATGCAACAGGTACACTCCACGCTTTTTCCAACCCGCTCACGACGATCTCGAGGAATGGGACGGTCGACCGAGGCTTACGAAGGAGGGGGAGGAAGCTATTGAGGCTCAATTCAAGGCCGAGTATTCCAAGGAGGAGGCTTAGCATGTAGCAGGAGTGAGCCGGTTCTCGCTCATTGTAGATGGTTCGTCGTGTGCTGCCAACCGAAGACGAGGGAACGGAACAGCAAGCTGACCCTCCCCCATCCGCCGAGCAGGTTCGGGGGCATCTTAATTCGCTGTATCTTCCTCAAGCTTGCGTAGGTATCCCTTCTTTAGAGCTCAACCTTCAATTCAGTACACCATTTGTCTCCTTCGCCTCTCGTCTCGTCGCGAATCATCTTCTTGATCGCTTGCGAAAAAGCGCTGAACTCGAATGGGAGGTACAAATACAGCAGAGAGATGGCTCCCTAAGAACGGATGGGTCACGTACTGAAAGGAAGGAAGAAAGGAAGAAGGGGCAGGTACTGATTGAAGGGTCAAGAAGGGAAGGCGAGTCTCGAGAGAGGAAGAGGGAAAAGCACATTAGGCGTGAGGGAGAGGGAGGGTTGTGTAAGAGGGAAGAGAGACAAGGGGGGTGGTTCAAGAGCTGAAAGTAGTACAAAAGTAAGAAGCTAGCGTACGCCTAGCTCTCGTCCATATCCTCCTCCTTGGGCGTCGTCAGGATGCCCCAATTGCCTCCATCGGCGAACCCTCCGCTCGCGGTGGCGTTCATGACTGTGAGAAAGCAAGCGAGTCAGCTCCCTTCTCAACCGCCAACGTCGAAGCGAGGAGGAGAGATGAAGACTCACAATTCTCGTTAAAGTTGGGATCCCCAAAGTGCGAACTGGCCATCGACGCCGACATATGCCCAGTCCCCTCGGCAGGGGACCTCGCGTCGCTCGTTCCCGTACCGCTGTTCATGCCCGAGCTCGTCTCGAACGAGGTGACCGATCCTGGTCCGCCTTGCTGAGGATAGCCTTGCCCGCCGCCGGCCGAGGGGTTGATGCGAAGCTCGTGAATGTGGCGCTCGAGTTCCGAGTTGCGCTGGACGTGCAGTTCGACGAGTTGTTGGAGATAGCTGTGATTAAGACGAGAGTGGTTAGCGAAGAGTCTGAGGAGGGCGAGTAGCGAGGCAAAGCTCACCGAATGTACTCGACCGACTTGGCGAGGATGATGCCCTTATTCGGCTTGGCGGCGGCGGCGGCAGCAGCTCCTGCACCTTGCGCCATATGCGCACCAGCGAGAAGCGTCGGCGTAGCGGGACTGGTCCCCAGTCCTGGGAGAGGGATCGTTCCCGGCGCGGGAGAGAGCATGGCGGTGAGAGGAGTGCTGGGCGAGCCGGGAACGTCCTCGTTGCCGTTGCTGGCTTGCTCGAGAAGAATCTCGGGGAGGAGGGAAGCGAGCTCGGTGATGCGGTCGTTGATGTTGTCTCGGCGTCGACGCTCGACTGCGTTGTGGGACTCGCGACGCTTGCGGCGCTTCTCGGTGAGGAGGGCGGCTCTGCGTTGGAGGCGAGAGGGTCAATGCGAGCTCAAACAGCTCACAATCGTCGACTTGAACTGACTGCTTGGTAGAAGAATCCTCGGGCACATCATCGAGCGCCGCCTTGCCCTTCTTGGCCGCGCCGAGGGTCGGCGCACTCGCAGGGACGAGTCCCGGACCCTTCTGCTTCTCGCTAGGCTTCCAGCCACTGGGATCCGAATCTCCCGTCGCTCCAGATCCTCCTCCCAAGCCCAACGCTTGCCCCGAGGCATACCAGGAGGCAGGCATGCCCGCTCCCGCTCCGCCGTTGGTGTAGGCCGGCATGGACATGGCGAGAGGGTGGTGATGATTTGGTGCAGCTGAGTTGGGCGACGATGAACCAGGGATGCCAATGGCGGAGGCGGAGGAGGCAGCAGCAGTGGCTTGTTGTGCGGCTCCACCAGTGCCCATCGCTTGATACGCTGCTCCGGTGGCATTGCGTCGAGCACTGCGCGAGCGGACCCTCGATGGTGGTGCTTTACCGACGCTGCTGCTGCTCTTGGACCGACTCGTCGCGCGCCCGCGTTGCTCGCTAGGGGGCTCCGGGGGCGACTGCCTCCGTTTCGACGCCGAGGTGCTGCTAGAGGTCGAGAGTTGCGAGGCGTGGTTTGGGGCGAAAGAATCGCCGACGGACGAGTAGGATCCGAACTCGCCGGCGGGTGAATCCTGCGAGATGGGAGCTGGCGAGACGACGTTGCCGAACATGTCGATGGCTTGGGGCGAGAGGACGACGGAGGGGGAGCGCGAATCATGAGGGGAAGGAGGTGCGCCAAAAGCGGGCAGTTGAGAAGCGTTGGAAGTGGCAGAGGCGAGATAAGGCGGCAGGGACGAGGCGGCGCTGTGCGAAGGCTGCTGTTGGTGCTGCTGCTGCTGGCCTGCGGGGTAATTGGACGGCGGAGGGTGTTGCTGAGGCTGCTGCTTGTCTATCCGGTGAAATCCAAACTGCTCAAAGTTGTTGGAATTGCCGAGGAAGCCGTTGCTCCCAGCGGCGCCGAACGAGTGCTGAGCGGAGCCCGGATTGAACGAGTTGGCGCCGTGCTGTCCATGCTGGGCGAGCGAGGCGAGGGTCGTCTCAAAGTCGAGGTCCAAGTCGGAGAATCCTGCACCTGATCCTCCTCCGTAGAAGGGCGCCGACGAGACGCGCTGGGAACCGAACGCTCCTGCGTAGAGATGAGCTGGGTCGACGGAGAAGGCGTGAGGGGAAGGTGCCGCCGAGGTGCCAGGGATGTCGAACCCTTCGAGCTTGATGGGAGCTGCATGTGATTGAGCGGAGAACGACATCGCGCGCTCTCTCTCTGTGAGGCTGGGGTCGAGCGAGGTGGCGTGGGCGCGGCGTGGACTTGGGAGCTGGGGAGGGGCGAGGTAGGACTCGAGACGGAGTTGCTCAGCAGGTGTAGGTAGATTGTAGGCTTGTAGGTCGACTGTAAAACGACGAGTTGAAGAAAGACGAAGCAGCCTTGGCGCGGGAGGTTGTGGGAGAGGACAAACGAGCAGCGCTCCTTCCTGGGGAAGGTCGAAGGAGCCTCGAGCTCGTCTCGTTCAGGGCTTCATTTAAAGCTTGACTCGGCCTGAGTTTTCCCTCTCTTTCAGCTGTAGGACGCTATCACTTGTGAACTGCAACTTCCAGCACTCCCTGTAGCTATTCACAGCTCCATCGCCTCCCTCTCCAACAGCTCCGAGCCCCCTTCGTTGAGCCCCAACCTCCATCCCCCGCTGTCTCTCCTCTCTCGCGGCCGCCGATCGTACAAGTGGTAGAAAATTGCTCGAGCAAGTTGCACCTGACCAGTTACTACCCAATGACTACTTCCTCTCCAACGGCTTCGTCTCCTTCTCCAACCACGCCAACGCCTCTCGGTCCCCCTGCAACCTCGGCGCGAGCTTGGTCCTCACCTCCTCGTTGTACTCGTTCAGCCAGTCGAGCTCGTCCGAAGAGAGCAGGCGCGCGTCTACGAGGTTAGTAGAGATGGGAACCTGTGACCCATCAACGAGAAGAGCGGGAGAGGGTCAGCGAAAAAAAACGTTCACGGCACTAGCAACAAGCTGTCGTCGATCCCGCTCGTGACCGGTGCCGAACTCACCATCGTAAAGCGCTCCATCTTGAGGAACTTGGTACCCCCAAAGTTGTTGGGCGTGTCTGCAGGCTGTACCACCACGGCATTCTCGATCCGAATCCCGAAAGCGCCGTCCTCGTAGTAGCCTATGGAAGGAGAGCGCCGAAATTGTGAGCTTGGGAGTCGGCGAAGAGGGCTAGAAATCAACGGACCTGGCTCGTTGGACACCACATGACCGGCTTGTAGCTTGACTTCGTTGTAGGCGATGCGCGTTCCGATGCCGTGAGGTCCTTCGTGGACGTTGAGGTGGGAGCCGATGCCGTGACCCGTTCCGTGACGATAGTCGAGTCCGTCTCGCCAGAGAGCTGCGAGAGATGAAGGGAACGTCAGCGCGTGTACCTCAGTCGTCAATATGGACAAACGACTCACCCTTGCGCGCCCAAGTGTCGAGCATGAATCCGGTCGTCGTCTCAGGGAAGATGGCCGAGTCGATGGCAATGTGACCCTGCAGCACGCGAGTGAAGGCGCGCTTCTCTCTATCCGATGGTGTGCCAAAGTGTAGGGTCCGAGTCGTGCTGCGAACGAAGCGAGGGGTCAGCGACTTGCTCGGCGAGGAATCGAACCTCGGCGCAGACTCACTCGGTCGTGCCGTCGATGAATTGGGCTCCGCTGTCGCAGAGGTAGATCTGGTCCTTGTCGATGATGGCCGAGTCGGTGGCTGAAGGAGCGTAGTGGATGATGGCAGCGTTGGCACCGGTCGACGAGATCGTCTCGAATGAAAGGCCCTTGAAGTGCTCGAGCTCACTGGAGTGGAATCAGAACAGTCAGCTTACTCTCACTCCCACCTTTCGAAGCTCGACTCACCTCCGGAACGCCTCCAGCTGATCCGCCGCCTGACTCTCGGTGATGGGCTCCCCACTCGCCAACCGCCTCTCCAACCAGCTGAAGTACCGCACAAGCGCCACTCCGTCCCTCAAATGAGACTGGCGGAAACCTTCAATCTCAACCTCGTTCTTGATGCCCTTCAAGTCGGCGATGACACCACGGCTGCTGGCGTCGACTTTGGGGATTCCGACGGCGAGAGCGAGGGCGAGGTTGGTCTTGTTGGGGAGGACAACGCGTTGCTGTTGGTGGGGGTAGAAGAGAATGGTGAGTTCTGAGTGAGCCATGCCGTCGAAGAGACGAGGTAGCGAAGACAAAAGCTCACCTCTTCGTCCAAATCTCGGCCGACGGTCTGCAGGTAGCTGATCACATCGTCATAAGGCTCGAGGAGGATGTTGTTGGCCATGAGATAGTCGTAGGTAGCTTGCGGAAGCTGATCAATGTCGACAAAGAGAGTAGAAGCGGAGGTGGAGGCGGTGGGAATGACGAGGTGAGCGAAGAAGACGGGGTTGTAGGCGATGTCGGAGCCGCGGAGGTTCAAAGTCCCTGCAGTGGAATCAAGGGGGTCAGTTCCGAAGCTACTCCGAGGTTCCAAAAGAGCACTCACAGCAAATCTCGTCCAGATTCGCGACGACCATGCCCCAATTCTCCTTCTTCTTCCTCAACTCCCTCCTCACCTCCTCGAGCTTCTCCTGCATCGACTTGCCCGCATGCTTCTCATGCACGACGATAGGCTCCGCCGGCCTCTTGGGCTTGTCAGCCCAGATCTCGTCGACCAAGTTCTTGGAGATGGGCACGAGGGTCGAGTCCTTCGAGAGGGTGGGGAGGATGGTGTTGTGGTCGCCGATGGAAATAAGCGAGGGGTCGAGACCGATTCGAGATCCCGAAGGAAGGTTGGCGAGCTGTTCTTGCCATGACTTGACATCTGCGAAAGCCGAGGGGTCAGCCGAGAGCGAGGAAGACCGGCGCGTGAGTTCGCGCACCAGGGATGCCGTGCTTGTGCAGCGTCCAAGCAGGGCAGAGCTCTTGCGAAGCTTGAAGATGGTATCGACCGTCGGTGAAGAGCCTGCAGGTTGACGAAAGATGAGCGGCTGACGGGGCGGAAGCGGAGCCAGCTGGACGAACCAAGCTTCCTTCTCGAGTACGACAGCGGTTCCTGCAACCGAGGGAGATCAGTAGAGACAGCGATGAGGCTCTGCTATGCCCTCACTCACCAGCAGATCCCGTGAAGCCTGAAAGCCACGCCTGCTCGACGGCCCCACACACAACAGTCAGCTCTCTTCAGCGCTGCAGGGTAACAGCAGCCACTCACTCTCCTCTTATCGGCCTCACTGACATACTCGGAAGCATGATTATCCCCCGAATCGACCACGTAAGCGTCTACATTCTCCCGCTTGAGCAGAGCGCGCAGGTCGGCCAGTTGCTTGGTCGTGTCGCGCATCAGAGCGGCGGAGGAAGAGCAGCGATGTGAGTGTGCAATAGGTCGATTGTAGAGTGTCGGTGAGGTGTAAGTGAGGCGCGAAACGAGACAGCGCCAGAGCATGCGATGAGGGCGGAGGCAAGGCAGCACGCGGTCGAAGCTCGACCTCCTTCGGCTCACATCCTGCGTCACGCGGATGGCTTTCTTGCCGAGAGAGTTGCCTTCGAAGGCTGGTTGTATCTGAAGAGCTCCATAGACAAGTATCATTTTCGAGGCTGCTTTGTCGAGAGTGCGAAAGCTCGCCGATCTTGCTCGCTGCTCCCCTTCGCCGAGCGGTTCTCACTCGCTGTTCGACGCCAGAGGTCTCTCCCGACTATCCTTCAGTTCGAAACTAATCCGTAGTAAAAGCATGTCTCTTCCTCCCTCGACTCAAGCATGAGCGGGCACGTCGGTAGCAGGCAAGCGGCGGCCGGCTCCTCCCTCGATCGCCGAGCTCCTCTCGACGGGAATGACGGTCGCAGGTCCCTCATGCAGCGTTCCCTGGAAGTGGGAAGATGATTGAGTTACCGTCACCGAGAGGCTGTGTACCTCAGACTTACTGCTTTGTCCTTCCAGGTGATCTTGGCCTTGAGGCTCGTCTCGGCGACGAAGAGATGGACCTTGAAGAAAGCGCGCCAGTACACCTTGCCAGCCCTGATGTCGGCGTCAGTTGCGGATTTCCTACAAGTACCGCGCTTGAAGGGTTTCAACTCCGCTTTCAACGCCGACAAATCAGCGACAACCGTCGCGCGATGAGCGAAGGCGGGAAGCAGCTGGTCTGCGCGAGCAAGCCGTCAGCTTCCCCGCTCGCTTTCTAGAAGAAATAGAAGAAGAGAGCTTCATACCTTGCTCGTCGCAGCAGAACTCGGGACACGCGGCCGGCTCTCCAGTGTAGACGTAGACCGAAGCGGTTACTCGGGCGAGCTGATCCAAGGACTTGAGCAGCACTTCGTAATCCTCGCTCGAGAGAGCGAGATCCGAGCGAGGACGTCACCCTGCGATGAGAAGAGTCAGGGGCGGGTCTTTAAGACGGCTCATTCGACACACCTTGGAAAGCTGAGCAGACCAGACCCCCGACACCATTTTCAGACCGTCGAGGTCCTTGTACACGATGCGAGACTTGTGAAGAGGGTCGTCCGAGCTGTACTCTACAGCCCCCATGATACCGAAACTAGACCTGAGAGCCCGATTGATGACGGAGTGATTGAGGCGCCAGAGGACACATCCCTCGGCGACGGGTTTCGTGCTGTAGCGAGAGAAGATTCAGCCGGGTCAGAGGTATTCTTCGAGTAGGATTTTTGTTCTTCTTACCCGTGGTCCTTTCCGATGACCAGGTCGAAGCCGTGGGGCTCGAGGAAGGAGCGAAGGCGAGCTCGGAGGTAAGGGCTGGCGCCGAATCCCTGTTGAGGGCAAGGCGGGTCAGTCAAGCTGCCACAAATGCTGGTAGGAATCAAAACATACTCCGGTGATGACTACGTGCTGTGGAAAAGATCAGTAGGTGAGCATCAGCCATGTTCCCAGACGAGGGAGCCGGGAGCTCACCGACGATTCGTCGCAGCCTTCGCTGAGTTGGCCCAGGATGGCGGCGAGAATCTCGTTGGCGCAGAAAAAGAAAATCTTCTCGATCTCGGTTCTGTAGGAGAGACGAAGGGGTCAGCTTGGTCGCTGGAGTGGAAGCTCGGCGGAGTGCAATCCACCCCGAAAGACGGAGCGAACCCATGCGGACGTCGTGACGCTGGTTGCTCTCGAAGACGCATCCGAACTTGATGTAAAGGTCGTCCGCGGCGGCAGCGAAGCCTCGCTTGGTCTGCTCCTCGAACAGCGAGACGATGAGGTCGATCCTCTTGGGGGAGGCGAAGCGAGTTCCGGCGAGCTTGGCTTTGACGAGCGATTCGGCGGCGCGGTCGACGAAGATACCTCCAGCGGGAACGCCTACAAGTTGATAGAGATGTGAGGAGCTGAGAGATGACAGGTGGAGAGAAGAAAGCTCACAATCGGACGGCTTGACCTCTTCGAGGCGGAGCGAAGGCGAGATCTCGAGGCAGCGGTCTGTAGCGGGAAGGTGAGCTGGGGATAGGAAACGAATGGCTACACCACCTACACATGCAGACGTCGACGGTGGAGCCACCGAGGTCCGCGACAGTGAAGATGGAGCCGGGCTGTGAAGGGAAAGCGCCGAGGTCAGCTTCTTCGTCGTCGCTTGCTGATCCTCGAGCTCACCTTGAGCCAGTCGTGAGCTTCTCCAGACTTGAGAGTAGCATGTACCGTAGCTTCAGCCTCGCGCAAGAACTCGAGCCTCTCCTGCGCGCCCTTCTCGTCGAGAATCTTCGCCGAGACGAAAGCGCGTCTGAGGATCGCCTGCTGCTCGTCCTCCCAGCCGTCGGGAATGGCCATGACGATCTCGGCGGTGGGGATGAGCTTCTTCCAGAGCTCGGAACTGCCTCCCATCTGCTTGGTGAACGACTCCTTGGTGTGCTCGAAGAGGTAGGCGAGGAGGAGGCGGTAGAGGCGCTCGGCGGTGACTTTGGGAGGGAGAGCGGCGGGACCCAACTCGGGGACGATGGTCTCTTGAGAGTCTTCATCCTCCTTGTAGGCTGAGCCCTTCTCCTCCATGTCTCCCTCGTTCTTCTCGTCGAGCTTGATGTCGCTGAAGGGTGTGACAAGAGTCGTTTCGGGGTCGAAACGCATCGAGAGAGGGTGCAGGTGCAGCTTCCAGTGCTTGGCGAGGTAGAGTTGCTCCTTCTTCATCCTCCTTTTCATCACCGGCGTGAGGCACTCGGATCCGAAGGCGATAGGCTTTCCAGTGGAGTCGAAGAGGGCGAGCGACGGCACCTTGGCCTCGTCGGAGCGAGCTGCAGGCCACGATTCGACGTGGAACACGTTGAGGACCTTTCCAGGGATGGCATGAGCGATGGAGACGGCGGCTGCAGGTCGATCCGAGGGTCAGTGGAAGCTTTAGAGAGTCGAAACGCTCCCCTCGCACTCACAAGTGGTTGTGCCAACGTCGAATCCGATGACTAGCTTCTCGAGGCCTTCGTACAGCTTCTGTGCGCTGATGGACATCCTTCGCAAGTGTCGAAGAGAGACGGGAAGACACGAGCGAGATGTGGGAGGAAAGAGAGAGACGGGTGGAGTTCGCCTCTGGCTTTCTCGGCTCGGGAAGTCGTTGGCCTCGCTGGCCTCTCTGCTCTCGGTGAAAATGCTAAGCGAACGAGTTGGTTTCTCAGAAGGAACATACATGGAAAGGAAGGGTCAAACGGGTGGAGACTAGGTTAATTTTGGAGGGGGGAGGGCAGTGCTCGGCGAAGGGGAGACGAAGGGCGAGCGAGAATCTTGCATCTTGCGAGTCGACTAGTAGCCGTTGCCGTTGTCTGTTGAGATCAAGAGGTCAGATCTTGTATAACTCAAAGGCAAAGAGAACAAACGAACGGTGGGAGAGAGCCTCGTCGGCCTTCTGCAGGTCCTCCTCGTTGAGAATCTTTTGCTTGCCGGCCGACTTGCCGTTGGTGGTTCCGGGGGTGGTCTGACCCGAGGCAAGACCGGAGGAGACGGAGCCAGCGCGCTTCTTCATGACTGTTGTGGTAGAGACAGAGAGGAGAGGGAGAGGAAGCGAGGGAGGGGCAAAGGCCGAGCGAGTCAGCGGCTGTGCAGCAGAGTAGACGGGAGATCTCTACTCGCCAAGTGGAAAGGGGTAAGCATCCTCATCATCCTCGTCGGTCCTGTTCCTCGACATCATGCTCTCCCACGACTGCACTCCCATCTGGTACCCGGTGTCCGCGCCGAAAGGTTCAAGGAGAAGTTCAAGGACGATTGGAGGCAGACGAGAGAGGTGCAGGTGATGTGTTGACGATGCGGATGGTATAGAGGTTTTGAAATGCGAGTGAAACGGCACAAGGGAACGGGTAGTGATGAGAGGCGAGAGGGAGAGAGGGAGCGGTTCGAGGGAAAGGATACGAAGGGGGACCGTCAGCGTTCCGCGCTCTCTCCGAAGCCCTAAGAGGGCAACACAACAAACTCACGTAATCCGATGTTCCGAGACCCTGCATCTCCTCCGTCAAAGTGCCAATGTCGCCGGGAGTCATCAATCCGCTCACGAACCTCGGGCTGCCCGGCGCCGACATGGGGCGAGGGATGCGAATGTTGCCCGACTCAAAGTCGAAGTCATCATCGGCGAACGAGTCGGGGTAGGCGCGACGGAGAGCGAGCTGACGAGCCTTGGCGTACTCCAATCCGAGTTTCTGCGAGCCGGCGTCAGGGTCAGCGAGGCGAAGGCGACGGCGAAGCGAAAAACGGCGCACCTTCCAGTCGAGGAGATCCGAGAGACGCTCGGTACGGTTACGCTGGTTGATGCGCTGACGACGAGTCTTTTGGCAGAAGCTGACCATCTGGTCGGTGAGCTGAGTGACCGACTCCTCGACCGACTTGGCGCGACGGTCGACGATGTAGATTCCGTAGTCCTGCGAGTTCTCGATGAGCTCGTCCATGTAGCATCTGCAATCGAAGGAGATCAGTCATGGTAGAGGCCGCAGAGCCGATGAACAACTCACCCGAAACCGGAAAGGTTGGTGGTGATGGAGGGAACTCCCATGACGGTGCACTCGGCGGGAGTGTATCCCCACGGCTCGTAGTAGGAAGGGAAGACTCCCAAGTGGCAACCACGAACAAACTCCTCGTAGTCGAGGCCGAGGATGGGGTTGTTGGCGTTGAGGAACTCGGGGTGGAAGATGACCTTGACGCGGTCGGAGCCTCGGTTGAAGAGCTGCACGCGACGGATCTGGTTGAGAACGGGATCGGCGGCGTCGTCGGCCATGTTGTGGGTGGTGACGGGAGGGAGCGAGTTGCGACGAAGGGCGAAGACACGACGCTTGAGAAGGATCTTGTCCTCCGATGAGAGAAGGGTGGAAGCATCGGGAACCTCGGTTCCAGGCTCTCTGCAATGGTAAGAGGGTCAGCAGCGCTCGGTGGTGAAAGATTCGAAAGCGAACACATACCCGCTGTACCTCGCGGTACGCTCAAACAGGCGAGCTCCGATGCGGTTCTGGATCTCGGTGACGGTGTCGCGGAGCTGCTTGGTGACGGCCTGTCCCTTGAGCGCCTCGATGGTGTACGAGTGGGTGGCAGCAGGCATGATGAGGAAGGCAACAACCGTCATCTTTGTGCCCATCTGCTGCAGGCGGTAGTTGAGGCCTGTTGAAGCAGAGCGAGGTCAGGGAGGAGAAGAAGAGCGGAAATGAGACTAGGACGTTACGGGCGAGGGACTCGATGAACATGTCGACTCCCTTGTTGCGGTACTCGTATCGGCCGGCGGTGAAGAAGTAGAGGGTGTTGTCCAGATCGAAGTCGTAGTGACCATAGAAGTGGCCACGTACGAAATCGTTGATCTTCTGCTTGGAGAGGGCGTGGAGGTTCTGGAACTCGTGCATAGCTGAAAACTTGGTTACGTTGAGACCGTTGGGGAGGACTCCATCTGCGAAAAGTGCAGAGAGAAAGTCAGCCGAAGCTCGAAAGGGGAGGATCGCCGAGTGAGAGCTGACCAGGCTTGCGCTTGAGCAAGTGCTCGCTCTCGTAAGCCGTGATGTGGGAAACGGTGGTGAAGACATCAGCGCAGTGTGCCGAACTCCTCTCGATGCAGTAGCGGTGGTAGATTCCTCGCTTGCCGGCCTCGTGGTCGACGTCAAAGTAGGCCAAGTTGTTGTAGAAGTCGACGGATCCGGCGCAGAGGTAGCGACCGAGGAGAGTGGCGTGAGTGGTGAAGATGGTGGTAACGTCAATGTGACGCTTGCGGCAGAGGGGGATAGCGAGACCAGCCTGCCACTCGTGGAGGTGGGCGATGATGGCCTTGCTGCGCTCGCGCGACGAGAACTGTAGGAAGGAACGGTTAGCAAATGAGTCGCTGGTCGCGTTGACCATCCAACGCACCTCTCCGAGGAACCAGGCGACGAGGTAACCGAACATGATCGTTTCGTTGGTCTCGGTGTCGTTCGGCGGCGAAGGAATACCGGCGAGGTTCCAGAGATCGCCCTTCCACTCGTCCAGGCGGTTCCAGACGGATCCAGTGTCGAACAGAAGGACCTTGGGTCCTCCCTCGATGAGCCAGCGGCCGTAGAGGAACTTGACCCCACGATCCCTCATTGAGAGGAGAGTCTGGTAGAGCGCCTCGTCGGTAGAAGAGCGGGCTTGGAGGAGCGCAGAGCACGGGTCAGTCTTCTTGTACACTCGGCTATTCTCCAGCAGCTACTGTCAGATGTAAACGAGCTTACCCTCTCCGTTGGCGGGCGCCTTCTCCCAGTCGATGGCGTCGACCTCCATAGGAGCCGACTTGTACGAGAGCGGTCCGATGAGAGTGTAGCGGTCGCCATATTCTTGACAAGTGACGGGAGCCTTGGTCTTGATGACGGTGTAGATACCTCCGACTGTGAGGAGGGAGAGAGGCCGCGGTCAGCGATCGCATCTTTACGAGGCTTGTGGAGCTGTTTAGGTTGCGCCGAGAGCACTGAAGGACAGCCAATAGTCCCATACATAAGTTCAGCGCACTTTCGGCGCCGCCCGCCCCCAGCAAGATACATCGGATTCAGCGTCATCGACCAGCTGTCGGCCTGCCTCCGGTCTCAGCCGCTCCTGAGGACTTGTACGATGGCTTGGGGGGGCTGAGAAGGTACCGATGCTCCTTATGAGTCGACCAGAGCTCCCTACACCCTTCTACGCCTGATGCAGCGGCTGGGATCGCGCTCCGGAGTCCAGCCCTTCCGGTCACGGCGCTGCCGACTCGTGGTTGGGTTGGGTGGAAGATGACTCGAGTGAGCAGCAGAGAGAGTATGTACCTTTGCTGTAGCGGTGGAAGCAAGACAAGAGTGGTCAGTTGGCTGCTAAGAGGACCCACGCGGGCAGGGGAGCTCTCGGGGGCAGGGTCGCCGCCGACTGCTCGTTGTAGGTTATGCGGAACACTCACTTGGCGACCTCCCAGGCGCACTCAAAGAGGAGATGGTCCGCGATAGATCGTTGCTGTGACATGACAGCTGGTGGTGGTGAGAGATGAAGAGGAAAAGGTGGGGGGGCGCTTGTCTCAAGTCGGCGACGGCAAGAGAGCGAGGGAGAAGAGGGAGAGGCTGCTGTAGCGAGGTAGGTGTTGCTGCTCGCGCGAGACTGTCGGAATCGAAAGACGACGAGAGCGACGACGAAGGGGGGGAGAGAGCGGGAGGAGGAGAAGAGGCAGTGGGCCCCCTCGTGCAAGTCGAGCTCAGCTCGAGCAGCCTTCGTCATCCCCCTTCTTCGCTTCTTGTGCTCCTCTTGCTCTTGCGCTTACTGCTTGACAACTCTTTCTGTAAATCAGCACAGCTCTACTCTTGTACAGCTCTTTGCGCACCGGCTTCGGCCGCTTCAGCGCGCCCCCGACCGGTCAGGTGAGGTGCTCCATCGATGCCCCGACTCGAGAGTTCGAGATCGCTTTCCTGAGCCAACTTCCGCGCAATCAACCTCAACAGGGAAGGAGACACACAGTCGAAGGATTGCAGGTCATTCTCCGGCTGTGACTACCGCCTGCCGACCTGCTCAACTCGCTCGACCGAGCTGTGAAGCTTTTCTTGCGCCGAGTCGGCCTTCTGCGGTCTTATTTGGCTGCAATTGACGTAAGTATGGCCATGTCCTGGGTTCTGTTGACTCGACTTTGTTCAACGCTCTGTGTCAAGTACAGAGAAGAGGGAGGGGAAAGCGCTCGACGGTCTCGCTTCGGTATCCATTCTCTCGGACCGCGCCGTCTCTCCCTCTCGCCTCTCATTTTTACCCGTTCCCTTGTGCCGTTTCACTCGCATTTGAAACCCTTCCGACCCGACCATCCACATCATCACCGCATCACCTGCACCTCTGTCGCCTACTTCAAATCGCGCTTGGACTTCTCCCTCGGCGCCGCCACCGGCCAACAGATGGGAGTGCAGTCGTGGGAGAGCATGATGTCGAGGAACAGGACCGACGAGGATGATGAGAATACTTACCCCTTTCCACTTGGCGAGTAGAGATCTCCGGTCTACTCTGCTGCACAGCCGCTGACTCGCTCGGCCTTTGCCCCTCCCTCGCTTCCTCTCCCTCTCCTCTCTGTCTCTACCCCAACAGTCATGAAGAAGCGCGCTGGCTCCGTCTCCTCCGGTCTTGCCTCGGGTCCGACCACCCCCGGGACCACCAACGGCAAGTTGGCCGGCAAGCAAAAGAACCTCAACGAGGAGGACCTGCAGATGGCCGACGAGGCTCTCTCTCACCGTTCGTTTGTTCTCTTTGCCTCTGAGTTATACATAAGCTGACCTCTTGATCTCAACAGACAACGGCAACGGCTACTAATCGACTCGCAAGACTCCAAGACTCCAAGACTCCCTCTCGCCCTTCGTATCGCCTTCGCCGAGCACTCCCCCTCCAAAATTAACCTAGTCTCCACCCGTTTGACCCTTCCTTTCCATGTATGTTCCTTCTGAGAAACCAACTCGTTCGCTTAGCACTTCATCGAGAGCAGAGAGAGGCCAGCGAGGCCAACGACTTTCCGAGTCGAGAAAGCCAGAGGCGAACTCCACCCGTCTCTTTCTCTCCTCGCTCGTTTCTTCTCAACTCGCTCGCTTCTTCTCAACTCGCTCGCTTCTGGCGTGACGTAGGATGGGAATTATCGGTACGGCTGCAAGCTGGCTCACTGGAGATCACGCCTCTCCCGCTCCCTCGGACTACTAGTGAGCTTCGTCGCTTCTCGCGCCCTCGTGCGACTCGAGCTGACAGCTTGCTCGGAGCAGCGCTGACGCTCAGTGCAGCATGCCACCCGACCGAGCGTACCAGTCCACTTCTTACGGCTCTACCGACCCTTACTCGAAGGATCCTTCAGCGAGATCGCACCGCTCCTCCAGGCGCGAGAGGTGAGCCTCGAGTCGTTTCCTCGCTGGCTCGGTCGGCAATTTCCTCGCTGGCTCGGTCGGCAAGCTGAACGTCCTGCACCAGCAGTCGCGACAGCCCTACTCTCTCCCCGGACACGGGGAGTCTCTTCGAGACTTCCCGCAACTCCCAGATCGACGCCGAGCAAAGTGGACGCCCTTCGACGCGCCCCTTCTCTCCCTCCCCCTCCTCCGCCTCTCCTGTCCCCATCGACTCTTGGGCTCAAGTAGCTTCCTCGTCCTCGAAGACCAAGCAGTCGCCTCTTTTGAGCGATTTGATCGAGAGATCCCGCCACGAGGAGATCGCGCTCGCCGAGCAGTACGAAGCGGCGCACCAGAGGGACCAGGCCAAGATCGAGGAGTTGTCGACCAAGCTTCAGCAGTACTCGTTCGGGACCTCCTTCCAGAGGCTGCGGACTTTGGAGCTAGAGCGTGAGCAAGCGAGGGAGGAAGCTGGTCGTATCGAGCGCAAGCTGGCGCTGGCCGAAATCAGGATGGACGAGCTGCGCCAGACGCTGCAGGCCGAGAAGGATGGAAGGAGAGCTTTGGAAGTCGCCTACCAGGAGTCCGAGGAGGTCAAGGAGGAGGCGCAGAAGTCGTTGGCGCAGGCGAGAGCCTTCCTCGACCTCGGCGATGGTGGAGACCTCAAGCTCGTCGTCACCGGCCTCAAAGACATCAACAGCTCCATCGACGACATCGCATTCGGCATCTTCGAGTTTGTCGTCGACTCGATCCAGACGCCCATTCCTCCCTCCCTCGGAGCCTACGCCGCTGAGCGCGCGCAGAAGGGAAGGCTCGGCGCCGAACGCGTGCTCGACGCTGCCTCGAATTCTGCGGGAGGATCGCTCCAAGTCGACCAAATCATTCACTCCCTCCTTCGTGTGATACTTTGCGAGGAACTCGTCAAGCACATCTTCCTCACCCTCCACCCTCTCGCGTGTTCCGATGCTCAGCTCGCTCTCCTCGGCCTCATCACTCGCGAGTTAAGGAAGAAGGGCAAGTCTTCGCCTACCCTCGCTATAAGAAGTTTCACTGACAGCTCATCTCAGCAGGACAACAAGCCAAGGTTGCTCAATGGCGCGCGATGAGCTACGAAGCGATGGACGCCGCTCAACCCCGGAAGCTCAGGGACCTTCCCTCTCGCATCACTAGCACCATCTGCGCCGTCATCTTCCAGCTTGTCAAGGATAGCGGTTTCCGCGCGTCCGGTGTAGAGCCTTTCCTCTCGACCCTCCAGCAGCAGATCCTCCGCCTCGTCACCGAATCGCTCGACTGGCACAAGCTCCATCGCCTCCACTACCTCTCGTCCGAGTTCGACGTAATCTTTCCCGCTCACTCCAGCTCCCGTGGAAGCTCAGCGTCGGCGGTGATCAATCTTCCCTTCGACGAGACGACGATGAAGACGGTCGGAGGCGACGAAACGAACGCCGAGCTCAAGGGATCGCAAGTCGTGGCTACGTTGGCGCTCGGGCTAGCTCAAATCAGGCTTAGGAGGGGAGCTGGAGGAGAGATAGAGGAGTTCAAGTCGACGCTCGTCAAAGCCGAGGTATGGACGACGGGGCAAGACGGGAAGAGGGCGAGCGCCGAGCCGGTTGAAGAGCGCTGCTCGACGACGAGGGTGGGTTGAAACGAGTGAGAGTGAGGGCGTGCTTAGTAATGATAGCTTCACATATTCAATGCGCTTGTCGAGACCCTGTCCGAGCTGCTGACTTCGCTGTCAGACAAGAGCCCTTCGCCTCGCCGACGACCGAAAAGCAGAATCAAGCTATCTCCTTCCACCGCTATCCAAGCTACTATTACGCAATTCTGAAAAGTATCGCTCACTCCCTAAGCACGCTCACCCTCTAAGCACGCTCAGCGACTACATCAGCAGGCAAACGACGGCGAGTCTGAGCTCCCTCGGCGCGATCGGTCGAGTCGACGAGGACGATGCTGGCGGGTCCTTCGCGTTGGATGCCCTATTTGAACGGAAAGGGAAAGAAAGAAGATTTAGTTTTCGGTGCACTGCGCTCGAAGACGGAGTCAGAGAAATGCAAACTCACGTTCTCCATCCAAGTCAGCTTGGCCTTCAAGCTCGTATGGGCGACGAAGAGGCAGATGTTGTAGTCCACCTGCCAGTAGACGGAGCCATAGGCAACGTCTTGCGCTGTAGCCTTGGTAGAGACCGTGCCTTTCTTGATAGGCTGGAGAAGAGAGCGGAGCGGCGAAAGGTCGGCCACGATCTCGGCGCGGTGCACGAAGCCGGGTCGAGGGCGTTCTGTTCCGCGGAGGACATGAGCAAAGATATCCCCAGGTAGAGTTGCCCATTACTGACCGTACGCATCCTGGCACCACCTTGGACTACGTTCGTCGCCGTCGTAGATCCAGACGGCCCCGCGGAAGTCGGTGAGGGCGCTAGCGGTGGTCGGCTGTTGAGAGAAAGGACGAGAGAAGGAGGCAGAGGTATCGAGTACGGCTCCCTGAAGAGAGCGGTGACTCACGTCAGTCGAGAAGTGAAGCGAGAATGAGCGAAAAGCTCACCTTCTCCACGATCGGAGCCCAAAAGCCGTGGACTCGCTGAACACCGTCGGGCCAGGTGTGCAAAAGACGACAGCGGTGCTCGGGATCATAGTCAGTATATTCGATGGCGAGGCTAGCCCCATAGCTGGCGCGAACGGCTCGGGAGGTGACCTGCTGCGACAGCTGCCAGCGGACCGCTCCCTCGGCGACGGCCTTCTTGCTGTCAAAGGGAACGAACGAGGGTCAGTCACAGGCATCGGCAAGACTCGCGGTAGGTATACGTACCTCTGATCATCGCTGGTGACGACGTGGAAGCCCGAGGGCTCAAGGAAGCGACGAAGACGAGCTCGGACGTAGGGGCTGTCGCCGAATCCCTAACAGCACGCGAGGAGAGTCAGTCCGACCAGTATGGGGGTCAGCAAAGGAGAGGATACGTACTCCAGTCACGATGGCGTGCTGTAGAAAGCGAGACAATCAGCTCTTGTGCCACAGCATGGCCGTCGAGCTTCGACTCACCGACGCCTTCTCGGAGCCCATGCGAAGCTGCTGTTGGATGGCGGCGAGGATCTCGTTGGTGCAAGTAGTAAAGGTAGACTCGACCTCGGCGCTGTGAGAGAGAGAGACGATGTCAGTCTCTTAATTCGAGCGAGGAAGCTAGCTCGGCGCTCACCTCGTCAACCTCATCCTTCCCATGCTCACGCCATGAGGGCGATCCGTGTCGGTCGACTCGCCGAACTTGATGTACGACATCCCCCCAGCGCCGATGAACCTCCTCTTCGTGTTCTCCTCAAAGATAGTGACCATGCCGTCGATCTTCTCGAGAGAGTTGAAGCGAGAGCCCTCGAGCTTGGCCTTGATGAGCGTCTCGGCAGCTCGGTCGACGAAGACACCTCCAGCTTGGACCGCTGTTGGAAGAGCGACTCAGGGAAGGAAGCGGTACGAAGCAGAGAGCGGTGACTCACAGTCGGAGAGCTTCACCTCTTTGAGCTGGACGGTCGGCGAGATCTGCTCGCAACGGTCTGCAAGAAGTGAGAGAGGTCAGACAGTCGCCTGAATGGAGTGAGAGGCTGGAAGCACAAAGGCAGACGTCGACGGTGGAACCTCCGAGGTCGGCGACGGTGAAGAGCACGCCGGGCTGTGAAGGAAACGAGTCAGCTTCGGCGATGATGTTCAGACGCTCTCGAATCTCGACTCACCTGAAGCCAGTCACGAACCTCATCGCCCTTGAGAGCGAAGTGTACACTCGCCTCAGCCTCCCTCACAAACTCGATCCTCTCCTCAGCCCCATCACCGAGCAGCTCCGTCTCGACCAACGCTTCCCTCATCACCACTTGCTGAACCTCATCCCATCCGTCGGGAATAGCGATGACGATCTGGGCGTCTTCGATGAGCCTCTCCCAGAGCGCCGCGCCGTCGAGGGTGTGCTCGGCGAACCACTTCTTGGTGTGCTCGACGAGGTAGCCGAGGAAGGACGAGTAGACGGTCTTGACGTCGATGCCAGCAGGGAGAGGAGGGACCTCAAAGTCGGGTACGATGGCGGAGGGTGTGGTCTGCTGCTCCGAGCTGTCGAGGTTGAGTCCGCCGAGCGAGGAGGCGAGTGTCGCCGTCGAGTCGAACTGCATCTGGCGAGGGTGCAGGTGCAGCTTGAACCACTTGGCGAGGTGACAGCCAGCCTGGTCTGAGATCATCTTCACGGCAGGGCTTAAGCACTCGGCGCCAAAGGCTACAGGCGAGCCAGTCGAGTTGAAGAGGACGAGCGAGGGAAGCTTGGACTCGGTCGGCGAAGCGGGCCACGAGGTGACGGTACGGATGGTGGGAATCGCTCCAAGGTGGAGATGACAGAGCGCGACGCCCGCTGTAGGTGAGTGAATGTGAGCTGCTGCTGCTGGGGGAGCCCTCGAGAGCTTGAGACTCACACGAGGTGGTACCGACGTCGATGCCGATGATGAGCATCTCTGTACCCGAGTAGGGTTGGCTAAGCGTTTTGAGCATCCTGCCAGGCGACTGCGAGCGAGACGAGAGACGAGCAGGATGAAGCAGGAGGAAGAAGAGGGAGCTGACTGAGTCGCCGAGATACAGGCCTCTCTGCAGAGCGTTCGCATCGACATTCAGGAGACCCGGCACCTGGGATGGAAATCTCGAGAGGCTCTTGACTCTCGACTGACTCTCCGTACACTACCTTGCCGCCGAGCAGCGACTCCGAGTGTTGAACGCCGAGAAAGGGGCGGCAATTTGTCGCTTCGCAGGAAGGGGCGAAGCTGACTATCACGTTACAGGTCCCTCTGCCACCTCAACCGCTCGTCCGAGTACCTCACCACTTCAGCCTGGTTCCGTCAGTTGCAGCTCTCAGCTCTCTCTCTTCTTCTCTTCGCTCGTTCTCCTCGTCTCTTCTGTTCGACCACGATGCAGCACCAGCAGACTCGGGAGTATATCGAGAATGCGGTCAAGAACATCGACCGAGGCAAGGACACTGCTTTGTACTGCTCAGCGGCAATCGCGACCTGCCTTCGCGTCGGTGCGTGGTCTTTTTGCTCTAGAACAGGACAACACTGACCCTCGTAAGGTACCGACAGACAGCAGGAGCATGGAGCTGGCGTGCAAGGGTGTCCATAACGTGAGCTCGCCGGTGTCTGTCGCTCTGGCGTTCGAGGAAGCTGGGAACAGCAGCCTGTGGACGAGTGTGGACGAGCAGGCTCGTCGAGCTGGCATGGAACGGACGGGAGGTTCCTTCAGTACAGCTGAGCACCCACTGATCACCCTGGCCCACAGGACTGGGACGCCTTCAGCGCCAAACTGGACCGGCTCTACTCGAGCAAGTCGGAGAACCTGCAGATGGGCCTCGCATACATGATCCGCGATTTCGGCCAAAGCGACATACTCCTGAACACCAAGTTCAGCAAGAGCGGCGCCATCCCCTTCCTTCTCTCCCTCCTCGACACGCCGAACTACTCCTTCATCCTCTGCTCCCTCGGCGTGTTCGCCTTCCAGATGGACGACGAGCACTCCAAACACCTGATGAAGCTCATCGCTCCCGCTGTACTCGCCGTCGCCAAGAAACGGGTCAAGATGAGCGCCGAGGGAGAGCATTACGAGGCCTTCAACGCCGTGCTGTTGATCCTCCTTCGCTCGAGCTTCGTGTACGGTCCCGACTCACCTGTTAGCTTGGACGATATCGCCGACTTTCTCGCTCCAGCCCTCGCCGACCCGTGAGTCGGGACATCGTTCTCGGCGGCCATTGCCCCGCCAGGCTGACCGTTCCCACCTCTCATAGACACCCTTTCACTCACACTGAAGCTCTCATGAGTCTCTCCAACACCGTATTCCCCAACCGCATCAACCTCACCAGCTCCCCACGCTTCCTTCGCCTCCTCATCGGCAACTTGCTGCGTCACCCGAATCGCCGAATGCGAGTCCGAGCCTGGTGGGGGGTGATGATGGTGGCTTCGCACATGCAGACCATCAAGGGCATGGAGGCTGGTGGAAGATCTAGTGTGGGCCGCCTGCAGGAGGGGTTGGCGAAGTTGGGAGAGGACGACGAGTTGAACGCCCTCTTCTCCGCTTGCGCCGAGGAGAGCGAGACTCGCGACGATTCGGTGGGGAACCACGACTTTCGCGTAGCCATGCACGACGCCTACGACTCGCGTGACTATTGCAAGGTAGACCTCGCACCCTCTCTCTACACCTCGACTCGCCTGACCGCTTCCTCTCGCAGTTCGGCGATCGCCTCGTCGAGATTCTACGAGCCCATCGTAACGCCTTCACCGACGGCCGCTTCACCGAACGCTCCGAGAAGCCTCATCCGCTGACAGGCAAGTACGGACTCGAGCTGGCAACGGGAGACATGGTCACCTACATGGAGAGCTTGACGCTGGGCGCCGAGGCGATTCGAGATCGAGATGGCGACAGCAAACCCGGACCCGACATCATCATGGCCAAGTACCACCTCGCTCGACGGCAGGAGGCTAAAGTGCGTCGCTTTTCGCCGGCCGTTCCTTCTCGGCGCGCTCGGCGTTCAATTCTCGACGTTCTTGACGCTAACCTCACACACGCGTCCACAGGCTCACGAACTGGCAAGGAAGTGCATCAAAAAGTATCCCAACGAGGTCTTCTTCCACTACGTCCTCGCGACGCAAAACCCTAACAGCGAGGCGACAGTCAAGGCAGCTGAACAGGTAGGTCGGCGCACCTTACATCCTCTGTCGGCGCGGTCGCCGAGCAGCGGTCTTGTTAGACGGAAGCTCACCTCTTCCACCACTCACAGGGACTCAGACTGAACCCAACAGGATGGATCCGACGCGCCTTGCTCGAGTCGAAAGCCATCGCCGCCGTCAACATCGGTGAGCTCTTTCCTCGCTCCCATCCTCGATACCACTGTCTCATCGCTGACCACCTCCCACTGCATCACAGCTTCAATCTCCATCGGCAAGAGCTCGGCTCAATACAACCAGACGGACGAGGCTTATGACATCGCGCTCACGAACGTCGAGTCGGCGCTCGCCGACATCGAGACCAACTTCGACATCTCGCCTCCCGACGGTCGCTACCTTCGTCAAGCCAGCCTCACTTACCTCTTTGTCGCCCCTCTCGTGCAACACATCACCCTCGACTCACTCAAGCCGGTCGTTGAGCGAGTGCGGATATTGGACAAGATTGCGGGGCTCTTGTACGAGAAGAAGCCGCCGGTGTCGATCGAACGGCAAGGATGGAAGATTATTCAAGAGCATTACGAGGAGGCGGTCAAGGAGTGGGAGCCCATCTTTGCCCGCTTCACCGAGCCGGAGCTGTCCTTCGCCGAGCTCAAGGAGCTGAGGGCAAAGGGTCAAGAAGCACGAGTACCCGAGGGATTACCAACGGTGTGTTTGGGCTATCCCCTTCCCCGCCTTGCCCCAATCGCGGCGTCGCTCTCGTCTTTCGTCTCTCTCGCCTTTTGACCGAGTCGCGATATGGGTCGCGCCTCGCGATGAGCTCTTCGCTGAGCCTCTTCATTGATACAGAACCTACCGGCCAGCAAGACGGCGCCTCCGTCCACAAAGTGTAGCTACTGCCAGAACCCGTCAGCCAAGCTCAGAAAATGCTCGGGATGCTCGAGTGAGTTCATTTCCTCCTCCTTCTCGCACTTGACTACAATCAACGAAGCTGACCTCGACGAACCTCGTCAGCTGCACGGTATTGCGATGCCAAGTGTCAAAAGGCGGCGTGGAAGAAGCACAAGCTCGAGTGCGGTGTCGAATGAGCTGGTCTCGCTTGACAGGGTCGCCAGCTCTATCATTATCAGCTACTCGCAACGCATCACATCACTTTGCTACCATTGCTCTGGCGTTGACACGAGAGGGCGGTCCCATCGTCGACGGCACAGTCTCGAAAGCTAGTCGCTCGGCGAGCTCGCACTTCGGCTTTCTCTTCTCTTTGTGAGATGAAGTCAACGCCCATCAAGGCCAGATACATGTACAAATCTTATTCTCTTGCACGCAGGGACGAAGCACACTATCAAGACGAAGATATGGGTGAAGCTGGGGGGTCGACTCGACGGATCTAGAAAGTCTGCGACGAGCGCGAGGCGCGCTTGAGTTTGGACAAACGCCACTCGTCCTGGTTTTGTGCGAAGCGATCGAAGAGAGGTTGGACTGTAAGAGAGAGTGAGAGAAGTCAGCGTTTGACGAGCGATGGGCGAGAGACGGCGCCGAAGCCAAAAGTCGGGCGACTCTGGGGGGTCGGGCGCGGCCTGTGAGGCAGCAGAAGACCAGGGTGTGAAACTCACTCTTCTCGTTCTTCTTGCGACGCGAGATGGTGTTGGTATCGGCAATCTTGAAGAACGAAGGCGCGACCTCGGTGAGCCACTTGGGCTCGATGGCGGTGACCTCGCGCATGTACTCGCGAGAGGTGAGGACGAGCTCGTGGTAAACGACCCATTCGGGCGCGCGGTTGAAGAGGGCGGAGGAAGGGTGGAGGAAAACGGGGGTTCTGGATATGGAGAGGAGGCTCAGCGAGAGTTCGGCGCGGAGAAGAGCGCGAGAGAGCGTACCCTTCGACGAGGGTCTTGTAGCCCTCTTGAGGATCCTTCTTGGCGGCATGTCGGAAGTATCCAGAAGTGATGGCCCTGCGAGAGTGAGGAAAGAAGGCGTCAGCGAGTTGCGAGAAGGAGAGCGAACGCCGAGCACCAACGAACCTTCGCACGCGGTTCATGTTGCGACCACAGGTGAGGATGTCGTGCTTGTAACGATCCATGATACCGAGCAGCTGCTTGCGAACGTCCTGTGCTCGTCGAAGCGCGCGAGCTTGCACGAAGTTCTGCACACACCAAGGACCGCTGTTCGGGGGAAGGAGGGGTCAGCATCGCTCAGGGGGAAGGAGACGAGTCGACTCACCTGAACTTGGACGCCGCCCAGCCGTTGTACACCGTTAAGAGCGTAAGATGATCTCCCTCGGGTTGATGGAACTTGGCCTTCTTCGCATCGGCC
This sequence comes from Leucosporidium scottii, assembly GCA_003054985.1. Taxonomy (NCBI): domain Eukaryota; kingdom Fungi; phylum Basidiomycota; class Microbotryomycetes; order Leucosporidiales; family Leucosporidiaceae; genus Leucosporidium; species Leucosporidium scottii. Next base: position 186,543 of record MWVB01000021.1, read on the forward strand.
TGCGCCTGCTTCTCCTTGGGTCGGTAGAAAACGCTACCTCCGACCGAAAGCATGGCGACAATGGTGAGAATCTCCTCCGAGCACTCGAGGTCGACCGAAGCGATGAGCATCTTGGCGAGTGGCGGTTCGATGGGCAAATCGGCCATCTTCCTGCCGAGGCGAGTGAGGAGACCTTCCTCGTCGAGCGCCGAGAGGGCATAGAGGTTCTCCAACGCAGTGATCATCGTCTGCTGAGGTGGCGGGTCCATAAAGTTGAAGTTGAGGAGATCGTTGATGCCCATGGCCTTGAGCATGAGGATCGTATGAGCGAGGTTCTGGCGCTGGATGTCGGGGATGGGGTTGGGAAGCATCTCGTTGCGGTAGGCGGCCTCGGTGTACAGACGGTAGCACTTGCCGGGTCCGGTTCGACCGGCACGTCCCGAGCGTTGACGAGCCTGAGCTTGCGAGATTGGGGTGACGATGAGGGAGTCCATTCCGAGGCGAGGGTCGTAGGCGTTTTGCTTGACGAAGCCGGGGTCGACGACGTAGTAGATACCGTCGATCGTGAGGGACGTCTCGGCAATGTTGGTGGCGAGAATGACCTTGCGAGCGCCGGGAGGGGCGGGCTCGAAGATCTTGGACTGCATCTCGGAGGGGAGGGCCGAGTAGATGGGAAGGATGACGAGGTCGGGTACGTTGGGTCCGAGTGACTTCATCCGTTCGTAGAGGATCTCGCAGGACGTGTCGATCTCTTCCTGTCCCGTCAAGAAGAGGAGGATGTCGCCGGGAGGCTCGGAGAGATGGATCTGCATGATGGTGATGAGGGAGGCGTCGAGGTAGTCGGATTCGGGTTCCTTGGTGTAGAGGATCTCGACGGGGTAGGTTCGTCCGGGAATGGTGAAGATGGGGCAGCCGAAGAAGTATTCGGAGAACTTCTCGGCGTCGAGGGTGGCGGAGGTGACGATGAGCTTGAGGTCGGGACGGCGCTTGAGCGACTCTGTAGAGGAAGAGGAAGGTCAGCAATGGCTTCGAGCGAACGATGTGTGAAGGGCGCACTCTTGAGAAGACCGAAGAGCACATCGGTGGCGATGGTACGCTCGTGAGCCTCGTCGAGCATGAGAACCGAGTACTGCGACATGTCGGGGTCGACGAGACACTCCCTCTGGAGCATACCGTCCGTCATGTACTTGATCTTGGTCTCGGGGCTGGTGCAATCCTCGAAACGAATCGTGTAGCCGACCTCCTGGCCGAGACGGCATCCGACCTCCTCGGCGACGCGCTTGGCGACCGACATGGCGGCGACACGACGAGGTTGGGTGCAGCCGATCTTGAGCTTGTCGGCGAATCCAGCTTCGGCGAGGTACTGGGTCATTTGGGTCGTCTTGCCCGATCCCGTGTCTCCGACGACGACGAGGACTTGGTTCTGTGGGTCGCAGAGGAATCAGCGTTTGCTCTCATCGTCTGAAAAAGAACGTCCAACGTACCGTGTTGAAGGCCTCGATGAGCTGATCTCGGAACTTGTAGATGGGCAAGCCGGCCCTCTGCTCCTGAATCGAGAGGTTGGTGATCTTTCCGAACGTCGTCGCCTGGTTGAACGTCTCCTTCTTCCACGCGGGGATGTCCTTGGCCTTCTCGCCCGCCGCGAGACCCCTCGCATCCGCCGCGAACGTCCTCTCATGACTTTGAGTCATCGGGTCGAGCCATGGCGTGTTGACGTCGCGAGTCTCCGAGTCGGCTTGGTCGGCGGCCTCCTGCGCCTTGAGCTCGCGACGCTCCTTGGCGAGGGAAGCTCCAGCGAGAGCGGCTCGGTTCAGTCCTCCGTCGGGCGCCTTGACAATCTTGACGGGCGAGAGCTCGAGGGCGCGCTTCGTCTGACCTTGCAGAAAGGGCGCCTCGGCGTCGTTGATCTCGATATCGAGCTCCTCGTCGCCAGCATTGGGGTCGTAAGCGCCGAACGCGGCGTTGGGGTTGGCCATGAAGTCCTCGTCGAGTCCAGGGTAGTCGGCGGCGGAGGCGGCTCCCGAGGCGATCATCTGCTTGATCTCCCAGCGCTCGGGCGAGGTCATGCGTCGTGCAGAGGATTGCTTGTGGTCGTCGGCGAACTCCTTCCTGAGCGAGATGCCGTTGGAACCCGAAGCGGCTCGCTCGGCGACTCGGCGCGCCTCCTCGGCGATCTCCTCCTCGGTCTTGACGCGGAGGTGTGGTGTGAGATCGGCTCCAGTGCGCTGGTCGGCGTCCTTCATCGAGAGCGAGAGACGACCTCCGGCGGTCGACATGACCTTGACGAAGACCGACTGGCCGCGAGTGAGCACCTCGGCGGGGTTGCTGATACGACTGCCGCTGATGGATCCGACGTGGACCATACCTGTTGTTGTGTGCGAAAAAGTCAGTATTGCTATGAAGCGAGATCGGAAACGCAGAACTCACCCTCGGCGCGTCCAGCGACTCCCTCGAGCGAGATGAAGGCTCCGAAATCCTTCATGCTCGAGACCTTGCCGGGGTAGACCTTGTACATGACGGGTTTGTGGTCCAATCGTTTGGGTCCCACCCTGCCATCTCCACCGCGCCCTCCTCCGCCGTAGCCATCCCTGCCTCGCTCCTCATCTCGCCTGCCGTAGCCGTTGTCCCTCCTGCCGTAATCGGGGCTCCTGCCTCTCCTCCTCTCTGGTGAACGACTACGGTCGTCTCGAGAGCGTTTGGCGCCTCGGTCCTCCTCCTCAATGGGCGCCATCGCCGCTCGCTTGTTGACGCCTTCCAACTCCGCCATCAAGTCGTCCACGCCGGCGACGGCTTTGCCCTTGTCCTCGTCGGCACGGTACGAGGTGCTCGGTGCCCACTCTTGGTCGGGCATGGCGAGTCCCGGGAACAAGCGAGCCTGGCGCTGCTTCTCCTCGTCGAGGACCTCAGTGGCGCCGTCTGCTCCCTTCTTGGCCTTGGACTTTTTCTTCTTCTTCTTGTACTTGGGGTGCATCGACAAGACGAGACGGTCGACCGAGGTGAGGAACGAGTCGGGGAATTGGGCGCCTACAGCTGCCACTTTGGCCTTGAAGTCGTTGAAGTCCTTGGCCTCGCCGTGCAGGTGGATCAAGAACTCGGCCAGCGTGGGGTCTGCAATGTACTGGATCAGCTCTGTACTAATCTGTAGCATCTGCAGCTACTCACCTGCGAGTCCCGTGTGGTTTGCGAGGTCCTTTGCGACGGCATTCTGAAGCGAGAGCAGTTCGAGCTGTCGTAGATCAGACATGCTGTAGCGTTGTGCTGTCTGCAGCAGAGTACAGGCGTCCGAGTCGAGAATGAAAACGAGCGAGTTGTAGTCAGAAGTCAAGAGCTGACTTGGCCTGGCGCTGGGGGGTGAGTCTGGACTTGGCCGTTTCCAACTTCAAGCGCTCAGCTCAGCTCGCCTCTCTTGCTCCTACATTTCTCGTCGCTTCTCTACTCTTGAGCATGCCTAACGTTATTCTTGTCACCGGTGGAACTGGACTCGTGAGTTTCCTTATCTCTACTTGTCTCCTACACAGCTCACGCTCTCTTCAAAAGGTCGGCGAGGGCATTCGCGCCACGCTCGAGCACGAGGCTGTTGGATCCCGCTTCGGAAAGGCTACAGAGGACGAACAGTGGATCTTCTGTTCCAGTGCAATGGGCGACCTCAAGTGAATACTCTCCTCCATCTCCTGGGGCCCGGTCGGCGCTTTTCGCTGGGACGCGACGACGTGTAGAGCTCCGAACTGCACCATCCGACGTGATTTCGGCTCGATGAATGGTGCAGGGCTCTACGCGTTAATGTGATGCACCAGCCTGTGCTACAGCAAAGCTGACCTCGCTTCCTATCTCGCTGCACAGGGATCCCAAGGCGACCATGGCCCTCTTCGACAAGTACAAGCCTACTCACGTTATCCACCTCGCCGCTCTCGTCGGAGGTCTCTTCCGCAACATGAAGTACAAGGTCCGTTTCATCCGTACTCGTCTACATCGACCGCATCCCTCGCTTTTTAGAGTTTCGCTAACGGTCAGGACGCGCTGCCTTCCCGTGTCCCGCCTCGCAACAGCTTACCTTCCTTCGCGACAACTGCCTCATCAACGAGAACGTCCTCTGGGCTGCCAAGGAGCACGGCGTAAGCTCCTCTACCCCCCCGCGACTCGAATCGCCGAGCACTGACCCCCCTTTTTCTCTCGGCGGCTCCCATCCTACAGTGCGTCAAGGTCATCTCCTGCCTCTCGACCTGCGTCTTCCCCGACAAGGTCACCTACCCCATCGACGAGTCGCACGTCCACCAGGGACCTCCCCACGAGTCCAACTTTGGTTACGCTCACGGCAAGCGCCTCGTAGACGTCTACAACCACGCGTACAACGAGGAGTTTGGCTGCAACTTCACTTCGGCCATCCCTACCAACATCTTTGGTCCTCACGACAACTACGACCTCGAGGACTCGCACGTTATCCCCGGTCTCGTTCACAAGTGCTTGCTCGCCAAGAGTGAGTCTCCCAGCCGGCTCTCCCCTTTCACAGTGGCCTCCTCTTCTCCCAGATGAAGTATTACTGACATCCTGTCGACCCCACCGCAGAGAACGGCACCCCCTTCATCGTCTCGGGAACCGGCAAGCCCCTGCGCCAGTTCATCTACTCTCGCGATCTCGCCAAGCTCTTCCTCTGGCAGCTCAGGGAGTACAACGAGATTGACCCCATCATCCTTTCCGGTGGGTTTTGTCTTGCTATTCTCCATGACGCGGAGAGCGAAAGCTGACCTTGGACTTCCCCCTCGACGGCTCACGAACAGTCGGAGAGAAGGACGAGGTCTCGATCAAGCAGGTCGCTGATGCCATTGTCAAGGCTGTCGGATTCGAGGGAGAGTACTCGGTGTGTTGGCGTCGTCGTCCTCATCTTGCTCCTCAAGCTCGATACTGATTCTCGTCCCGCCCCCCACCAGTTCGACACCTCGAGGGCCGACGGACAGTTCAAGAAGACGGCTTCGAACGAGAAGTTGATGAAGTACCTTCCCGACTTCCAGTTCACTCCCTTCGAGGAGGGTGCGTCTCGTCTCTCCCCCCTCTTCTTCTTCACAGCCGCTGACCTTCTCCCCTCTCCCCTCCCCTCCCCCTCTCCTCTACCGACACCCAACAGCCCTCACCGAGTCGGTCAAGTGGTTCGTCGAGAACTACGACACCGCCCGTACCGGCATGAAGAAGGCTTCGGCCTAGTCTTACTCGCTCGCATCGAAGGAGGACGACTTACTCGCTCGCATCGAAGGAGGACGAAGGGAGGGAGGGACTCGCGGGGGCAGATCAGTACCATAGATCGCTGTTTCTTTCTGTTTCTGACAATTTGGGGCTTTTTTCTCTGGATTCTCTCTGGATTCTGGGGCTTGTCTTGTAGGATGTATGAGCAGCGAAGGAGAGGGAGGTCTAGGGAGAGCAGCGAGCTGGGTGAAGATATCGAAAGCGGTCATTTCATCTCACAAGACTATGGGACTATGGCGAGCTCGGAGACGATCGTCCTCAGCAAGGGCAAAGGCTCATCCCTCCTCAGTGGCATATCCCGCCATCCTCTCCAAGGTCTGCTCGGCCTGCTTCTCCTGCGCTGGCGTCATCCAATCCCTGTGAAAAGCTCCAGCGGCTCCAGCATCGTGACGAGCTTTTCCTCCTTGGTAAGGGGCGCTCATTGCATCGATCCGAGCCCAGTATGAGCCGATGTCTGGGTGTGGGAGGAGCGAGGTGGAGCGCGATCAGCGCCGAGCGAGGGGCCGGGAGCTATCGTTGAGAGTGTGAGAAAGAGGTGCAAGATGAGCCTACAGTGATCCCAGAAGAGCGAAGGCATCCAACCAAAGAGTGGCTCGAGCGGTTCCTCCTTCTCCGACTGACTGAAGTTCAACCTCCTCCTCGACGTGACCTTAGAACCGGGCTGACCATCTCTGATGACGAGGACGCGTGTCGTATTGTGGAAAAACGATCCCTGATGATGTACCCCTCGTTCGACGAGTTGAGCAACACCTCGACGCCCAGATGTCCGTAGTTGAGGACCGAAAAGGGAGTGAGGGCCGCTCGGCGAAGCTCGCTGTTGGCGCATCCACTGTGAGGGAATAAGAGTCAGCTAGGACGACGAGCAACATGAAGTCAAGTCGGTGACTAGCGCACGGAGGGATCTTGCAGACAATGTCCCAGTTGTTGACGACGCGCCAGAGGATGTTGGGCCGACCGATAGGCGAGGCGAGCGACTGAGAGTGGCGATGGATCAGCAGGAAGGGCGGTGGTCAGCGCGCGGTATCACAGAGCTACAGAAGGCAGCGTCACTCGCCTCCTCGAACTTGGCAACAAAGGCAGCATCACCGAGACGCGGAGCTACAAGGGAGAAAGCAAGTCAGCGCTCAGCGCCGAGCTGTTCTACTCGGCAAGAATCTGCACTCACTACCAAAAGCGTAGCAATCTCTCAGTTGAATATCAGGACCGAGGTCACTGGGCATGCGAAGGTAGCGAGCAAAGAGGAGGGAAGCGAGCGCCGAGCCGAGAGAGTGGCCCGTCACCCAGACTTGGACGCGAGGTCCTCCTTCCGTCTTCATCTGCTGAGCGAGGGCGCGGAGGCGGGCGGTGATGAAGTCTGTGGAGGCTCTATCGATAAGTCGTCTGGAAGGAAAAGGAGGTGAAGAGGGAGACTGACCGTAATCTCGGACGCGGTTCGTCGGATCGGTCGTGTTCTCCATGACGAAGAGCTCGCGCATAAAGCCTTCGTGAACGGTCCGATCGCCAAAAAAGACAGTGCTCGAGACACGACTGATCCTAGCGTCAATGAGGAACTGCAAAGCGAGAGAAGAGGATCAAAGTGAGAAAAGCTCGGCGTCGATCGCGTCGAGGTTGCCAACGGCCACTGCTCACCTCAGCAAAGTTGTCGGGAGTGGTTCCTTTGAGCACAAGCATGATGAAAGGATTCGTATCGTCCTTTTGGGTGTAGAAGAGCGAAGCGAAGGGTCCCCAGACGCCAGGCTCGTTTAACGCTTCGAAACGAAGGTTCCATCCTCGAGCCTGCAAGGAGGAAGGGTAAGCGGGGCTTCAGGATGATCCGAGGAAGCACGGGGTACTCGATTGCGAATGTACTGCACCGACATGCGGCGCAACATTCTTGATTGCTCGAGCTTGCCGAGCTTGACGTACTCATGCGAGAGGCTGGTCATTTCGTCGAGCCGTTCATACACGAGAGCCGAGAGCATGAGCAAAGTCTAAAGAGGAGCAAGACGTCAGCATGCCCTCCCGGGTGGTGTGAGAGAGGGCTCACCTTCGCGACGTCGACGTCGAAGATGCGAGTCGTTTCAAACTCCTTGGCGGGGTCTCGCACTGGCCCGAGCGGCAAAGGAGCGTTGCGGAAGGTAGTGGCGAGACCGGCGAGTGTTGGACGAGCCGAATGGAGTACCCTCCTGGCTTCCTCGGACTCGAAAAGCCCAGCGTTGGGCTGTCGGCGCAGGAGAATCAGTTCCGCCGACTCCGAACCAAGAAGAGAGCTCGGCATGCTCACCCAGTTGATGATGGAGACCCTGCGAGAGAGGGAGAAGCCCGAGCTCCGCTTGGAGGTCCTCGAAGTCTGTAGAAGGAAGAGGTCAGCGCCGTGCACACTTCAAGTGCTCGCCGAGGAGGGGAAAGTCGGGGGCTAACTCCAGCTCACGAGGAGGGAAGCGAGGTAGAGAGCACAGGCGGCACAGCACAGCACAAACAATATGACAGGCTGAAGTAGAGAGATGCTGGCAATGGTGCCGACCGGGTCGAGGAAGATGGTCGACGGCGAGAGCAGGCACTTTCCGAGCAACGAGCCCAGCGAGCTCATGCAATAGGTGAAGCTTTGAATCGAGATGATGAGCTATAGAGATTCAGAGCACTATGCAGCGCACTCACAGCGACGTGAAGACCTGCCGCCATTTCCTGCGCCTGATCTTGGGAAGAAGCTCCTCGACGGAAGGGTCGCTGCAGCCGTCGACCGTGTCGCGCCCGCTCTTGGTCAGACGTTCGTAGCCTTCAGGACGAGCGGGAGACACAATGTACGAGGAGACGGAGGATGCGATAGACGAGGCCGCCATGTTCAGCGCGAGAGACGAAATGTGGAAGGAGAGCAAGCGAGGTCGGCTCGAACCGAGATGCCCTTCTCCGATTTGCGCAAGCGAGCAGTAGTGCAGCTCTGTGACTCGGAGATGTCCAGAGAGCTTTCGGTAGCGGTGAAGAAAAGCTCACGAGACAGCTCACCTCTCCTACAGCTCAACCGACCCCGCGTGGCAGGCGGCCCTCCCTCCTCCTCCTTCCACTGTCCTCGCCCAGAACTCCTTCAGAGGTGCAACTTGATCATCGAGAGGTATTTTTGCTACCTTCCTCCAGTCTAAGAGCTGGCTCGAGGTGTCAGCTGCCCCACAGCCTCGCCATAGCTCCCTCTTCGACCTTCGCTCGGCTCGGCGCTCTCCCTGGGTACCCTCCTGCCCTCTTGCTTACTAGGCAGGATCATGCGAAATACACTCGGATCGTATGGCATCGCTTAGGCAAAACTGCACGCCCTGCTGAGCTACACAATCGACGAGGAATTGCGGCACAGTGCTTGAAAGGCCGAGATGTAGGGTATGATGAGTCAAATTGTCGGGATTGGATCGTTCGACGAAAGCGCAGGATGCGGTTGAGATACAGAAGACGAGTGAGATGCAGGAGATGAAGCTTTGAATGCTCGAATCGAGCTGGCGACGTTGGACGGAGCAGGCAAGTCGAGCTCTCCTTCTTCCCCTTTCTCCCCACCTCTTCAACACTCACATCATGGTACGCGGTCGATCTGCTCGGAGTGCTTTACAGTAGGACCTGCTCCCCTACAGAACAAAGCTGACTCCCGACTCTGCCTCTCCTCCCCCTCGCCAACACACGACCGCTCTCACTGGGCCTCCTCGTCTCGCCTCTGCAACGACTCGACTCGCATACATCTTCCAACTCGTTACACTATTCTGTACCCTTGCTCCCACTCCTACACTCGCCTTCCACTCATGTCCTACGCTCGACTCCAAACGGTCAAACAGAAGTCAGGCGGCAAGCTCTCAGCGTTGATCCACTACCGCCTCAAGGTCACCTTGAACGACTCGCGCACCCTCGTAGGCCAACTCCTCGCCTTTGACAAGCACATGAACCTCGTCATCGCAGAGTGTGAAGAGTTCCGTCGCGTCAAGTCCAAGAAGGGAGCAAAGTCCACCACCGCCGATGAGGATGATGAAGAGCAGGAGATGAAGCGTACCCTCGGCCTCGTCATTCTCAGGGGAGAGACGATTGTTACCATTAGTGTCGAGGGTCCCCCGCCAGCGGTGGACGAGTCCAAGGGTCCTCAGGTGCGTTTGGCGTGCAAAGGGGGGGACTAAACCGGTCTGTACCCTCAATGCTCACCTTTTTCCGTCATCTACTACAGATTGGCTCCGGACCTGGTATGGGAGCTCCCGCTGGACGTGGTATGGGCCTGCAGGCGCCAACGATGTGAGTAGTCGTTTCCTCTCTCGCCCGAGCTCTTCGCTAATTGCAGGCTGTCTTCCGCATTACATAGGAGGCAAGCACCTCAATCGTTCGCTCCTCCCCCTGGCATGCCCGGCATGATGTGAGTTGTTCGCTCTGCAGCTCACCCCGACGACTCGGTAGGCTGACCTTCCCCCTCGCAGGCCTGGCTTTGCTCCTCCTCCCGGCTTCGGACCTCCCCCTGGGTAGGAGCTTACATTCGCATTCATTTGATGATCGCTGACCCCACTCGAATCTACAGCTTCGGCGGACGATAGACGGCTCTCCACCTCTCAAAAGCGCGCTCTCCCCCTCCCCCTTCGCGCTCCCTTGTTTCCCTTTATCCCCTCCTCTCCTCTTCTGCGCGTAGAGGAGGGAGAGAGAATTGTACGATTTGGTGTGGAGGAGATTGGCTCTTGTGTTGGGCTCGGAGAAGGAGAGCGACGAAATGGATCCTCAAATGCGCTGTGAACTTGCTCGTGCGGAGCCGAGAGGTGTAGTGCATAGGTGTAGAGAGGTTAGCGAGCTACCTGAGAGAACTATCAGACTACGAAGCTACACGAAATGCGAAAGCCGAGCTCTCCCCCCTCGGCGAACGACTTGGCCAGCGCGAGCTTCGCCAGCTCTCTGTCTCCTCCACTTCGCTCGCTTCGACCAATGACTGCTCCAACACTCGATACAATCGTTGCGGAAGTGGTTGCAGCAAAGCCTGAAGAAGTTCACAAGGATGGTGAGCTACAACTCTGTACCCTCCTACAGTCCTACAAGGCCAGCTCGCTGACGCGCCTCGACACTCGCTCAGTGGTGCCCTTGCTCAAGAAGCTCGACAAGTCCAGCTCGAGCAAATCGCCTCACTTGCTCGAGGGCAAACTGAGTGATGGTACAGATCCTCTGGAGGTGCTCGACCCCGCGTTGCACTCTGTTGGCTACCTCTTCGTCCTGTTGAGCCTTTTGTTCGCCTTGCCCTCTCCCTCCCAACGCTAGCTGATGCACTTGGATGCACTACAGGAACGCTCGTTGTGCTGCTGCCAAACCTGATGTGCACGCTCTCATGCCCTACATCCTCAACTTTACCGACAAGTTCGACCCCGCTCAGCTGCGTCTTGTTCCCGACCAAAGTGAGCGGCTCGATCGTCCTACAACTACAGATTACTGATCATACTATACCACACCCAAGTCACCTTCTTTGTCAAACAGCTCATCGGCGTGACTCATGAGATCAACGAGGTTCGTTCGGGTTTCGCTCTCCGACCCGCGATTCAGGTGCGCTGTACTGACCTCTCGCTATTGCCACAGGCCGTCCTCGCCGTCATCCCCTTCCGCAACTTCCTCACTCGCTACACCTCGCCCGGCTACCTCACCTACCTCCACTGCCATCTCGCCAACGTGAGTTGGTCAGCTAGCTATAGCTAGTCCGAGCAGCCTCGGCGCGCTTGCTGACCTACTGCCCATCCACACAGCTCGTGATGAACACTCGTGCCTACACTTCCATTCTCGACATGCTCTCCGAAGAGATTGTTGAACTTGATTTGACCGTGAGGTCTTCTTGTCTGGCTCGGCGTAGCTCTTGGGGGAAAGGTGGACAGCTGACCGTCGCGCTTCGAACTGTAGCTCGGACCGATCAAGTATCATGACAACCTTTTGTACCACTACCTTGGAGGAGTCATCATGGCGCTGTCGGGACAGAAGACCAGGGCGATGGATATGTTGGAGATTGTAAGCTCCTCTCGGCGGGGTTTGAGCTCTGCTTCCCTCCCGCTCCGACTGACTCCCCTTGCCCATCCCTCTTACGATGGACAGGTCGTCAGCGCTCCCGGACACGCCGTGGCTGCCATCCAAATTGACGCCTACAAGAAGCTTCTCCTCGTCCAACTCCTCACGCTCGGTCAGGTGCGCTTCATCCTCCTCCTCCTCCTCCTCGCTGCTCTTGCTGATCTCTCTCTCTCTCTCTCTCTCCTCACGACTGACCCACAGATCCAACCCCTCCCCAAGTACACCACTCCCGCCGTCGTGACGGCCTGCAAAGCCCACGCTGGAGCCTACCTCGATTACGCCCACGCCTACGCCGCACAGAACAAGGCTGGTCTCGTCAGTCTCATGGACAAGCATAGGGAGTTGTTCGAGAAGGTATGCTCTATACATGCCTCATCTTCCCCTCCCCTCCCCTCCCCTCCCTTCTCTCGCTCTAGAGTACTCCAGAGCTGACCGGACTGAACCGAACCGACAACATCAAAGGACCTCAACGCGGGGTTGCTCACCCTCTGCGAACGCGCGTTCCGTCGTCGTACGATTCAAAAATTGACGGATACGTACATGACGTTGTCGCTCGAGGAGATTGCCAAGGCTGTCGAGTTGGCTACGGATGAAAAAGGGTTGAAGGAGGTTGAGCAGGAGATTTTGGGGATGGTGAGTTGGTTTGATTGTGCTGTTCTCTCTCTCTCTCCTCTCTCACCCGTCTTGATGAGCGAGCGACACTCCAGAGCGCTCACGAGTGAGACTGACCCCCCTCCCCTCCCCTCCCCTCCCCTCTAGATGGCCGACAACGAGATCCACGGCTCCATCTCCCACGCCTCCACCTCGGACCGCACCTCCTCCCGCGGTTCCATCACCGTCACTTTTACCGACGATCCCGAACCTTACAACTCGCATGAAACGGTTCAGCGCGTGACGAGAGCGATTGCCAAGGCCGAGAGGATGGAGAGGTTGACGGTTAGGGATGATTGGAGGATTGCGAGGAGTAAGGAGTTTGTTCAGAAGGTGCGTTTGGTTCTTTCTCTTCCCCCTGTGCCGCCGCTTCCGAGGTCAGAAGGAGGGGGCTGACACCTCGCTTCCTTCCTCTCTCCTGCCCCTTCTCACCCCTCGTCTCTCCTTGCCCTCTCGTCCACTCTCACTCCCCCTCCCTCATCACCACCTCGAATAGGCCTACACCGCTGCCTCCACGCAACCCTCCCTCGGAGCAGGCGGGTTCGGCCTCGGCGGTGCAGGCGGAGGAGGAGGAGGAGGGGACGATTTCGACGTTGACCTCAGTTGGGAGGGAGATGATGAGTGATTAGGGGGGGTTCGCTCGCTTGCTCGTGGTCCGTAGTTTTTTTCCTTCGTACTCGTTTGTAGTCTTCTCTTCTTCCCCCTTCCCTCTCTTTCGCGCTTCGATCTCTCTCTCTCTCTCTCTCTCTCTCTCTCTCTCTCTCGCCTGCTTTGTCAAGTCCTGGTGATGAGATGCAGTTGGGCTCGCAATCACAACAACTCGTTTGATACCCTTCCTCACTTCACCGTCGCGCTGCTTTCGATGAACGACGAGCAGAGAGCAAGCGAGAGCGCCGAAACGAACTTGGTTCGCAAGTCGAGTCGAGTCGAGCGGAGTCGAACATGAAAAGAAAAAGTGCTAATGCGTGATTGCTGGGGCCCTCCCCATCCCACCACGCCAGAGCAGCTAGCTGCCTCAACTCCCATTGCTCT
>MWVB01000021.1:203817-245305 GCA_003054985.1 Leucosporidium scottii
GAACTCACGAAAAAGGAAGCCAAGAAGGCTCGCGCTGCAGCTGCAGCCGCTGCCGCTCTCGCCGCCTCCTCCGAAGCCAAGACCAACGGCGATTCCCCCTCCCCTTCCTCTTCCTCATCCCTCAAGGCGGGCGCTCCCCCTACTCTCGGCGCTCCCGTCCCTTCTTCCTCCTCCACTACCACCACTCCCACCGCCCCCGCCCCCGCCGCGACCAAGCGCAAGCCCGAAGGATGGAGCGGCGTCAAGAGTTTGACCAACCCGAGCCCGGGCGTGCCGGTTTTGGGAGGGGATGTTGAGAGTTGGCCGAGTCCGAATGAGGAGCCCAAGGAGAAGAAGGAGAGGGAGAAGAAGGGTGCTGCTGCTGCTTCTGGTGGGAAGGAGGGCAAGGAGGGTGAGAGGGGTGAGGTGGGGTCGAAGAAGAAGGGTGAGTTGGGGGTTGCGCCGTGACATGAGGGCGCGAGGGGGAGAGAAGTTGATTCTGTGTTTTCGCTTACTCGACTCGAACTCGACAGGCGCCAAGTGGATCCCCATCAAGGCCGATATCACCGTCGCCAACTCTCGCCCCTTCAACGCCGCCGGACCTCAAGGAGGCTCCGAATCCAAGCGCAAGGGTTCCACTCGTCGCGAGTCGACCGTCCCCGACGCCGTCGAAGGATCCACCAAGGGCGTCAAAACCCCTTCCACCGCCGCCCACGCCTCGTCGGGCGAGAAGAAGCCCACCGCCCCTCGTCCTCCTCAAGCTACCCCTTCCTCCAAATCCACGCCCAACAACCCTCGAGGCGATCACCCCCTTCCGCAAAAGCCTAACCACCCTACTACACCTTCCTCCGCCTCCAATAAGGCAGCCAACAAGGCCGCCAATAACGCCGCTCGAGCAGCTCAGATGGCTCAATCCAAGTCGGCTCTCGACCTCGCTGCTGGCGCCGCGGTCAAGTCCAACGTCGAGGGAGGAGGAGCAGGAGGAGCGAATGGAGTGATTCGCTCTTTCGCCACCAAGGATCCCTCCAGCGCCGCCGCCGCCGTCGCTTCTTCTTCTTCCAACCCTACTACCGCCCCTCGTCCCTCTCCCAACGCTCCCCCTCGCAACACTCCCTCCTCCTCCTCCACCACCACTCGCGGCTCCCACGCCACTCGCGGTGGTCGTCCTTCCTCCCACTCCACCACTACCACTCGCGCCAATCTCCCCCCTTCCTCCTCGAACCCCTCGTTCGTAACCCGCGGCGGTCATTCCGGCGTGCATCAATTGGCTCAAGCACAGGGAGCTCCCGTGCCTCTTCCCATGTTTGTCGACGGGCAGCAACAGGTTGTGGATCCGAATTTTGGGTATCCCGCCGCCGCAGCAGGAGGAGGAGCAGGAGCGACCGAGGCGATGCAGATGCAGATGCCGGACCCGAGGGTGTTGGATCCCACGAGGTATTGGTTGCTCGGTCAGTTGGAGTGGTGGTTCTCGGTTGATAATCTTTGTAGGGATTTGTTCTTGAGGTCCAAGGTGGGTTTTTTTTCGCTGTCTCCCCTTCTCTCTGTCTCTCTCTCTCGGCGCCGAGAGTTGACTGACCGACCGACCGAATCGTTAAACAGATGGACGCGGCCGGCTGGATCGACATCTCCATCATCGCCTCCTTCAACCGCATCAAGAACCTCACGACGGATCAAGCCATCGTACGGGATACCATGTGCTTCACCCCGCTCCTCGAAGTGGTGGACGATTTTGTTCGGTTGCGCCAACATTGGCCCGAGTGGATCTTGCCCTCCGCCGTTGCTTCGAGGGTTAGTGAGAGGAGGATGGAGGAGGCGAGGAAGGTGGGGTATACGCCTTTGATGCATGCTAGGTTGATGCAGGAGCAGCAGCGGCAGGGAGCGGGGAAGGAGGAGGAGGAGACGGAGAGTGATGAGGCTATTGGGAGGGAGATGCAGGGGGAGGAGGATAAGAAGGAGGGAGGAGGAGGAGGAGTGAGCGCCGAGGTCAAGCCCGTCAATGAGGAGGAGGAGGAACAACTCGCGACCCCTTCCCCCGCGCCCGCACCTGCGGTTCCCGCCGCTGTCGCCACGAGCACCATCGCCGACAAGGAGGAACCTTCTACCGTTGTGGAGCAGGAGCAGGCTTCGTCCGAGGAGGGAGAGGATGATGGAGAGGGAACGGCCGCTACGACCATTTCGACGGGATCGCAGGCTGGAGAGGCCGAGGGGGAGGGGGAGGAGACGGCGGTTGAGACGGAGGGAGGAGGAGGAGTCGAGGGAGGACAGCAGAAGAAGAACAAGGGAGGCCCCACCGAGACGACGACGACGACCGAGGCCCCTACCTCATCTTCCACCACCACCACCACCGAGCAGCAGCAGGCCAAGACTGTGGGTGCGCAAGGTGCAGGAGGGGAGGCGTCGACGGCGGCGGGGGCCGAGGGTAAGTCCGTCTACTCTCCTTTTGCTATGCTTCGCTCCGTCTTTCGGCGCTGATCCTTCAAGGCGTCGTTTTGCACGTGAAAAACCAAATCTTAGACAAGCAGAGGCGGAGCATGGAGGAGCTTGCTGTTCGGGATGCTGTTGCTCTTAGTGTGGGAAAGGAGGAGGAGAAGGAGCTTGAGCTCGTACGGCCATGACACGATTGGCGCGAGGATTTTGGAGTTTGATAGCGCGGAGGAGGAGGAGGAGGAGGAGTTGCTTTTTGTATCGAAATAATACCACCCCACCCTTGTAACCCTTGTCCATCTTGAGCTCGGCGTCTCGACAGCTCGGCGTAGGAGAAAAGGAGGAGACCGAGAATGAGATCCGAGCGCGAGCTGAAAGGGCTACAGAATGAGTAGAGGTCGGTGATGCATTCTTGAGAGTTCAAAGCTGCATCTCAACGCTTCGAATCGCTCGAGCAGCCCTAAATGACCTCTCGCTGCTCCGAGGAAACGTCTCTTTCCCTCATTCTGTCGTCTCGCTCGCATGTCGACCGTCACCGCTCCTTCGGCGCTTATACCTACCACACGAGAAGTGGGGCCCTTGTCAGATCCATCAGCGTGGCAAGTAGTCCTAGTAGACCAGAGCGGACGACAAGTCGTTCTCCACAACCGCGCTCGCAACGAGTTCAGCGTACGATCCAGTCGGTGGGAAGCAGCAGCAGCAGCAGGCGAGGATGAAGAGGATGTAGAAGAGCTCGAAATCATTTCCCAGCAGCAGCATTCGGACGAAGAAGGCCACTCGGAACGATCAACCTCCCCACCTCCCAGCCTGAGCGTCTGCCCGCTCTGTCGAAGACCTACAGCTCCTCCTCCGCCGCGAGATGTCCGGTCACGTCGTCTACCTCTCACCAAAGATTCCAACTACTTCAACTTGCTCTCCGAGGCCAACTCGCTCGCCAACACACCGAGGACGACAGGCGCTGGGGGTCAACAAGCGGGCGCTGGCGGTAAGGAGGGCGAACCGGCGTTGGACAAGACGACACTCAATAGCGGATACTTTGGGACCTTCTTTGAAGAGATTCAGCTGCTTGGGAGAGGGGGAGCGGGCAGCGTCCATCTCGTGAGGCATGTCCTCAATGGCGAGCAGCTCGGTCTGTACGCTTGCAAGAAGGGTGAGGTTGGCTCGTTGAGCTCAAGTGTTGTACAAATGCTGACTCCTTGCCTCGTGCAGTCGCTGTCGGAGATTCGTCGCCCTCGCTGTTCGTTCTCCCCCCCGCCTCCTGCAGCTCGGCGCTCGCTCAGCTGACCCTGGCTCTGGACCAGACTTCGCATCCTCCGAGAAGTCCATCTCCTGGAAGTGGTGCAGCATCCCAACATCGTCACCTACCACCACGCCTGGGTCCGTTCCTCCCTGCTCCACGCCTCGATTTCGCGCTGACCCTCGTCAACTTCGGAACAGGTCGAGAACTCCTCCCTTTCCAACTTCTCCCCCTCTGTCCCGACCCTCCACATTCTCATGGCCTACGCTAACGGCGGTTCCCTGGACTCCTTCATCAATCAACGTCGAGGCGGTCCGCCCATCGACTCGGAAGCGGGCGAAGGAGCGGGCGAGGCGACTTCGGCGAAGAGGCGAAAGGAGAAGCATCGCTTGAGGAACCTCGGCGCGGTGCATTTGTTGAGATTGGATGAGATCTTGCAGCTGTTTGAGGATATTGTGAATGGGTTGGCGTTCTTGCATGCGAGGAATATCCTCCATCTTGATATGAAGGTGAGTTCGGTGATGGCGCTGAGGCCGACGAAGCTGACCTTTGCCGCATGCTGTACAGGCCGAGAATGTCCTTCTACATTGGGAGGAAGACGACCTGCTACCGACGGCCAAGCTGAGCGACTTTGGAAACGCTACGAGCGATGCCTGGACTCGCGAGAGGAGTAGGCTCTTTCGCCGAACTCTCCTCACTGCTCGCCTTGCTCACCCTCTTCTCCTCGCCAGCCGGAGGATCGGGAACTCTCGCTTACACGGCACCCGAGTCATGGGAGCACGATGCAAAGACGGGTCGCCTGCACACGCCGGATCGAGCGACAGATCAGTGGGCGCTGGGTGAGCTCGACTTGACTACTTGGTCGCTCAACAAGACCTGAGTCGTGCTCCGTTACAGGTCTCATCCTTCATCTCCTCTCCTTCTTCACCCTCCCGTATCACAATGAGGACGACATGGCCCTCCTCGAGCCCGAGATTCGCTCCTACCCTGGGTGATTCTCGCCGTCTTCAGTTCATCGCCGTGCTGCTGACCCATTCGCTCGCACGTCGCAGCTTCTTCGCCAAAGACGCCGAGTCGCTCGATCACGGCACCCGACACGACGTCCCTGCAGCTCTTCTTCGCCTCATCGCTCGTCTCGTTCACCGCCAGCCTTCGCAACGCCCTTCGTGCGAGAAGGTGCTCATGGCCATTCAGCAGCTCAAGATGGAGGCCTTCTCTGTCAGACATGCTCCTTCTACTCGTGCAGAGCGGTAGCTGACCCCCCGACGAGCAGACATCGACCCCTTCGCCCGAGCTCTCGGCGCTCGTTCGCTCGCCTTCGCCGAACCCGAGACGCCTCTCGCCCGACTACATCTCGGTATGAGAGTCGCTTTTCGACTGAGAAGGTTGCTTACTGAGGCACATCTACCCGCAGGCTCGTCTTCCCGCCAACACGAGCGAAGCCACCCTCACAAAGGTCGACGAAACGCCCGACGCTCCCGTGACCGTCGCTCTCCCGCCGGCACCCTCATATCGCATCTCCCCTCTTCTCCAACGACAATTCCTCGCTGCCTCTCTCGTCATGGTCAAGGTGAGCTCCAAGTCTGGCCTCTCTGTGGAGGGGAAGGGAGGAGCCTTCCTCGGTTCGAGGGCGCTCGCTGATCGACGGCTTTTTCTCTCCCGTCCATCCCCCATCCCTCCGTCTCCCCCAGCTCGCTTCTCTCCAACAAACTTGCCGCGGTTCCTCGCCCGGGTATTGGACTCTCTACGCCCTCCTTCTCGGCGTCGTGATCGACCTCGTCTTCGCCGAGCCAAAGCTCACTTTCGCACTCGCTGGGCTGCACTTTCTCGGTTTAGGGTTGGGAAGGATGTACATCTGTGCACTCTAACACGATACTTGCCCACTCCGACATCACACGACCCAGCGAGGAAAGAGCTTCACTAGCCCAATTTTCACTTTTCATTTGCAGTTGCCTTCCTGCTCGGCGCACGCAGTCTTCGCCGAGCACAACGGAATCCCCTTCTATTGGCTTCCAACCTCTTTTCCCTCAACCTCGGCTCGTCAGCGCACCCTCGTTTCGAGTCCACGAGATCGAGTTCCTCTTCCTCTCGCCGTGGCCCCGCTAAGGTGAGACACGGATTCTCGGTAACGGTTCTGTATTGCAGGGTTGTCAGCAAGCCATGGCAAAGTCGTTGACCTGTTCCCCGCCGCCCTCGCTCTCTCCATGCTCAACTTCTCTCTCCCCTCGTAATTGTTCTTTGCTGCCTGGGTAGGTGAAGACGGCGAGCTTCCTCCTTCCTCTCTCTCTCTCCTTCAGTTCACTCGTTCCAGCCTCGCCGACCTCTCTCCTCGAATCCTTTGTTGCCACTCCCTTCGTTTCACGACTTCACGATGCTTTCTACCTCCCTCACGACCGTCCTCCTCACCTTCGCCGCGAGCACTTCGCTCGTCGCCGCTGGACCCATCCCTCAGCTGGCTGAGGGCAACAGCACCGACTCGGCTTCGGGTGAGTACATTTTCTGCCTACTTCGACGGAGAACGAGGAGCGTGAGGCTCTGTGTCAGGCAGAGAGGGAGCTCGGCGCTGACTTTGCTCCCCTCGCCTTCGAAGTCCTTCTCCCTCGCCATGTCTCCTGCACCAAGACCTCGCAGTGCTCGGGTATCTACACGGCCCCTCACAGCCACCCTTGGTGCAACTTCAAGAACAACAAGTGCCAGTACAGTGCGTTTTCTCTCTCGTGACGACAGGAAGACGGGCGCCGAAAACTGACTTCCTCTTCGCGATGCAGACTGCAACAGCGGATACACCTACAACCCTTGGACCTCGGCTTGTACCAAGAACCAGGGCACTTCCTATACCGCCGATACTTCCAACATCAAGGTGGCCGCGACCGAAGGAACCACTTCCGCCGACCTTTCCACCTCGGCCTTCAACGCCAACTCGAAGGACTGGAACACCGGCGCCATCGCCTCATGGTTCGATACCAGCTCTTCCACTGACTCTACCAACGGTAACAGCTGGTGCTGGTACCCCTACAACGTGAGCAGGCCTTCATCTCCCCTTTCGCCGAGCTTAGCGCCGAAGCAAGAATCGTGCTAACCCGACTACCTGCTCGTAGAACGACGTCCCCGGTTTCGCTCCTTCTCTCAAGACCATGCTCAACGCTGCTGGAGGGGATGCTACCGCTGCTCGCAAGATGTGGTGCGGTCTTGAGGCTACCGTGACCACCCCCGAGGGCAAGACTTCGACTCTCTACATTGCGTGAGTCTTTACTTTCTCTTCCTCTTTTCACTTCGGGACAGAAAACACTCTCGAGACCGTTGCTGACCCTCTCCCTCCCTCCCTCTACCTCACAGCGACGCTTTCGACGACACCTGGGTTCGCACTCCCAACTCGATCGACGTTGTGCACAACGCCTTCAACACTCTGAACGGCTGGGACACCTACAACAAGGATGATGTCATTCAGGATGTCAAGTGGAAGCTCACCGGCAGGCGTAGCATCAAGTACCAGTACGATGGCGCTGGCTCTGCCTGAGCGACTGAGCTCGGCGATGAGGGAGGGTAGGAAGGGAGGACGAGGTGACAACGTTTTGGGTTCTTGGACGTAGACGACCACTGCATAGTAACGACGAAACGACTCATGATCATTCACACCACGTTGCGGAGCTGCACGACCTCGCGAACCTGAGCCCAACTTCGCCGAGCGAAATCCTTGCCTCGTAAAAGCTCTCACCAGCCGCTCATAGCCAGTCGAGAGTGTAGAGTGGTGAATCAATTCATCTCGATCACCTCTACTCGACAACATGACTCCTCAACGGCGCGGCCACAGCGTCCAAATCCCCCAACTCAACCTCATGCCTCCGTCCTTTGAAAGAGTATTTGACTCTAAGCCGCTTCTTCTCGCCATAAGCACAGTCAAAGAAACCGAGGAGGTTGGCTTTCGAGCGGCCGGCGGGGATGATGAGCTGCGAGTTGGTGACTAGGGCTTGGAGGGCGACTGGGAGGGTTAAGGGGAGGATGTCAGCAAGTGAGACGAGCGGGGATGAAGAGAGAGAGAGAGACGTACTCGTGACATCTAGCCATCGCTGATCGACTTCGGCTTGAGTCTTGTCCCCCATCGACTCGAGCACACCGTAGATGGCCTCCTCAATGATGAGACCTGCGAGCGGGCGAACGAGCGAGTCAGCTCCTGCGCGTCTCGAGCATAACGGCAGAAGATACAAACCGTTCGATAGCCGCTCCGCTTCCACCTTCCGTCGAACGTGCTCTTGCAGCAGCGCGACTGCCTCAGCCGCCTCTGCCCTCTTCTCGGCGATGTACTCGGCGTGCTCCTTCCTGAGCTCACTGATGCGTCTGTAGACCCAAAACGGAAAGCTCAGTAAGCGTTTGCACCGTCCCGAGAGAGCAGAGAACAGCGTTCGGACTCACCCCGTGACCTTCCGCCGTTTACGAGGGTCGAGAACGAAGTGATTGGCGACGATGATGGAGACGGCCGGGAGGACGGTGAAGGAGGCGACAAGGGTGGGGTTCCAGGAGGAGGAGACGATGACGGGGAAGGTGAGGCGCTGGCCAAGTCGGTTGAGCCTACCAACGGAGAAGGGGTCAGCTCCGAGCGGCAAAAATGAAAAGAGAAGACGAACCGGACTTTGACGGTCATGACCCCGCTCACGCCCATGTCGAGAGTCATTCCCGCTCGAACATTCTCCGTAACCCTCCTATCACCCGAAACGAACGTCGAGACTGCTCCCTGGCTCGTCACCACTCCTCCCACGACGACCTTGACTCCACCAAGCATCGTCTGCGAGTAACTAGCACTGACCTGTTGAGCGAACACACCCGAACTCGCTTCGACTCCCCAGCCGTTCGAATGGTTCAGGCCGAGGGAAACGGTGGAGGAGGAGACGGGCTCCAGAGTGTCCCGACCCCAAGGTCCGATGGCCCAGGCGCCTGACCGGATGGTGAAAGAACCGGTGATGTGCTCGAATATCCGTCGACCAAGGGTGACCGTGAATTGTGGAGGAGCGAGGAGGTCTTTGACGGGCATGTTGAGGGTGAGGAAGCTGGGGTCGCGTTCTGAGGTGAGCGAGAGGTGGAATGGGAGGGCGGAGGAATGACTTACGAGTCGGGATCGGGGGTGTAGGTCGACTTGAACGCTAGTGCTCGTGGACGGAGGAGGGTAGTGCCGATCTATGAGGAGGGAAGTGAGCTCGGCGAGCGATCGCGAGAGGGAAGAGGGAGCCTACCTCGGTTGAGAGTTTCGAGGAAGGGTTCCATAGCAGCTTGGCGAGCACGTTCCCTGCTCCAACTCCTTGACGAGCGAGGAGCTGGCTGGTGAGCACTACGGAGGTAGTGGGGTTGACGGGGGTCTGCGCGAAGAGCGAGTGAGCGGCTGAACGAGCTGAGTAAGGCGGAGCAAAGTACGGTGAAGGAGTGCTTGAGGAACAGTTGTTTGGTGGTGATAGTAGATAGCTTCTGGGCGAGGGTCATGTGCTGTAGGAAGGTGAGGGCGTCAAAGGCGAGGAAGTCAGCTTGCGAAGATCGGCGAAGGCTGAAGAGAACGTACTGGAGGTCCTCCGAGCGCTCGCCGCTCGTCGTCGGGTAGAAAGAGTACTCGAGCATCAGTGATGACCGTGAGCTCGCCCTAGACGATGCTAAGAGGGTCAGCGTAGAGCGCGAGCGCCGAGAGCTTCCAGTCCTAGGAGCAAGCAGCGCCGAGCTCACCTTGCTCCGGACGAGGTTCTCCACATTAGCTTCCAGTTGTTTTCGACCCAGCCGTTCGAACTCGGCTCTCATCTGCGAGTAATAGCACCGTCAGCATGAGTCTGAGCTGCTCGCGGCAGCTCCCCACACGCCGCCAACTCACCTCCGCCGGCGTCTTATGCCGTGACCCCACCTCCCACGTCGTCTTCAACCCTTCCAAACCAAGTTCATCATACACTGCCCGCTGTTTGGGATCACTGAGGACCTCGAAAGCTCGGTTCAGCTCTTGGAAGCGAGAATCGGCGGCGTGCTTGAGTGCAGGGTCGGGATGGCGGTCGGGGTGCAGCAGGGCTATGGAACGTACGGTCAGCTAGTAGCGCAAAGCGTGCGGCTAGAGCGGAACAGCTCACCTGCTAGCCGTTTGTAGCTCTTCTGAATGTCCTCCTCTGAGCAGTCCTTGGGCAAGTTGAGCACGGCGTAAAGAGCTTCGGTATCTGTAGCATCTTCCTCCTGCTCTTCTGGTGCAGCTGAAGTCCAGAAGGGCTCCTCGTCGACGTCTGGTGAATCCGAGTTGAGGCCGGGGAAAGCGCTTGTTGACATCTTGAGCTGTCTGCAAGGCTACAGAGCTGCAGTAGAGTCGGTGGAGAGCCTCTGGCGCGAGTTTGAGCCTATTGGTGCTGCTACAGGAATCGGGCGAGCCGACGAATCGAAACGAGCGAGAACGAGAAGGGAAAGAGTCGCCGAGCTGTTACGAGTCGCTTCTCTTCCTCCGACTAGATCGCTCGCTTCCGCCTCCGACTCTCGGCCGACTCGCAGCTCGCCATCAAAAGGCTACAGAAGCTCATCCCTCCAGCGCCATGTCCGAGGTACGCTGCTGTCTCTCCTCCCATCTGACGCACGGTCGCTCACCTCCCCTTCTCACGCTGTAGTCCAAGCCTTCGACCTCGCGCGCTCAAGAGCATGCAGCTCGCGCTTTCGCACCCGAAGATGTACCCGTCCCAGCTCCCATCGTCCAAGGGCCCTTCACCAACACTTCATCGAGCGATCCCCTGCCCCCTCCTCAAGCGGAGGTCGTTGGAGTCGAAGTCGTGCTCGGCGAGAAGGAGCGCGCAGAGGCGAGCAAGTGGAACGAGGAGCGGATAGAGCGCAGGCTTAGGGGGGAGTATGAGAGGGCTGGCAGGCAACTCTCGGAGCTGGTGAGCCTACGCGTTCTTTTCTTGTCCACGAGAAGCTGTAGGCTGATCTTTTGAGACGTGGCTACACAGGTACACGAGAATCTCGATACTCCATTGAGGCTCAACGCCATCCGAGTAGTCGGCGCTAAATCCACTCGCGCTTCCTTCCTCTCCTCCCTCGTCGCCCCCTACCTCCCTACCCTCCCACCAGCCTCCTACCTCTCTTCCTCGCCTCACCCGGATCCAGCACCTACGCAAACCCTCAGGAGTCTTCTGAGCACCACCCGAGACGTCAGCGGCCTCTTTGCCAAGTTTGACATCTTCAGAGAGATTGATGCGAGCCTCGAGGCTAGCCCGAGCGTGCTGGCCGAGGCGGAGGATGTGGACATTGTGCTGAGGGTCAAGGAGGCGTCCAAGTACTTCTTGAGAACAGCTACGGATATTGGGGATGGGGAGGGCAGTGCGGTGAGTGGTGACGGGGGTTGATAACGAGCGCCGAAACTGACCTCTCGCCTCTACCAGACCGGAACGGCTCGCATTCGCAATGCGTTCGGAGGAGCAGAGATGTTGGAAGGAAATGTCTCATTCGGTACTCGCACCAAGAACGCATTCCAGGTCCGTTTGAACGCTTGCTGTCCGGCTCGGCTCTCGCTGACCCTCCTCGCGACCCCCCAGCTTCGTCTCGACACACCAGTAGCAGGTTCTCCCACCACCAAGGCCGACTTCTCTATCTTCTCGGCTCAGCGGGATCTCAACTACTATGCCAGCTGCAGCGAGAGCACCAAGGGAGCGAGGGCATGCCTTCGCGTGAGTCTTTGCGACCTCGGCGCGCTTTTGCAGGCTAGGCTGACCTTCTCTTTGCTTATTTAACAGACTCTCTCGCCTTTTGGATCTCACGAGGTTGCCTACGAGGCTATCCTGCGGCAAATCGGCGATATCCTCCCCGGCGCTTCCATGTCGTGAGTTGCTTCAACCCCGGATCAACCCCCAATCGCTGACACGATCTCCTCTACAGTGTACGCGACGCCGCAGGACAAAGTGTCAAGTCGTCCATCTCGCACACGTTCATGCGGGACACCCGAGACGACCCTTTCGTCGCGACCAAGGGATCTTACCTCAAGCTCAAGCAGGTGAGGCTGACGTTCTGGCTCTGCTTCTGCTCCCCACGACGGCTGACACCCCATCCAGGAATACGCTGGTCTCGGAGGTGATGCTGCCTTCATCAAGACGGAGAGCGAGAGCTCCGTCTCGCGGGCGATCGGAGCTGGCTGCGTGAGTTGCTCTTGGCCTTACTTGCGCTCCCGTGCTTCACTGAAACTCTGCTGCTGTACAGACACTAGCCCTCGGCTTCCGTTCGGGCTTCCTCTTGCCCCTCGGCGGCGCTCCCTCCCTCTTCGCCGACCGCTACCACCTGGGCGGACCCACCAGCGTTCGCATGTTCCGACCGAATGCCATGGGTCCTAAGGATAGTGGTGCGGTCTTTTCTCTCCATCCTCTGCCGCTTTCATCTTGACTGACCGGGGGATGCTCAACAGGCGACTACATCGGCGGAGACCTTCATTGGGCGACGGGCTTGTCGATGACTACTCCTTTCCCTCGCAAACCCGATTGGCCACTCAAGACCCACTTCTTCCTCAACGCCGGTCGTCTCACCCGGGTCGAGCAAGGTATGTTCTATCCCCTCCCTCACCCTCTCTCTCCCTTCTCGCTAACCCCTCCTTCCCTTCGCGAACAGACAAATCTCTCGCCTCCTCCTTCGGCAACCTCCTCTCCCAACCTTCCGTCACCGTGGGAGCAGGCCTGATGTACCGTCATTCGTTGGTCAGGATTGAGGCGAATGTGGGAGTGCCGTTTGCGATGGGGAAACAGGATGGCGGGGTCAAGGGATTGCAGTTTGGATTGGGGCTGAGCTTCCTGTGAGGCGTGTAGAGCGTTCTAGTTGAATACACGGTATTGTCACCCTTCTTCTACCGCACTTCGAGGAAGTGCGAGAGGGAAGCGAGGCGAGGCGATGAGCGATGGCTCGGCGGAGAGCTCGGCGGCGGCGAGGGTCGCTTGACGAAACGGGCTTCGACGCAGCAAGAAGCAGCTTAAGGGACTGCGATTTCAGACGACCAGGGTTACATGCCATCAGCATGCACCAAAGACAAGTCAGCTCGCCCCGAAACGATTACTACTTGAACTGTAACTCGGCATAGCAGCATTTTCTAATCCCGATTTCCAGCCCGAGCGACCAAGTCCCCAAGTGCTGGCTCGCTGCTCGCTTCCTTCCTCCTCCTCTTCATCTCTAACTCAGTCTCTGCTACATACCCGTCGGGCGCCTCATCCTCTGCACCCTCGCCCGTCACTTGGTCCCCTACATCAACCCTCCCCTCCCTTCAGTGCGCGCTTCCACGTCCGACTCGTCACGACCTCACGCCTAGTCGATTCGCCATCATGGCAGACCGCCCTATCAGCTTCTCTGAGCTTCAGCAGGTACGTTAATTGCTCCATAGCGCTGTGATGGCCTACAGGATTCGAGAGAGGGAGTACACGAGCAGTGTTGCTGTTGCTTGCTTGGATCCGAGCGCGCGACACGCGTGTCTGCCTCTGCTAGGGAGCAGACGGCTCAGCCCGGCGGTTACAGCGACGACTGCGGAGTCCAGAGAAGGAGCAGAGGAGCCCTACAAGAACTGACCCTCCTCGCTCGCTCGCTTCTACACCACGCAGATCACCGCCCTCGGGATCCAGCCAGCAAGTATCGGATTCGCTACGCTTACGCTCGAATCGGAGCGATACATTTGTGTACGAGAGGAAGTGAATGGCGCCAAGCAGGTCGTCATCATCGACCTCGCCGACGCGAGCAATGTCATCCGCCGCCCCATCTCGGCAGAGTCGGCCATCATGCACCTCGAGGAGAAGGTCATCGCTCTCCGAGGTGAGTGTTTATAGGATCTTACAGCTATGGTACAGCGCTGACGCTTTGTTGTAACAGCCGGTCGTCAACTACAGATCTTCAACATCGACCTCAAGCAGAAGGTCAAATCGCACTTGATGCACGAGGACGTCGTCTTTTGGAAGTGGATCTCGTCGACTACCCTTGGTATCGTCACCGATACTGCCGTCTATCAGTGAGCTACATGCGATTAGCTCTCGACGTTGTCCAGAGCTGACGCGTTTCCCTCGCCCCGCTCCACAGCTGGGTCGCGTATGCTCCTGCTTCCGCTCCTTCCACTCAAACCGCCGACGCCCCCGTCAAGGTGTTCGATCGTCATGCTTCCCTCGCCGGCAACCAGATCATCAACTACCGCGTCACTCCCGACGAGAAGTGGCTCGTCCTCGTCGGCATCAGCTCCAACACGACCAACCCCGCTGGGTTCAAGGTCAAGGGTGCGATGCAGCTCTACTCGCGCGAGCGTGGAGTTAGTCAACCGATCGAAGGACATGCTGCCAGCTTTGCGCAGCTGAGGTTGGATGGAGCGAGCGAGGATACCAAGCTGTTTGCCTTCGCCGTTCGCACCGCGACTGGCGCCAAGGTGAGTACTCTCGGCGCTTCGACAGAGGAGCAAGAACAGCGGCTAACGTCTATATCTACAGCTCCACGTCGTCGAGATTGATCACCAGGCTTCCAACCCCGTCTACGCCAAGAAGGCTGTCGACGTCTTCTTCCCCCCCGAGGCGACCAACGACTTCCCCGTGGCGATGCAAGTCTCGCAACGCTACGGCATCGTCTACCTCGTCACCAAGTACGGCTTCATCCACCTCTACGACCTCGAGACGGGCACCTGCATCTACATGAACCGCATCTCGGGCGAGACCATGTTCGTCACCTGCGAGCAGGAGGCCACGGGAGGAATCATCGGAGTCAACCGCAAGGGACAGGTCCTCTCCGTCACCGTCGACGACGATACCATCATCCCTTACATCCTCTCCACCCTCAACAACACCGACCTCGCCATTCGCCTCGCCTCGCGCGCCAACCTCCCCGGCGCCGATGACCTCTACACTCGCCAATTCGCCGCCCTCTTCCAAGGAGGCAACTACTCCGAGGCCGCCAAGGTCGCTGCCAACTCACCTCGCGGCATTCTTCGTACGGCGCAGACGATCGAGCAGTTCAAGGGAGTGCCCGTCCAGGCCGGTCAGCTCTCCCCGATTCTGCAGTACTTTGGCATCCTCCTCGAGCGCGGCAAGCTCAACAAGTTTGAGAGCTTGGAGCTCGCTCGTCCCGTGCTGGTGCAGGGTCGCAAGCAGCTTTTGGAGAAGTGGTTGAAGGAGGACAAGGTGAGCAGCTCGGCGATGGGACTGAGGGACGAGAGGGGGGATGATGGGAGGTCGCTGACTCTCTTCAACATTACAGATCGAGTGCAGTGAGGAGCTTGGAGACATTGTTCGCTCTCACGACATGACCCTCGCCCTCTCCGTCTACCTTCGCGCCAACGTCCCCAACAAGGTCGTGTACGTCCATTTCGCTCTTAGACTCTTCTGATGCTTTGCTGACTCGTGTTACCTTCGACAGCGCCTGCTTCGCCGAGACTGGCCAGTTCGCCAAGATCGTCGTCTACGCCAAGCGCGTCAACTACACTCCCGACTACGCCTCGCTTCTCCAGCACATCACTCGCCTCAACCCCGATCAGGGAGCCGAGTTTGCTGGACAGCTCGTCAACGATGAGAGTGGACCTTTGGTGGACGTCGAGAGGGTCAGTTCGGGAGCTCGGCCGTCGCTCGCTCCTCCCTTCCTTTCGCTAATCTCATCTCGTTTTACAGGTCGTCGATGTCTTCATGTCGCAAAACATGATTCAGCAAGCCACCTCCTTCCTCCTCGACGCCCTCAAAGAGAACCGCCCCGAGCAGGCTCACCTCCAAACCCGCCTCCTCGAGATGAACCTCGTCAACGCCCCTCAAGTCGCCGACGCCATCCTCGGTAACGAGATGTTCTCGCACTACGATCGTCCTCGTATTGCCAACCTTTGCGAGAAGGCTGGTCTGTTGCAGCGCGTGAGTGGTTTGAGTTTGATTGTCGCCGAGAGCGAGGGCTGACCCTGTTGATTGCGTTTCACAGGCCCTCGAGCACTACCAGGATATCGCCGACATCAAGCGCGTCGTCGTCCACACCAACCTCCTCGCCGCTGATGTGCGTTTCGACCTTTCTCGCCTCATGAGCGACCCGAGCTGACCTCTCCCTCTCACAGTGGCTCGTCAACTACTTCGGCACGCTCACCGTCGAGCAGACCCTCGAGTGCTTCAACGAGATGCTCAAGGTCAACATTCGTCAGAACCTCCAGGTCGTCGTGCAGTCGGCCACCAAGTATTCGGACCTCATCGGACCCGTTCGCTTGATCGAGATGTTCGAGTCGTTCAAGACTGCCGAGGGTGCGTTCGGTGTGGGGCATACTCTCACAGTGCGCGAGACTGACCCGCTTCGACGTACAGGACTCTACTACTACCTCGGATCGGTCGTTAACCTCAGCGAGGACTCGGAGGTCCACTTCAAGTACATCCAGGCCGCCACTAGGACCGGTCAGATTCGCGAGGTCGAGCGTATCGTGCGCGAGAGCAACTTCTACAACCCCGAGAAGGTCAAGAACTTCCTCAAGGAGGCCAAGCTCGCCGACCAACTCCCCCTCATCATCGTCTGCGACCGCTTCGATTTCGTCCACGACCTCGTCCTCTACCTCTACCAAAACGGCCTCACCAACTTCATTGAGGTCTACGTCCAGCGCGTCAACTCGGCTCGCACGCCCCAGGTCATCGGAGGACTCCTCGACGTTGACTGCGACGAGACCACCGTCAAGGCCCTCCTCGCCTCTGTCACGGGCCCCGTGCCCGTCGATGAGCTCGTTGATGAGGTCGAGAAGCGCAACCGCCTCAAGTTGATCCTTCCCTGGCTCGAGGCCAAGATTGCTGCTGGACAGCAGGAGCCCGCCATCTACAACGCTCTCGCCAAGATCTATATCGACTCGAACAACAATCCCGAGGCCTTCCTCAAGGACAACAACGTGCGTCACAATCTTACTCCATCAAGAGCAACGCTGACCCTTCCTCTCTACAGGTCTACGACCCTCTGATCGTCGGCAGGTATTGCGAGAAGCGTGACCCGTACCTTGCCTACATCGCCTACGCCAAGGGCTTTTGCGATGAGGAGCTCGTCACCATCACCAACGACAACTCCATGTTCAAGCACCAGGCTCGCTACCTCGTCAAGCGACGACGCCTCGAACTTTGGGCCCAGGTTCTCAGCTCGGAGAACGTTCACAAGCGTCAGCTCGTTGACCAGGTGAGTGCTTCTGTTCTCTCGCTACTGAGTGCGCTTGACTGACTGCTCTCGTCTTACAGGTCGTCGCCACTGCCGTTCCCGAGTCGACCGACCCCGAGGACGTCTCAGTCACCGTCAAGGCCTTCCTCTCGGCCGATCTTCCCTCGGAGCTCATCGAACTACTCGAGAAGATCATCCTCGAGCCTTCCGCCTTCAGCGACAACGCCAACCTCAAGAAGCTCCTTCTCCTCACCGCCATCCGTGCCGACAAGGGCAAGGTCATGACCTACATCGAGAAGGTCGAGGGCTTCGACGTCAACGAGATCTCGAGCATTGCCGTCGAGCACGGACTCTACGAGGAGGCCTTCACCCTCTACCGCAAGCACAACCAGCACCTCGACGCCATGAACGTCCTCGTCGAGTACATCGTCAGCATCGACCGCGCTTCGCAGTACGCTACCAAGGTCGACGAGCCCGCCGTCTGGAGTCGCCTCGGAAAGGCTCAGCTCGATGGTCTTCGCGTCAAGGATGCCATCGACTCGTACACCAAGGCCGAGGATCCCTCCAACTACCTCGAGGTCATCGAGACTGCCTCCCGCGCCGGCAAGCACGACGACCTCGTCCGCTACCTCCAAATGGCTCGCAAGACGCTCCGCGAGCCCGCCATCGACACCGAGCTCGCCTTCGCCTACGCTCGTACCGACCGCCTGCACGACATGGAGGAGTTCCTCGCGATGACCAACGTCGCCGACCAGCTCTCGGCGGGAGAGAAGGCCTTCGAGGCGGGCATGTACGACGCTGCCAAGCTCCTCTTCACCAGCATCTCCAACTGGGCTCGTCTCGCTACCACTCTCATCTACCTCGGCGAGAACCAGGCTGCCGTTGATGCCGCTCGCAAGGCCGGCAACACCCAGTGAGTTTCGCCTCTTGTTCTCGCTTCGAGTCCTCTCGCTCACCTCTCGCTCTTTGTACAGGGTCTGGAAGCAGGTCAACGCCGCGTGTATCGACAAGAAGGAGTTCCGCCTGGCTCAGATCTGCGGTCTCAACCTCATCGTCCACGCCGAGGAGCTCACGGTGCGTCCCGCCGCCCCTCGCTCGTAGGAGAGTTAAAGCTGACCCGCTCTTTCTTCCTAGGCTCTTGTTCGTCTGTACGAGTATCAGGGCTTCACCGACGAGCTCATTTCGCTTCTGGAGGCCGGTCTCGGACTCGAGCGCGCTCACATGGGCATGTTCACCGAGCTTTCGGTTCTCTACGCCAAGGTACGTGCTGCGTTCCATACTCGAGCTTCAGACGACCGACTTACCGTCCTTTTCAATCTCGCAGTACCGTCCCGAGCGTCTGATGGAGCACCTCAAGCTCTTCTGGTCGCGCATCAGTACGTCTCGGTGCTCGGCGCCTTCGTTCGCCGTCACTGACCTCTTTGCCCTCCCACAGACATTCCCAAGGTCATCCGCGCCTCGGAGCAGGCTCACCTCTGGTCGGAGCTCGTCTTCCTCTACGTCAAGTACGATGAGTTCGACAATGCCGCCCTCGCCATGATGGAGCGCGCCGCCGACGCGTGGGAGCACAACCAGTTCAAGGAGGTCGTCGTCAAGGTCGCCAACATTGAGATATACTACAAGGCCCTCACCCACTACCTCACCGAGCAGCCCATGCTTCTCAATGACCTTCTCGTCGTCCTGGCTCCTCGGATTGACCACACTCGCGTCGTCAAGATGTTCCAGAAGGCGGACGAGCTGCCGAGTACGCTCATGTGCTCTCTCATCTCGGTTCTCGTGCTGACTTCCCTCGACTCTTCACAGTGATCAAGTCGTACCTCATCGCCGTTCAGCACGTACGCTCGCTCGCTCATCCTGCCTTCGCCGAGCTCCCAGCTGACCATCTCTTTGCCTACAGAACAACATTCCCGCCGTCAACGAAAGCTACAACGAGCTGCTGATCGAGGACGAGGATTACAAGACTCTTCGCGATTCGACCGACTCCCAGGATGCCTTTGACGCCCTCGGCCTTGCTAGCCGGCTCGAGAAGCACGAGCTTCTCGAGTTCCGTCGACGTGGGTTTCCGCTCTTCACTCGCGACAGCTTGCACTGGATACTGACAATGGTTTTCCACCTTCGCAGTTGCCGCTCACCTCTACAAGAAGAACAGCAAGTGGGAGCGTGAGTAGCCTTCCTCTCGCATCGTATCGAACCCGGCACTGATCGTTTCTTGTGCTACAGAGTCGATCTCGCTGTCGAAGCAGGACAAGCTGTTCAAGGATGCGATCGAGACTGCCGCGACGTCGGGCGAGAGCGAAGTGGCCGAGGAGCTGTTGAACTACTTCGTGTAAGCTATCACTCCCTCTCTGAGCGACGCAGTAGCTCACTCTCTTTCCCTTCCGCAGCGACATCGGATCGCGGGAATGCTACACCGCTACTCGTGAGTCTCAAGCGCACTTCGGCTCTTGTCCAGTCGCTGACCTCGCCTCGTTACCCACAGTGTTCGTCTGCTACGACCTCATCCGCTCCGATCAGGCTCAGTACCTCTCATGGAAGTCAGGACTCAATGACTTCACCAGTGAGTCCCTTCGGGCCCTCTCCCCCTCCGCCTCGCCCTCGGCGGTCCGAGCTGTCGCTTGCCAAGTCGTGGCTGACCGCCTGCTCTCCTTCCCAGTGCCCTACCTCATCACTCAGGAGCGACACCGCAACGATCAGCTCGCTTCGCTCGCAAAACTGGTCAAGGAGCTGTCGACGAAGGAGGCAAAGAAGGAGGAGGCCGAGTCGGCGGCACCGATTCTGATGGGAGGTGGACAGATGGCGCTCGGGTGGCAGTAGTCAGTTAGAGAAATATCAGTTTGAAGTGCTCTCTCGACCGTGCGTGCTGTGCTCGACATGACTTGGGCCGGCTTTGAGCTTCGGAAATCGAGTTTCGCTTCTTGGCTTCGTACGCTTCGCTTCGCTTCTTCTCGCTCGCTCGACAAACGACATGGCGCTTCCACCAGAGTACAGACTTGGCCTCTTTGGATATCAAGTCGGCCCTACCCTTCTAGCGGACAAGAGTGTGATCGTACCGCCTGGCTCCCTCGCCGCCATGTCCGTCCCGCCCTCGTCGCCTCCCCTCGAGTTGGTGACGCAGTCACCGCATCCCAGCATTGCTACATCTTACTACACCTCCTCCTCGGCCGGTTCGCCGCAGAAGCCGTCGCCCGCCGCGTTCACCTCCTCGTCTTCGCCGGCCGCTAGCACTTCCCCGAGCAATCCCAAGCAGGCTCGCAAGCGGAAACCTCGTCTAGGCCGACGGGCTATAAGTGCTGTATATGAATTGCTTGTTTTTTTTGAGTGCTCTCTTTTCATCGAGGTGAGGATGAGAGCTGACCTCCAGACGCTCAACGCTGTGAGATGGTAGACTCGGCGAGGCGAAGCGCAAGCTCTCATCTCAGTGAAAGAAGCAGCAGCTCGGACATCGTATCGACAAACGTTCGAGTTACGAAACTATCACATTAAGCACGCACTCCCTCTCACTCAGACGGAGGCGGCCTTCGGCGTCGAGCAGCGCTCCTCAACCGCCTCGGTGCTGTCCCTTTCGTCTGCCTCCCTCGCCGTCCATACCTCGGCTTCAACTAGCGTCGTCTTCTCCATGATTCCCTCCCCTCCAGCTCCCTGCGTCATCTTCATCTGAGCCAACCCGAAGGCTAGTGTAGCGACGACCTGCAATCCGTCCTGCTCGGCGTTGATCTCGGCGCCTCCGACTCGCTTCATCGTCGTCTCGTCGAAGGTGAGGTCGATGGGAGCGGAGTTGGAAGGTTTGAGAGGATTGGTGAAAGAAGGAAAGATGATGTCGAACTCGGTGGAGAGGTAGTGCTGGCGGTGAAGCTTGAGCCAGTCGAGCGATTCGGTGACGAGGCGGATGAGGTGCTGAATGGTCGGCTGGAGGAACGCCTCCTCATCAAGGACGTGTTTGTCCACAGAGTACCACACATCCCCCAGAGACCAGAGCATGTTGCTGGCGAGCTGGCGAAGCACCTCGTGTCGTCGCTCGGAAGTGATAAGAGCGTCGACCGCGCTGAAACTCATCGCTCGCCATTGTGCAGCTTGAGCTCGATTTCCTGAAAAGAAGAGGATCAGGTTGGCTCTGTGTTCGTCTTCAGAGAGTCAAGAACTCACCCCTGCTCCTCATCTGCTGCTGCATTCGGTGAAGGATCTCGGCGCCGTTTGAGAAGCAGCTCGCGAAGGGATGGAAAGGGCTGAAGAGGTGGATGTGGAGCTCTTCGCAGATGATGACTTTGAGAAGAGGATGGAGGACGTCCCCGAGCCTTGATGAGTCGCGGTTCTGAGGTGCAGCTTGGAAAGAGGCGAGGAAGCGCTCGGCGCCGGGCTTGCCTTGAGCCGCGCGCTGCGCTGCGAGTTCGTTGAGGTCGGTAGAGATAGGACTGACGGCGACTACGCCGGGAAGCTGCTCGAAGAAGCTGAAGGCGATCTGGTCGATGGCTTCGTTGATGTCTTTGAGGCCGACGACGACTCGCTTGATATCTCCGGCATCGTCGAGGTCGAGGAACGTCTTGGCCTCGGCCAAAGACTTTTGAGCCCGAGTGTGCTCCTCCTCGAGCTGATCGAAGGCTGCTGAGAGAGTCGTACGATCCGCCTGTTGAGCCCTCAGCTTCGAGCGAAGTTCGGCATTCTCGTCCGAGACAATCCCGTACCCCTTCGTCACGCTCTGCAGCTTGGCTTCGGCTTTGGCGAGGTCGTCGCGAAGAGAACTCGTTTTGGAACGATCCAGCCGCTTCTCGAGCTTGGCGTTCTGCGACTCGAGCTGGCGAATCCTCTGCTGATCGCTTCGGCGGTCGGCTTCGTACTGAACAGCGAGCTTACGATGTTCTTGCGCCGAGTGCTGGATATGAGCGCTCAAGGAGGGGATAGAGGTGGTATTCGAGCTTCCTCCAGCTGCGTTGGCGTACGAGCGAGTCGAGGTGGGAGTCGCCGAGCGTGAAGCGGGAGCTGAGGGGAGCGAGCCAGTGTCGGCTGGCCTCAGGCTATCGAAGCGGTTGGTGGTGGGGAGCGATGCCAAATGGCTCCAAGCGTAGCTTTGTTCGCCGCGCATGCTGGGAAAGGGTCGTCAGCACGACGCCGAGCGCACCCTCGTCTCTCTCGAACGGCTCACCTGTCGGTGTCCTGCCAGTGAGCGCGTTGAGAAGGGTGATTGCCGGTGATACACTCTACAGCCTTGCTCAAAAAGCCCATGGGCCGTCAAGACGGGTCGAAAACGGCGAGCGAGGGAGCGACGAGCGATGTGGTCGAAGTGAGAGAGACGAGCCCAGGTTCTCTCCCAGAGGCCCTCTCCCTGAGCGCCCGCAGTCTCCTGATCTCGAGTAGTGGTTTGGCTCCTCAACAGCCTCAATCTACATCGACATGACCCTACTTCGCTACATCATCCACCACCTTCCCCTCCTTCTTCGCGCTCTTCACCTCCTTCTCCAAACTCGCCAACACCTCACTATCCTCTTCCGCCTCATCCCACCCAAAGAGCGTATCCATCGGCTCGCGGTAATGCTCCATCTTCCAGAACTCGTCCAGTCGGAGAGTCGCGAGATCGAATGCGATGGCGACGGTGGGTTCGGCGATGTCGGAGGTGGAGGAAGCGGAGGGACGGGTGAGAGGGGGCAGCTTGGGGTACCGGGCGGAGAAGTGGGTGAGGAGGAGGTGGCGGGCTTTCATCCTGTTTGATTGGAGCGAGAGACGAGAGTCAGCGCTTCCCTTCTCTCGGCGAAAGCAACGGGGCCGAGAGACCGAGCTCACCGTCTAGCGACGTCGATAGCTTGGCCGAAGGTGCTGTGTCCTTTGGCGTGAGCGACCTCGGGCATGTCGTCCTGGATGGTAGCCTCGTGGATGAGGAGCGAGGCGCCTTGACCAGCTTGAACGAGGGCGTCGCAGGGCATCGTGTCGCCCGAGAAGCTGTGCGCGGGAGAGGGAGGGAATCAGCGACGTGACGGGTAACGCAGAGCGAGCGAGAGAAGACTCACGCAGCCTTCCAGCCCGATTCGTGGGTGATGACCAGACCCCAGCATCGACAGCGGTGAAGAACGGGGACGGCGAGAACTTCGGTGAGGCCGAGGAGGGACTTGAGCTCGTTAATGACGTTGAGCCTATGTGAAGGGAGCGTTAATTGGGTCAGCTCCGCTCATTCGGGGCTCTCGCCCCTCCGCCGAGATCCCTCTTTCTCCACCCGCTCGAGCGAAAGGCGCAGAGACGACTCACCTCCAATCCCCCTCTCTACCAGTCTTTCCCGGCTCAACGACTCCACTATCCACGAACTTGACATCTCTCCCTCTCGCGCTCATCCTCTTCGCCGAATCCAACCCCACGTCAAAGAGGTAGTTCTGCTCGTTGAGGTAGACGCGCACGCCGGGAGGGCCGATGATGGTGATTGGGTCCGAGGGAGGGGGATCGAGCTGTCCGATCCGGGCGGAACGAGAGAAGGTCAGCGAGGGGAAAGCGGGGAGAGAAGGAGAGAGAGAGAGAAAGGACGAACCTGGCTACGCTCCCGCATGATGGTAGTCAAACCGGCATGATGATCCTGATGCAAATGACTGATGAACAACAACTTGACGCCCCTCAACACCTCCCTCGCTCCTTCCAACCCAAACCTCCTCGCCAGTTGACCCCAAGTCCCCTCCCCCGCATCGTAGGGCTGTTACGCCGGCTCCTCCCCCTCCACCAACGGGAGGTGCAGAAGCGTGGAACTAACATTCCGATACTTGGAAGGAATGGCGCTCCCTGTCCCTAGGGGAGTGACCTGCAAATCATCTCCCGGCTCCATCGTCCTCTCCCCACTCTTCAACTGCCGCTCCCTCTCCTCCGCCAACCTGGCGACCTCTTCCTTGACCTCCCCCGCTCGCTTGACAAACGCATCCCAAGCCTCCCCCGCTTTCCTCTGTACTTCCTCACCCTTCTCCGCTCCCTTGAGCCGTGAAGCTTCGAGGTCTGCTTCGGGCGAAGGGACGACAAAGTTGAAAGTGCGATAATCGGTTCCGGTGGGAGCGGGGAGGGAAGTATGGGTGTTGGAGAAACGGTCGTTCGTGGCTAGGAGGGTTGTTGAAGGTGGGAGTGGGGCGGAAGGGGAGGGGGAGGGTAGGGAGTAGACGGGGAGGGAGAACATCGAGGGATCGAGATAGCTTAGTCGGAGGGAGAGGAGGGCGGAGGGAACGAAAGTGAGGGGATTGTTGCCCTCTCCTACCAAGTCGGCGGAGGAGATGCGATGCGAGATGTTGAGAGAGGGGTCGAAGGAGGAGATGAAGGAGTGAAGGCGTGGGTCGGACAGGACTGAGGGACCGAGGAAGTAGAAGATGGTGCGGAGGTGGCCGCCAGTTGGTAGGGTGGTGAGGAGGGAAGTAGGGAGTGCGGCGAGGGAAGTGAGGTAGGAAGGGGAGGGGATGTTGAGGACGAGGAAGGCCTGTTCGGTCGAAGCGAGGTCAGCGGCGTTCGAGTCGTTGGAGCGAGAGATAGAGAAAGAACAACGCACAGCGGCCTCCTGCCCCTCCTCCATACAATCCTTCGCTTCAACCCACTCTCCCTCCCCCTCCCCCTCAACAACCCCCCTCTCCTCCTCCCTCTCCCTCGCCATCCTCTCCCCCCTCTCCTTCTTCGTCTCCTTCTTCCGTTCCCCTCCCCCCTCCCTCCCCCTCTCAAGCGCCTCCCTCGCCTTCTTCGTAACCCAAACCCTCTCCCCCTTGGTCAACCTAGCAAACGCAGCACCAGGCTTGACACCCCGCTTCCTCGCTTCTTCAGGCTTAAACGCCCCCCTCAACTTGGGCCCAACAGCCAAATAACTAACCGCCGTCTCCTCCACCTTGCCACTCGGACTCTCATTAGGAGGAGGCAGAGGCATAGGCAAATAAGCGGGACTCTGCGTCCTCCGCCCATTGCTTGGAGGAGCGTTGGCGAGGTAGGGGTTTGTCGAACTGCCGAGAGTCGATAGTTCCGACTCGGGGACAAAGGCTTTCCCGCGAAACATGTCACGGAGGACCATGGTACGCCAGAGGGAGGCAGCTGGACCGGTCAGATGGGAGGGGTTGAACGAGGGGGAGGAAGGGTCGAAGAGAGGTGCTTCGGCGGGCGCTGGGGCGGCGGGTTCGGTCGAGGTGGAGGCTGGTGGTGGTGGGGATTTGGCGCGAGGAGGAGGGGATGGAGAGGCGGAAGAGCGTTTGCGTTTGAGGGAGGAGGGGGAGGAGGGAGTCGGCTGGGCTTGAGCTTGCGCCGCGGGTGAGGAGGGAGAGAGGGGGAGAGCGTAGACGATCAGATTGCGGTCGGCGTGCACGGGAGGGGGGAGCTCGGTGAGTGGTGTGGTGGGAGAGACGGGAGGAGGAGTAGTGATCTTGAGGGATAGCTGTTCGCTGTTGAGTGTGAAGAGAGGGAGTTAGCTTCGGCTTCGGCGAAAGAAAAGGCGAGGGATAGCAAGGACCCACCGCCTCGTAAAGAACCTGCAGCTCGCCACAAAATGTTCCAACCCCTGCGGTCCGACCAACTCCAACTCCCTACTACCCGCCTCCACCGTACTCAGTACAAAACCAGGCAAGCCCGTACTCCCTTCCAATCGGTCAAGGAAGACCTGCCCCATCTTCTTCATCCCAATCTTGTTCTGCACGCATACGCGACTGATACTCTCTGGCGTGTTGAAGAGGTAGCGATGGGAATCGAAAGTGACGAGAAGGGAGGGGGACGAATCGGTCGAATGGGTTGAGAGGAGGGAGAGGGTGTAGCGCGTGTTCATGGGCGCTGGGGAGGTCATCCTGCTGCTGTTTGTCCGATGGGATTTGGAGGCGATTGAGGTGGAATGGAAGGGCCGAACCAACGGGGAGCGAGCGGCGAAGAAGGAGGAGCGGGGGAGGAGAGGCCCGCGAAGGGAGGTAGACGCCAGTTTAAGGCCTTGGTAGCACGCTCTAGTCGTCGAGAGGAGCGTCTGTAGTGGTGTAAGAAGAAACGTCAGCCCTTTGATGCGAGTGCAGAGCTGCAGCTGCTCGGCGAAGGGGTCGGGGTGTTTTCTTGCGCGTCGAAAAGTTGCGGGGGAAGATGTAAGGGTTGTAGGAGCTGTGTAAGAAGCTGAGGGGTGTGTGGGAGGTGTAGGAAGGTGTCGCTGCTACCCAGCAGCTGTCCTTAGCTGAAAAAGACGAGAAGATGAACTTACGGAGAGGTTGAAGCGAGCCGAGCTGCAGTAGAGACGAGGGCGGTAGCTGTAGCTGTGTAGCCGTCTAGTCCGAGCTGTACCAGAGCGATTCAAGAGGCTGAAGCAGAAGCGAGAGAAATGGACGAGTTCAACCTCGGAATTGGTCGAGAGGTCGAGAGGTCGAGGGCGCGCCTGCCGAGATGGGTTGGCTTCTCCCTTCAATCTACTCGCTTCTCACTCCGCCCAACAGTAAGCTTACAAAGCGATTCTGTAGCCTTGCAGCTCTTCTACTCGGACCAGCCCTCTCATCCCCGTCTGTGTAGCCCACCTCTCGCCTCGCCCTCGTCCTCGTCGCCTGCATCTCCCCCTCGACTGGCTCTCATCTCGCCTACAGGAGGAGAAGCAGCTTCGATCTGATGTACTGCAGCTTCGCATACAGAGTTGCTGCTCCCTCAATCGCCTACAACTTCATCTCACTTGACCGTCCTGAGCGCTGACCCACGTCGTCTCTCGTCTCTTCCCGCTGTCTCTCTCTGTGTCTGCTGTACCCTTGCAACTCTTTAGTGCCAGGACTCACCGACGATGAAGTCGTATCAGAGATGCGCAAAATGGTACGCTACATTCACCCTGCCTTTACGCTGAGCGTGACCTCACCCACTGACCGCTCCTCCCTCTCGCCTGCTGTATTAGACGGCCTTCATCAAGCAAGAGGCCCTCGAGAAGGCTCGCGAGATCAAAGCCAAGGCGGATGAGGAGTTCTCCATCGAAAAGGTGAGTGACACTGGCTCCGAGGGTGGGGGGGTTGGTGCGCTCCCTCAATCTCAAAGAGCTAATCCCTCGGTCTCAAACATTACAGGGAAAGATTGTTCGTCAGGAGAGCACCAACATTGATGCCAACTTGGAGCGCAAGAAGAAGCAGGTCGAGATTGAGAAGAAGATGTGCGTTGCACTCATCTTGCTTGTTCGGCTTAGAGCTGTAGCTGATCGCATTCGCTCTCTGTCTCTTGCCTCCCATCACTTGCGCCGACCCACTCCCAACAGCGCCATCTCGAACCAGAACAACAAGTCGCGCCTTCAACTGCTCGAGCGCCGCGAGGAGTTGCTCGAGAAGGTCTTTGACGACGCCCGAGCAAAGATCGCTTCCACCACGAGCGATGAGAAGAAGTATGCCGAGCTGTTGAAGGGGTTGATCCTCCAGGTGCGTGGCTCCCCGTCCCTTCTGCGCCGAACGAGCGCCGAGCGAGCTGATCGGGTCGGGATGAATAGGCCCTGTACACCATCATGGAGAAGGACATCAAGATTTCGGGCAGGAAGAAGGATAGCAAGTTGGTCAAGAAGGCTGCGGAGCAAGCGGCGGCCGAGTTTGAGAAGGAGGCGGGCTACGCCGTCAAGTTTGCCGTGGATGAGGAGTTGGCCGAGAGCTCGTAAGTCCTTTCGCTCGTTTGCTAAGGGTCCTACGCTGACGAGCGGGGTTGTATAGTGCCGGTGGTGTCATCATCAAGGGATATGGATCGAGGATTACCGTTAACAACACCCTGGACGAGAGGCTGAGGCT
Organism: Leucosporidium scottii; assembly: GCA_003054985.1. Taxonomy (NCBI): domain Eukaryota; kingdom Fungi; phylum Basidiomycota; class Microbotryomycetes; order Leucosporidiales; family Leucosporidiaceae; genus Leucosporidium; species Leucosporidium scottii. The sequence goes on from MWVB01000021.1 coordinate 231,238, forward strand.
GTTGGAGGAGAAGGTGCGCTCTCGGTCTCTACCCTCTCCGCTTCTTTCCTCACTGACGTTCCCCTCTCACACAGATGCTCCCCGAGATTCGCGAGTCCCTGTTCGGCAAGAACGAGAACCGCAGGGTGAGTCCTCTTTATTGTTCGCTCTCTCGGCTCGGCTCGGCGCTGACCCCCTCTCCCTCCCTTCCAGTTCTACTCGTAATCGCCTCATCCCCACTATCATAGCTCTCGCTTCTCTCTCTCTCTGTGCATTGTGAAAGGACTCTTGCTCGTATCTCCCTTCTGAGTGCTGAACAAGCGAGCCTCGCCAACCGGGCTTGACGAGCTCCCGCGCCGACCCACCCACTGCTTGCCCTCCGCCTTTGTGGATGCTTCGTCTCTTCCGCTCTCGACTCCGCCTGCCAAGAAACAGCATGGCACCTCCAACCAAAGCACAACAACGGCTCTCCAGCGTGCTCTCGACTCTCAAACCTTCCACTGCAGAACAAGAGCGCGAGTTGCTCGGGACGCTGAGGATTGGAGAACTCGCGTTACCGATCTATGAGACGGACGATCCGGCTCGGTTGGCGAGGGGGGAGAACTTGTTGGATTATCAGAGGGATCGTGAAGTGGTGGAGCATGTGGAATGGATGATGAGGAAGGCTGTGTTGGGTGCGTTTTGCTCCTGACTCGTTATCGCTTCTCGTAGGCTGATGGTCGATTTTGACACGGTTTGATTAGCACAGGACTTGTTCTTTATTGGTGCTCCTGGTCCCTTCGCGCGTCGATTGGCCTACACGTTCGCCTCGCTCCTCAACAAGCCCGTCGAGATCGTCTCTCTTCACCGAGATGTCGGCGAGTCCGAGTTGAAACAGAATAGGGAGATTAGGGAGGGCGGCAAGCTTGTCTATATCGATTCGGCAGCCGTTCGAGCTGCTAAGAAGGGTAGCATCCTCATTTTGGATGGAGTTGAGCGGGTGAGTCCGAGTCCTGCGGCGCTCGCTTCGATCGCTCGCTCATGGGATGGTCTCTGGCTTACCAACAGTGCGAACGCGGTGTTCTTCCTCTCCTCAACAACCTCCTCGAGAACAGGGAGATCGTATGTCCTCCCCGGTCCTTCCCTGTGCTCAGCGCCGAGCTGACTAGACGAATTGGCCTGACAGAATCTCGAGGATGGGCACCACATCGTCTCGGCCGATCGATATGAAAAGATGCTCCAGAATGGGGAGGATACCAAGCTCTTTATTCCTGCGAGTAGGGAGTTCAGAGTCATCGCTATTGGAACGCCGGTTCGTGAGTTGAACTCGTCGGCTCTTCTTTTCCCGTTCCCGCGTAATCTCATCTACGCAAGAGGGTGAACAGCTGCTCTGATTCACTCACGGAGATCTCGGCTCGCCTACTGACCTCCCTCTTCTCTCTCCTCGCCTCTCACAGCTCCCTTCTCCGGCTTCCCCCTCGATCCTCCCTTTCGCTCCCGTTTTCAAGCTCGCTACCTCGACCCTCTCTCCACCGGAAAGATCCTCGCCACCCAACCCGGTGCCAAACGCCCTCAGGATCCCAACGGCAAGGAGATGGTCGAGAAAGTCGCAGAGGCGATTGCGTTGGTACAGGTCGGAAAGGAGCTGAGTGAGTTGGTGTGCTACCCAGGCTAGGTTAGAGTACGATCACTGACGATAAACGTCGAACAGGAGCTCGTATGGCTTCTGGCGTGCCCTCTTCCTCCTCCGCCGAGATTCCTTCCTTCCCTCAAACCTCGCTCCTCAAGCTCTCGACCTTCCTCACTCTCTTCCCCCTCCCTTCGTCTTCCTCCCTCTCAACCCCCGCTCAAATCGCCAACCTTCTCCTCACGATGCACCCCGCTCTCGCGTTCATGGCTGCACCGAGTTGGCGCTCGTTCGAAGAGGCGTTGGAGAAGGCTGGATTGGGCGAGTGGACGGAGGGGATTGCGGAGAGTGATTGGGGAGCGGTGGGTTTGGAGGGAGAGGGAATTGGGGGATGGATGTTGGATGGGATTGAGAGGAAGGGAGAGAGGGAAGCGACGTTGTCCTTCTCGCGAGGAGGGGTCGAAAAGATCTCACTCGACGTACCCGCTGGGCCGCTCCCCTTCGCTCCCTACCCTCTTACAGAGGAAGCCTACCCCCACATCTACCTGACCCCTCGGTTCCAGCACCTCCTCACCTCCTTCCTTCAACTTCACGCCCTCGGCTCCTTTGACATCTCCTTCCTCCCTCCTTCTTCCTCTCTCCAATCCTCCTCTTCGTCCACCACGATCCTCATCGACACCTTCGCCGCTCTCTTGGGGTACGATCTCGTATCTCTACACCTCTACAAGGAGATCAGCGGCCGAGAGATCTGGATGCGCCGAGTCGTCAACTCGGGAGCGGATGGCAAGGGCGGGGGAGTGACGAGTTGGGAGCCTAGTTTGCTTACTCAGGGGGCTTGGGAGGGCAAGTTGGTGCATTTGGAGGGGATTGATGCGTTGGGTGCGACGGCGGGGAGCTTGGGAAGGCTGCTTTGTGAGAGGGAGGGGGAGCTTTGGGAGGGGAAGAGGCTTGTGGGGCCGCTGAACGAGGGAGAGGTGAGCTATCCCTCGCTCTGAGCTTCCTTGGAGGAGATACTGACCCTTCCCTATGCCCAAACAGGCGACCCACCCCCTCCTCTCGCACATTCATCCCTCCTTCCGCATCATCGCCACCTCTTCCAAATCCTCTCCACCCCGCGACTGGCTCACCGAGGAGCTCTCCTCCAACTTCATCTCTCTCCCCACTCTTGCCATGCCTCTCGAGGAAGAGAAGGCCATCCTCCTCGCCACGGGCTGTCCCTCGGCGCTCGTCAACCAGCTCGAGACGTTCGCGAGGGCGTATAGGAGGGCAAACGCGGCGCCGGGAAGCAAGAGTAGGAGGCTAGGAACGGCCAGTCTCGTTAGGATCGCTAAGCGGTTGGCGAGATACCCCGAGGAAGGATTGTTCGGTCTGCTCAATCGGACGCTGTTGAGCGAGTTCTTGCCCACGACGGACAAAGCCGCGTTGCAGGAGTTGTTCAAGCAGACGGGTGTGGAGCAGGCGCCGATTTGGGTGGGTCTGGTTCTCGGGGAGAAGCGTCGGGGGAGCTAAAGGCTGACCTAGACTTGCGCCGAGCAGTGGAACCCGCCCTCCGAGGTTTCGGAGTCCGACAAGCAGCTCATCTTCCCCGCCGCCAGCGATCCCCAAGAGGAGTGCAAGCCCTACAAGATCCCTCTCTTCGACATGTCCCAGGATCCCGAGGGAGCCAGCCACGTTCCGTACATGACGAATTATCTCGAGTCAGTTGCCTCTCTTCTTCTCGAACAGCACAATTGCTCACTGCACTCTCGATCTACAGCAACTCGCAACAGACGGCTCTCATGCGCGACATCGCTACGGATCTCGAGGTTCTCGGCGAGCACATCCTCCTCCTCGGCAACCAGGGAGTCGGCAAGAACAAGATCGTCGACCGCCTCCTCCAGCTGCTCAACCGACCTAGGGAGTTCATTCAGCTTCACCGGTGAGTTTTTGACTGTCCTCGAGTTTCGATGAACTCCACCTTCGACCTTCGACGAACTCGAGCTTCGAGAAACCGACGTCCGCCGGGCTCTCCCTCGCTCAAGTCGCCGAACTCGGATCTCGCCATCTCAGCCTCGGTCGCTGATACTCCTTCTCTTCTCATTCACTGACTGACCAACTCCTCCTACTCACAGTGACACCACCACCCAATCCCTCATGTTCCAAACCACCCTCGAGGGCGGCGTCATTCGCTATATCGACTCTCCCCTCCTCCGCGCCGTCTCTCTCGGTCGTATCCTCGTCATCGACGAGGTGGACAAGGCATCTGCCCCCGTCGTCGCTGGACTCGCCAGTCTCGCCGGTCGAGGGGAGATGACCCTCGCCGATGGAAGGAGGATTCGCCCGCCAACCAAGCTCGGTAACGATAACGACATCATCATCCATCCCAACTTTCGCCTCATCCTCCTCGCAAATCGTCCCGGTTTTCCATTTCTAGGGAATCCATTCCTCCGAGTGTTGGGCGACAACTTCTCCTGCTTCTCCGTATCGAACCCGGACGCCGACAGCGAGCAGAAGGTCCTCTCCCAGCTCGCCCCCGACTTGGACCCGGAGCTCCTTCGCTCCCTCGTCGGTGCATTCGGAGATCTCCGCAAGGCCTTCGACTCTGGCAGCCTCTCCTACCCGTTCAGCCTCCGCGAGCTGCTCGCCATAACCCGCCATACCGCCGCCTTCCCCTCCGACCCTCTCGAGGCCGTCCTTCGCAACATCTTCGACTTTGATGTAACGCGCCCGGAAGTCCTCGACGCGTTGTACACCGTGCTGAGGAAGCACAAGCTCGGTGTCGAGAGGCTCGGGATCGACGCCGTGCGCGCGACGACCGAGCAGGTCAAGGGGGAGAAGCCCAAGGTCATCGAGTTCGAGCCCAAAGGCGACACGAGCTTGTCGGAACCGCCCAAGTTTGGCAAGGAGGACAACAAGGTGCATGTAGGAGGCAACACTTGGGCCGGAGGAACGGGAGGGCGCTCGACAGCCGGTCTCGGCGGAAGGGTGAGTCGCCTCGGCGCGTCCGCTTACTTCTGTGCTCGCCTGACTCTTCTCCCTTCTTTGCCTACATTTTCACCCTTGCCCTGCTCGTTCCAACCCGTCCCTTCGTCGACAGGGAGGCTACATGCGCCTCTACAAGCCCGGTCAGGACATCCACCAAATCCCCGACTCGCTCAAGGCCCAAGTCCCCGATGAGGTCAAGTCCAAGGCTCGCGAAATGGCTCGGTGAGTTCTAGCCGTCTTCACTCCTCCGCCCTCGCTGACCGTGCTCGCTCGGCGCTCACAGGAAGGAGCTCGCTGCCCGTCTCGCCGAGGTTGATCTCACCAGCGGCCAAGCTTCCATCTACTCGGGTTATTACGACGCCGTCTCCAGCCATGTACAGCAACTCGTCACTTTCCTCGACAACCTCGAGGCAAACGAGGAGGAGAGAATCTGGCTCAAACGACAGGGTGATGGAGAGCTGGATGAGAGCCGCCTTGCGGACGGCTTAACAGGCGAGGCGACGATTTACAAACGTCGAGGATTGGAGAAGCGTGAGTTCGTCTCGTTACTGTCCTGGGACGAGATCTGACCCTCGCCTACCAGCCGAACTCGGCCGACCTCAGCTCAAGCCGAAGCGTATCCGCTTTGTTGTGGACGTCTCCGCCAGTATGTACCGTAACCAGTACGACGGCCGTCTTGCGCGTTCATTGGAGGCCAGTGAGTTGACTCTACAGGTCATTCTTCGCCCGCGCCGAGAAGCCGAGCTGACTTGTCTCGCCTCCTCAGTCACCATGGTCCTCGAGTCGTTCTCGCGTCTTCAGCGCAAGGAGAAATACCGCATCGACATCGTCGGACACAGCGGTGAAGAGGCCGTCATCCCTCTCGTTCCCCTCGACTCGCTCGCTGGACTTCACGCCGGCGACTTCTACAAGTGAGCTCTTTGGCATCACTCGCTGTTGTAGTCTTGCTAACTTTTCAACCATTCTGCAGGGTCATCCAGAAGGCGGCTCTGATCCCTCAGTTTGTCTGGGCTGGCGACGTGAGCTCCTTTGATCTCTCGCGCTCTCGGCTCTCGCTGACTTTCTCTCGCCCACAGCACACCCTCGAGGCCATCGAACAGGGAGTCGCCGCCGTAGTCGACTCGGACTCGGACGACTTCTTCCTCATCGTCCTCACCGACGCCAACTTTGAGCGATACGGCATCAGCAAGGAGGATCTCACCAAGGCGATGAACTCGAACGCCAAGGTCAAGACGTGCGTTGAGACTGCGCCTCTGCATTTGGAGCTCTCGGCGAGACTGACTTGCCCTCTCACGGATTGACAGCTCCCTCATCGCCATCGGAGAAGGCGCCGAAGCCGAGTGGCTCCCCTCGGCGCTGCCCGGCAAGGCTCACCGCGTCAAGAACACGAGCGATATTGCCACGACCTTGAGGACCATCTTGAGTAGTATGCTGGGAGGAGAGCTGTAGAGCTATTTTGTCTTTGTCAATAGATCCGATCTGTTTTTCGCTGGTCGATCCGTCACGCTCGGCGATCGTTTTCGCTTTCGCTCGTTAGTCTCTTGGGCTCTTCACCCCCGAGTCGGTACGAACTTCACTACTATTCCCAAATCAAGATGGTGGTATCGCAAGCTATACACAACAATGAGAAAATCAAGATCGGCGCTGGTCATTCCTCTGCCCTCTCGGCTCCCAATGTCCTCGACTCCGCCTTCCCTTCACTCGAGAGGCTGCCACCCACTCGCCATCCCCGGCTGCTGCTGCTGAGGCGTCCCCGCGCGACTCGGGTTTGAGCTCGTCGCCCCTACCCCTTCTCCCCCTCCTCCCGCAACCGAGCTTCCAGCGCCAGCGCCGAACTCGATCCCCATTCCGTGCCCTCCTTCCGCGCCTGCTCCTCCACCTCCACCGAGCATCGCCATCCCTCCTTCCCCTCCTCTCATCCCCCTTGTAAGAGGAGGAGATGCTCCTCCGTTCCCTCTCATCATCGGTGTTCCTCCCGCTCCCGCGCCGAACGCCGAGGTCGAGCCGCCTTGCTGGAGAGGCGCTCCTCCACTCCAGTAAGGGGTTCCTGGCGTCGGATAAGCCTGGGTCCCATGCGAAGGATGCGAGAAGGAAAGCGGAGGAGGCGCAGCCGAGAGGGGCCAGCCTGGCGAGCCCGAGAGGGCGCTGGGCGAGTACTGCGAGCGAGAGGCCCAGGGCTGGTGATGAGAGTCGGGGTGTGGTTGATGAGGCGAGTAGGGTTGATGTTGGTGGTAGGATGAGGGAGGCTGGGAGAATCGGCCGAAGGCAGGGGAGGGGTAGCCTTGAGATGGAGGAGGGCGAGAGTAGTAGCCTTGCTGCTGGTGCTGACTCGAAGGGGGGAAGCCATCCCAGCTCTGTGTCACTGGAGAGTATCCATGCGAAGGGTAGTGTTGAGCATGCGAGTGGTAGGCGTAGTCGGCGCCGTGCATCGAACGAGAAGGATGAGGAGGAACGAATCCAGCGTAAGGATCGACGAAGCCTTGTCGCGAGTGGTGCTGGTGATGCCACGATGAGGGGGAAGACGCTCCGTTGCGAAACCCTGGGAGACCTCGAGGGATGTCGAGCGGGGCGGGGAAGGCGTTGCGAGAGGCGACTGCTCCTCCGAGTCGGCTGGTGCCGGCGGGCGAATGGGCGTGATTGTCGAGAGAGGAGGAGAAGGAGCGTCCCTGCTGATTCTGAGCTTGAACATGTGGCTGCTGAGTAGGAGGAGGGGTGGGAGTGATGCCCGAAATGGGCCCAGGAGGAAGAGGTGGAGCGAGACCTTGAACGGCGAGAAGGGCGGCTTCGATCTCGTTGTTCGTGAGGGGAGGAGGGATCTCGGCAGGAGGATCTTCGGTCGCCTCCGCTGGCTGCTGGTCGTTGGAAGTGGCGGCAGGAGCGAGAAGCTGCTCCTCGACGTCGGTCGACTCCTTCGGCGCCTCCTCCGTCGTCGCTCCTCCCTCCTTCTCCACCTCTTGATCCCCACCCTCGCCCGCTCCCAAATTTTCACTACTCCTCTTCCTCTTCTGTCCCGCCCTACCCTCCTTCCTAGCCCTCACAGCCTCAACCTCACTCTCCCCCGCCCCCTCCTTCTTCGAGCTCGGCGCCGGCGTATCTCCACCTCTTCCTCCAACAACAGCAACGCCACCCAACTTCCTCGGACTCCTCCTCGTCGCTCCATTTGACTTGGTCGCCTCTACCTCTCCTCCGACGGCGCCGGCTCCAACACCGACAGAAATGGATCGACTCCTCGTTCTCGAGGAAACTTGGGCGTTCTCATCTGCGCCGTTGACCGAGGAGGAGGATCCCTTCGTCGTCCGAGTGGCGAGGGAAGTCGATCCACGACGACCTGCTCGACCGGGGGTGGGCTCGGTGGAAGTCGAGGCGGCGATGGCTGCGCTACTGGCTCGGGTTGATCGCCTCGTCGTTGTTGTTGTGGGAGCAGGAGGAGGCGGGAGAGAGTTGATTTCCGCCGAGGCAGAGGGAGGGGCGGCGAGAGAGGCGGTACGTGAGATGGCGGTCGGCGAGTCGACGAGGAGGTGGGGTCCTTCGGCTTGACCTTCTCCCTTCTCTCCCGCTGCGACCTGCGCCTCGGCGGTACTGTTCTCGTGTGGAGCAGAGTTTGGAGTCGAAGGCTGAGATTTGGGGAGGGAGAAGGGGCCTTGAGGAGCGGAAGCGATGATGGAGACGGGAGCGCCATTGATGGAGAGGGCGGTGCTGAGTAACGAAGGAGCGAGAAAAAAGAGTTAGCGAGCTATTCAGTGCGTAGAAACAAAAATAGTGACTCTCACCGAAGATCCTCTGCACCAAAGGTCCTCTGCGACTCTTTGGCAGCCTCGACGAACATCTCGGCGGGGAGGGCGGGAGGCGAGAGGTCTCTGGCGTGGCTGATCTCGCGCGAGACGTTCAAACGAGGAGGGGAGGTGGATCTGTAGATATCGAAGAAGGTAAACCGAGAGCTCCAAGTAGCGATAAAAGCGAGCAAACTCACTTGACGGGCGCCTCGACCTGCTTCCCTCCTTTGGTCCACTTGGCCTTCTTCTTCTCGGGCATCCCTCCTCCACTCTCCACCTCCATCACCATATCCCTCGGAACAGGCAACATAGTCCTAACTCTCTCCACCCCCCTACAAACCTCCATGACCGCCAAATCCCCTCCAACAGGCCTCTGACTCTCTGGACTCACCAACCCCCTCCACACGGGCGCACTAACCCCCTGAGCAAACCCCAAAGCATCAACCCAACATCTCACCAATTCTGCGCTCACCCTCTCTCCCTCCCCTGCACCGAGGGGAAAGAGATCTCGGTCGATGCCGTTGGCGAGGGGGAGGGGGTTGGAGGAGGGTTGAGGGAAGAGGGTGAGGAGTTGAGTGCCTAGAGGGGTGGGGAGGATGCGGGCAAGGAAGAGGGATACTTTGGCCGAGGTGATGGGGTAGATGGGGAGGGAGATGGTTGGGTCCGTCAGGAAACTTGAGTAGCGGCTAGGGTGGGGAGTCCGGCGAGGAGGGTTAGCTCGAGGTCGAGAGGAGCGGGGGACGCAGAAGAGGCCACTACTAGACCCACTTCATGATCAAACCCATGGCTACTTGTTGCTCCCTTGTCGGTAGGCTCTTCAACGCCGCCTCCACTTCTCGATGGCTCGCCATTTGCAAGCTTTCGTCTGCGCCGAGACTTTTCTCGGTCAGCTGTCCTCCCGTCTCGGTAGCGTCGGAGACTCACCACGAGTAGCCTCTAATCTAGCTTGATTCAACACCTCTCCGATCCTCGACTGTAGATACCAGAGATGGGGCGTTGGGGGCGAGACAAAGAGGGAAGGGAAGGGACGAGGTGGGATTCGTTTGGCTGGTCGACGGGCTGGCGGAGGAGGAGCGGAGAAGGCTGGTGAAGTGTTTAGAGTGTTAGCTACAAGAGAGCACCCAGCAGACTCGGATCAAACGACTCACGACCTTGGTGCGAGGGGGCGGAGGTGGTGGGCGAAGGAGCGGGGCGTTTGAACGGGACGTTGGAGAAGGATTGAGTCGGTTTGGGAGGGAGTTGCTGCTGTGATGTAGCTTGAGCTTGAGCTCCGGGGATGGGAAGAGGCTGTTGGGCGTCGTTGGAAGGCAGAGAATGGCGAGGATACGGCAACGGGAGAGGGGCGCGCTCTTGAGGCTGTTGCTGTAGGGCGGTAGGCGATTGCTGCTTCTGCTTGACGGGTCGCTTCCCTCTCCCTCTGCTCCCCAACTTGCCCTTTCCCCTCTTCTCACTCGCCTCGCTCCACTCGTCTTCAGAGTCCTCCTCTTCATCAGAAGAAGTCGACGAATCGTGATGTCCTGCACGCGAATCGTCGCCGTCGTCGTCGGCCTGGCGGTGTGAGCTGCTGACTGGACTGGCCGAATCGTCTCCTTGTTGTTCGACTCGCTTGCGCGTGCGGAACGAGTAGGGCTGGCGTGGTGAGCTCGACATGCTCCCGCTGCTGCTGCTGCTGCTGCTGCTGCTCGAGGAGAACGTGTACGAGTGCTTTGTAGGTGATCAACCTGTCTTGATCCTCTGCACGATGAATGTTGGTCGGAGCGCTGAGAAGGCGAAAGGCCGAGGCGAAACGGACAAGGGGAAAGAGAGGAGAGGAGAGGAGACTCGGAGGCCCTAACCTCGCGAGAAGAGGGTCCGAGCGAGGCGGTGATCCTCCGTTTCTGTAAGACAGCAGACCGTACAGAGTTAAACTTGAAGTTCAATCACAAGCAGAGACGCACAACGCTCAGGACTCGTTCCGGTACAGCTTGCGTAGGTAGCCCGAGCACGAGACATCTCCGAAGGGGTGCCGGCTCAGACGGGTGGAGCTCTTGCTTGAACGCTGGTGAGGTGCAGGATGATAGTGTTGGGTCATAGATTGTGTTATTTCTACCTCCGAACGTTCAGCTGCACTCTAAGAAATCTGAGGAAGCAACGCCGAGCAGCGAAGAGGGATGAATCGCCGAACTGAGCTCGGGAGAGGCTGTAAAGCTCTTTTTGGAAGTTTCAGTAGGGATAAAAGGTGAACGAATTGCTGAACAGCTACTCTACTACAAGGTTGACCCCTTTTAGTTGAGGACTTTGACGCGTCTAAGGCTCGACGCGCCCCTCTGCTTCCTCCCCCTCACTTTGCGATCGCTTCGACTTGATTTGCCCGCCCGCCTGCGCTTGAGCAGTGGTTGTACCGACCTACAGAACAAAAGTAACGCCGTACAAGACTACAGGACCACCCTTTCCCCCTCAACGCTCAAACCCCCCGCCCGCTCCGCCCCTCGCATCACATCGCAGCGGCCTGTCAGCTGTAGCTCATCAGCTCGCCCTCACTCTCTCACATCACAAGCGATGACCTCTCGACTCGCCCCTCCCTTTGCCGCCGTCTCTTCCTCCTCTTCTTCTGCATCATACCGCCGTGGTTCCCCTTCATCACACTCGCTCAAACGCACCTCTTCGGCCATCTCGTTGCCTTCCCCTCCCGACGAACTCGCTCCACCACCTCTCCCGCTCGGACCATCCTACCTCGACATTGGTTCAGATGCAGATTTAGCTACAGAAGATGAGGAGGAGGAGGTGGACCAACTCGACTCGGACCAAGAGGAGGACGACGACGCGTACGCTTCAACGACGAGCAATCCCTTCTTTGTCCTTCCCGCTTCTACTACTGCCACCAAACGCCAGCAAGAGCAAGAGCATCAAGTTGCTTCTCGTCCGGATCATCCTCAAGCCTCTCCTACCCATCGCGTCAAGCGGTTGCGCAAGGGGAGGGAGTTGGATCGGATTCAGTTCGGCGGGGAGGATAAGGGGAAGAGCGTTAGTGCCAAAGGGATGGGAAGGGGGTGGGATAGTCCGAATAATCCTTTTATTGAGAGGGAGGGAGAAGGGGATAAGATTGCCAAGAGGGTTAGGGAGGCTAAGAAGAGTAGGATGAGCTCGGCGAGGGGTAATGGAGGAGGGGAGGGCAAGGAGGAGATGGTCACCTACGTTTTGTGAGTCGTTCGCTGTCATCCTGTCTTTCAACCGACGAATACTGACCTCTCTCCTACATTACAAAAACAGCCGCGGCAAACGCATCCACTACGACCTGCCTCTCTCCTCCCTCCTCGCCTCGGAAGATCCCACCGACTCACCCTTCCCCGACCCCTCCCCTCGACTCCTCTTCCCCCCTCCCGCACCCATCACCCCACCCTCCGCCACTCCCTCTTCCTCCTTCCTCGATGCTCTTCGAGCGACGACCCAGCAGAAGAACAAGGGCGCCCCCGCCGAGCAGGAGAGCTCGGGATTGCCCCCGACGCCGGTGACGGAGAAGAGGAAGCCTGTGGAAGGGGTCAAGGAGGCTAGTAAAGGGGGAGAGGGAAGGTTTGGTCCTTATAAGAGGATGAAGGCGATGAAGGAGCCTGAGGGAGGGATGAGGAATTGAGCGCGGGCGCTCGGCGTTGATAGATGATGATGGATGCTCTTCGTTTGGTCGCTTTTAGTTTTCTGTAGCTCTCCCCTTTTGGTCTTTACTCTCTTGCTTGCTTGACTCTTCTCTTTGATATAGACGTGACTGTGTGTGTTTCGTGGTACCCCCCCTCCCTCTCTTCTGCTTAGTACTGCAAACCCTCCCTCGGGACTACGTTCCCTCCTCCCTCCTCGTAAGCTCTTCAGCGAATCAAGCGAGCACGGCACTCTTCCTCACTCTCACATCCTTCTCCAGCTTCGTCCATTCCTCCCTCGCCAACGTCGAAGAGCCGAGCGGCCAACTGACGTACCCTCCCTCGGGTTGGAGGATGTGAATCCCTTGGATCCCTTGGGAGTTGGCCCAGACACGGTGAGGGAGGGGAGTGTGGCGGTAGGCTGGCCTGTTGGTTGTCGTCGAGAGAGAGAGGGAGGGTCAGTCGAGAGCGGAAGAGGAGCGAAACGAGGGAGAGAGACGGAACCAGACGTCGAGGATTAGAGTCGCTAAGTAGGCGTCGCACCTGCAGTATAAAAGGATCGGTGTGTAAAACCTTGAGGAGAATATGTGAGCGACCTACATGAAGCAAGCGGCCCATTCGAGCACGGCCGAGGCCGTAGTCACCCTCCAACATTGCCCTCCCTTCGTTGCATCCCCATCGCAGACGTAATACATGATCCAGAACCCTCCTCCGCAGAGTACTGCGATGAAGAGGAAGATCCATTTGAGGTAGGTCGCGTCGAGGAGGTCTTTACGGTCGGGGCTGGTGATGATTCGGTGAAGGGAGGGGAGCGCCGAGCTGGTCAGCGAGCGGCTTGGAGGTGGAGGTAGAGGCTTGTAGAGGAGGTGAGGGAGCGGGAGAGAATAAAAGGGGGTGGATCTTACTGCTCGTGCATCAGATGCTCCACTTCGACCGTCTGCAGGGTGCCCGAGACGGCGACGGCGATGATGAATGAGGACATGAAGAGATTGTGCAGCTTGGGATGGTCAAAAGCGTCGTAGATGCTATGTGTAGAAGTTCCAAGTCAGTTCCCCTCAATTTCCGCAGAGCAACAGCTCTCTTCTTGAGCCATGAAGCGACGTCCGCATCATCGCCGAACCCCTTAAACTCACCTCAACAACACCAACGCCGCCCCTCCCAACGCCCCAACCACGACATCCACCACTCCCACACAAATCCACAACCACCTCTCCTCCGTCGCCTCACACAACACCCTCCTGGCCCTCAACCACCTTTCAGCGCACAAGCTCGCTACATAGAACAAGGCCGTGATGGCGCAACCCCATCGGAAGAAAGATTTGTGCACGGCTCCAACGTCTGAGATGTAGGGCATGCCTCCGAGGTACCATTTGTAGAGGATGCGGTTGTCTAGGTGGATCCAGGCGAAGAGGAGGAGGAGGAGGGTGAGGAGCTGGAGTTGTGGGAGCACCGAGATGGGTGGTGGGGTTGTTGGGATTGAAGGCAGGGCAAAGGGAGAAGTCAGTACACAGTTCAGATTCAGCGTGCTACTCAACCTCTCTGTAGCCTCTCAGCTTCCTCAGCACCGCCTTCGTCTGCTTCTCGCCGTTCGGTGCTCCTTCTCACCCTCGCTCTACACCACTCCAAGGACTCACCCAAGCAGCCGTAGCCACAATCGGCAGCAACCTAATAATCACCATCTTGACCCTCTCCGTCTCAGTCTGCACCTCCGCATTAGGACGCGCATGCGGAGGGAGCAGCGCCAGTCTCGGATCTTGGAAAGGGGTCCAACGTGGTGGACGGCCTGGAAAGACTCGCTCCCCCTCCTCGTCGGAGGACGTGTCGGAGAGATGGTTGTAGGGCTGCATCCCGGTAAGAGTGACCAGCGAAGGGCGGGAGGCAAAGACGCGCGAGGACGAGACAATTTGGAGAGGGGTAATCCGAGGACGAAGCGGGGTAGAGTTTCTGTAGGTTGATAGTGAGTGCAGAACAACTCAAGGGGTACATAGATACTTGGTGAGCAGCTTGGGTGGTTTGGTCAAGCTCGCATCAAGGGAAGCACGGCCAGTCAAATCATCGCCGAAGTCTCAACCATGTCCGAGCCTGAGGTCTCCCCATCATCATGTACTTCTATTCGACCTCCATTCCATCATCGCTCG
>MWVB01000021.1:245505-261394 GCA_003054985.1 Leucosporidium scottii
TGTCCGAGCCTGAGGTCTCCCCATCATCATGTACTTCTATTCGACCTCCATTCCATCATCGCTCGACGTCGCTACCACTCCCTCTTCCCTCGCTTCCATCGCTCGCTCGACCTCCCTCCCACTCGGCGCTCGCTCGACCAGGCTCGGTCCTCATTCCTCCACCTCGGATGGCTCGGTAGGAGGGACAGGGACGACCGTACGGTTGGGAGTGATTAGGAGGAGTTGGAGGATTAGGTGGGATTGGATGGGAGAGGATTAGGAGGAGGAGTTGGTCGGCGGGCGAGACGGTTTGGGCGCGGGGAGAGCGGATCATCTGTTGGCTTTAGACTTCTCATTAGCTCTGAGCCTCAGGTGAGCTACAGCATCAGTCTTTATGTATTGCAGACTTCTCATTAGCTCTGAGCCTCAGACCATTCGAGAGCTCGCTCTGATAAACCAGCGCCGAGAAAGCGGAACCAAACTGTCTTTCGACTGCTATCGCTACGCCCGGATTCTCAATCGGATTCCCCTTCTTGTTCATTCTATTTGGTCGTCTTACTAGGCGTGCTCAGCGACGATGTCGGCCGGTAAGCGACGACGAGTCTGAGCTCCCTCGGCGCGGTCGGCCGAGTCGACGAGAACGACAGTAGCGGGTCCTTCGCGCTTGATGCCCTGTGTATAAGCAAGAAAAGGATCAGCGTCTTGCTCGGTGAGTGACAGCGCGAGCACAAAACTCACCCTCTCGGTCCAAATCAACCTCGCCTTCAAACTCGTTTGCGCGACAAAGAGGCGGAGGTGGAACTCGACGTGGTAGTAGGCTCGTCCGGCAGCGACGTCGTCTACAGTAGCGTGGATACCTCGAGAGCCGTTCTTGTAGGGCGTCAGCGAAGAGTGGAGCTGCGAAAGGTCGGCCTCCACCTCAAAGCGGCACTGGAAGTCGGGAAGGAGACCGCCTATGCGATAAAGCGGGAGTTACAGAAGCTCGGTACAGGCTCTTATAGGATACATCACGCACCCTCTTCGCTCTCACACCATTGAGGGTGCTCATCGCCGTAGTAAACGTAGAGAGGCGCGCGGAAGGAAGCGAGCCAGTCGAGCTTCGGCGTCTGGAACATGTAGCGACGATCGAACGAGGCGTTGGCTTTGAGCACGGTATCCTGTAGCCTCGTAGATCGATCAGCGAGTCGAGCGAATGCGTAGAGCGGCCACTCGGCGCACCTTGTCAACGATGGTGCTCCATCCTCCTGGAACCGTCGTCGCGCCGTCGGGCCACTTGAGAAGAGGGCGACCTGCGTAGGAGCTGCTGCAGACGTGAGGGAGCTCAATGTTGTTGCCATAGGAGACTCGAACCACGCGGGAGTCAATGGCGGAGGAGATGGACCAGCGGACCGCTCCCTCGGCGACGGCCTTCTTGCTGTCAAAGGGAACGAACGAGGGTCAGTCACAGGAATCGGCAACATTCGCAGTCGGTATACGTACCTCTGATCATCGCTGGTGACGACGTTGAAGCCCGAGGGCTCGAGGAATCGACGAAGACGAGCTCGGAGGTAGGGACTGTCGCCGAATCCCTAACAACACGCAAGGAGAGTCAGTCCGAGCAGTATGGGGGTCAGCAAAGGAGAGGAGCCGTACCCCAGTCACGATGACGTGCTGTAGAAGGCGAGACGGTCAGATCTTGTGCCACAGCATGGCCGCCGAGCTCGACTCACCGACGCCTTTTCGGAGCCCATGCGAAGCTGCTGTTGGATGGCGGCGAGGATCTCGTTGAGGCAGGTAGCGAAAGTAGACTCGACTTCGGCGCTGTGAGATTGAGAGGTGATGTCAGTCTCTTACTTCGAGCGAGGAAGCAAGCTCGGCGCTCACCTCGTCAAGCTCATCCTTCCCATGCTCACGCCATGAGGGCGATCCGTGTCGGTCGACTCGCCGAATTTGATGTAAAACATCTCTCCAGCGCCGAGGAATCTCCTCTTCGTGTTCTCTTCGAAGATGGCGACCATGCCGTCGATCTTCTCGGCAGAGTTGAAGCGAGAGCCCTCGAGCTTGGCTTTGATGAGCGTCTCGGCAGCTCGGTCGACGAAGACTCCTCCAGCTTGGACCGCTGTTGATAGAGCGAGTCAGGAAGGAAGCGGTACGAAGCAGAGAACGGTGACTTACAGTCGGAGAGCTTGACCTCTTTGAGCTGGACGGTGGGCGAGATCTGCTCGCAACGGTCTGCAAGAAGTGAGAGAGGTCAGACAGTCGCCTGAATGGAGTGAGAGGCTGGACGCACAAAGGCAGACGTCGACGGTAGAACCTCCGAGGTCGGCGACGGTGAAGAGCACGCCCGGCTGCGAAAGAAAGGCTCAGCTTCGGCGATGATGTTCAGACGCTCTAAAATCTCGAATCACCTGAAGCCAGTCACGAACCTCATCGCCCTTGAGAGCGAAGTGTACACTCGCCTCAGCTTCCCTGACAAAATCAATCCTCTCCTCAGCCCCATCACCGAGCAGCTCAGTCTCGACCAACGCCTCCCTCATCACCTGCTGCTGCACCTCGTCCCATCCGTCAGGGATAGCGAAGACGATCTGAGCCTCCTCGATGAGCTTGTCCCACAGCGCCTCGCCTCCGAGAGTGTGCTCGGCGAACCAATTCTTAGTGTGCTCGACGAGGTAGCCGAGGAACGACGAGTAGACGGTCTTGACGTCGATGCCAGCAGGGAGAGGAGGGACTTCAAAGTCGGGGACGATGGCGGAGGGAGCTGTCTGCTGCTCCGAGCTGTCGAGGTTGAGCCCGCCGAGCGAGGAAGCGAGAGTGGCCGTCGAGTCGAACTGCATCTGGCGAGGGTGCAGGTGCAGCTTGAACCACTTGGCGAGGTGACAGCCAGCCTGATCAGAGATCCTCTTCACGGCAAGGCTTGAGCACTCGGCGCCAAAGGCTACAGGCGAGCCAGTTGAGTTGAAGAGGACGAGCGAGGGGAGCTTGGACTCGGTCGGCGAAGCGGGCCAGGAGGTGAGGGTGCGGATGGTGGGAATCGCTCCAGGCTGGAGATGACAGAGTGCGACTCCCGCTGCAGGTGAGTGGATGTGAGCTGCTGCTGTGGGCGAGCTCTCGAAGAGATTCTCGGAGACTCACACGAGGTGGTACCGACGTCGATGCCGATGATGAGCCTCTCTGTACCCGAGTAGGGCTGAGTGAGTGAGCTGAGCATCTTGCTGGACGTTTGCGAGCGAAGCGAGAGATGGCTAAGAACGAGGCAGGAGGAAGAGAAGCGAAATCGAGATTCGACTTGGCCTCTCCGCTGGCTTGCGAGACGAGGAGCAGGGCTAGATAGGCGCTATAGTGTTATAAGTTCAACAAGAGACTGCTAACGAAAGAAGACTAATCCCTCTCAATCCCTGTACTCGTCCAAGAACGACTCATGGAACTTCTGCAATCGCTTTGCGAAGGCCTCGGTGCCGGGCGCGAGGAAAGTGGTGCGGAAGTGGAAGGTGTTGGGTGCTTGACCGAAGCCTGATCCGGGGACGACGCAGATGCCGGTGGCTTCAAGCATGCGGAGGGCGTAGAAGGCGTCGGGCTCGGAGTTGGCCTTCTTGGCCGCGTCGATGGCCTTTTGTGGCAGGGTGATGGTGGGGAAGAGGTACATGGCGCCCTGTGGAGAGAAGAGGAGGTCAGCAAGAGGTCGAGTACGTCGAGTACGGCAGAGCGAAAGACTCACCTCGGCCTCGTTGCAAGTGACGCCCTCGAGCTGGTTGAAGGCCTTGACGAGAATCTCGCTCCGGCTCTTGAGGGTGTTGGCGATGCCCTCGCGCTCCTCCTTCCACTGCGGGTAGCTCTCCTCACCCTCCTTTGGTGGCGACACCAGCACGTCGACTCCAATCTGTCCACCGAGCGAGGGGCACAGCTGGATCGACGCCAGCTTGTAAATCTGCTCGACGGCCTCCTCGGCGAAGTTGTCGAGCTCAAAGTAGCCGCCTCGGCGTCCGCACTCGCCCGTCTGACCCTTGGAGATGGAGTGGAACGAGACGAGCTCGACGCTGTCGGCGTAGGGAGCGCCGAGGTCGTGGAGGGCCTTCTTGAACGAGGTGAAGGGCTTCGAGTGGTGGTAGATGTTGTCCTGGTACACCTCGTCGGCGAAGAGGACCAGTCCCTCGTCGTAGCAGATGCGCACAATGTCCTCCATGTTCTCGCGGCTGAGGCAGTTGCCCGTAGGGTTGCCAGGATTGATCACAACAAGGGCCTTGAGCTTGGTGCCCTCGCTCCGAGCCTTCTTAATAGATGACCGCAGATCGTCGACGTCCAATCCCCACTCGGCCGACTCGTTGAGGTAATACGGTACAGCACGCGCCTCGTTGAGCGCTAATGCGGCCGTGTAAAGAGGGTATTGAGGGATCGGGATGAGGACTCCGTCGGCGGGGGAGGAGATGAGGACTTGTAGGAGGTTGGAAACGCCGGTGGAAGCGCCAGCGGTGAGAAAGATCTTGTCGGGCGAGGCGGGATGTCCATCGCGTTCTATCAAGGTGCAGACAGATGACCAGTTTAGCGGGGAGCTTTGACTCAGAGAGCTATCAGCGGCCGAAGCCAGCGCTGACGGAAGGAGACGCACCTTCGATGAACTTGGCAACGCGTTTCCTGATAGCAGGGACACCCATCGAATGGCTGTAGGCTCCTGTACTGCCAATCTCCTCAATGGTACGCTTGGCGCGAGCGAGAACGTCGGAGGGGAAGATCTTGGACGACTCGGGGTGGTCGATGAGGTCAGGGTACTCGGTCAAGGCGGCCATCTGTAGTACGATATAGCACAGTAGGTCAGCTCTGTACTATAGCATCAAGTCGCCCCGCTCCCCGCTCTCTCTCTTCGCCCCCCACCGATGCCGGAAGCACCTCCGCTCCGTTGCAATAGCCGCGGTCGCCCGTCGCTCGCTGTAGCTGTATGGGAGCAGCAAGAGAGCAGCTCACCTGACGCAGATAAGTCAAAGGCTTCTGATCCAACTGCTGAGGGTTGCCAATGTTGCACGAGACGACGGCATCGAACGGGAGTTGCTTGCCCGCCTCGAGGTCATCCCTCAGCTCTTCGGCGCGGATGGCGATGGCGCCTCGAACGGCGTACTCGGCCTGCAGTACCGCCTTGTTCATCGTATCGTTGGTGATTACTCGGTAGGCGGGATCGCGAGGGGCCATGGCGGGCGAAGACGAAGCGAACGAGTGGGAGGAGCAAGGGAGTCGACGCGCGATCGCACAGCGGCTTTGGCGGCGGGCCACGGCAGATGAGGAAAGCATCATCTTTGAGGTGTTGGAGCCTGTAGTAGACTGTCGGAGCAGCGTCGCGAGGGACATTCTGAGGTCGTGTAGGTGAGGAAGGTGCTGAGGGAGAAAGCCCTTTTGCTCGTCGCTCCTCTCCAGAGATTCTTTTGCGCGTCGGCTCACGGTTTGACTCGGTCTGTACCATCTCCTGATCATCCAGAAGTGTTGAATGCAGTGCAGGAAGTTTCTTCAGCCTAGCTGTGTTTCGCTGTGCGGCAAAGCCAGCTCATTAGGAGCCAGCTCGGCGCTCACTCTCGAGGCCTGCGAAGGCCGATTGATGCTCGCTGATGATCAAAGTCTCGCAAAAGCTCGGGATCTACTCATAAGATATCCTACAACATCCTCACTTGACCTCCCTTCCCTACGACGCCCTCTAATTCCCGACGGTCCTTCGCCAGCTTCTCGACTCGGTCGCGCTCATGACTGCTCGTGGTCGACCAAGATCTTGACGTGGTGCTGCTCCTCGACGAGGGCGTGCAGTCCTTTGGCGACAATGTCCTTGAGAGCGATACGACTGGTGATGAGGTCGTCCACCTTGATGAGCCCGTCCGCGAGAGCAGCGACCACCTCCTTCATGTCTTGACCGAGGAAGCAGCACGAGGCGGTGACGACCTTTTCGCCAAAGAGGATGTTCTGTGGTGGTAAGTAGGGAGTGCGAAGTGAAGAGGAGGGTCAGCCGAGTCGAGTTGGATAGCAAGCTGCACAACGCACCGAAAAGTCAAGCGCCGCCCTCTTGTCGGTGTCCCACAGAGCAACCATGACAATCCGAGCCTTGGCCCTCGTCGCTCCACAAGCGGCATCAAACGTCCTCTGGTTCCCAGCACAGTCGATAGCCACGTCCACGCCGCCCTTGGTCGCCTCCCGAACGGCCTTGACGACGTCGGTCTCGAGAGGGTTGAGGACCAAGTCGGCTCCGCAGGCGGTAGCAATGGCTCCGCGAGTGGTTGTGGGCTCCGAGACAACGACGTATGAGGCTCCCTTGGCTTTGAGGACGCTGTGAGAGGCGAGGGTACCGTCAGTGGAGGTCCGAAGTCAGCGCTGAGCAGCTTGAAGGAGCACACACCGAGTGACGAGGGCGCCGATGGGTCCAGCTCCGATGACCAGAGCAGTCTCTCCGGGATTGATGTTACTGCAGCTGACAGCGTGCCATGCTACCGACAATGGCTCAGCCAGAGCTGCGACGTCGACTGTTCGGCGAACGGAGAGAAAGAGGGTCAGCTTTCAGGTTCGACGAACATGCTGAAGCTCAGCAGGCGAGATACTCACGTCCAACATGATCCGGGACGACGTGCAGGTTGGCTTGAGGCACGTTGGTGTAGGGAGCCAATCCTCCCGGTCGGTTGTAACCCACGAATCCGATGCCCTTCTCGCACAATGGTCGGTTGCCCTCGAGGCAAGGTCGGCATTCCAAGCATGAGATGACGGGCTCGCTGTAGTTGTGTGAAGAGGTCGGCGAGAGATCAGCTCGGGCGAGACGGCCGAGAGGGAGGGAGGCGCTGAGGGCGAGAGACGACTCACATGCAGACCTTGCCGCCCACCTTCAAGCGCGCAGTATCGACACCTTCTCCTAGCTCCTCGATAGTACCGCTAAACTCGTGGCCGAGGGTCATGGGCAACGACTGGCCGGTGAGTCCGTGAGGAGCGCAGGTGCAGGTGAACGGTCCGGTGGCGTACTGTAGAGCATTGGGAGGTCAGGTGTGATGTTGCAGGTGTATCTCGAGCCTGCTTCTGCTTTTCGGAGCATTGCAGCGCCCGGTGAGAAGAGCGAAGTGGGGGACACGGCGAACGCACCTCGTGTAGGTCACTGCAGGGCAGTAGAGCGTGTCAGCTAGCAGTAACAGCACCTATAGCCGCTCTGTACCACTCACCTGCCACAGATACCAGCGAAAGCGACCTTTACGCGCACCTCGCCAGCGGCCAGAGGAAGCAGCTCGACTTGCTCGACTCGCAGATCCTTCGCTGCATGGAAACGGGCGGCTTGCATCGTGGTGGGTGCCATTTTGTAGTAAATCGAGCTGCTTCGAGGTGATGAGAGTGAGAGGAGGTGAGATGGAGGAGGGAGAAAGGGCTCCGCGCTTCGAGACTTTGGAGGCAGCGCCGGAGCGTGAGCTTCCGCGATGTGGAGGAGGATAATTCGGTGAAGGCTGGTGGGGCGTCGAGGTGAGATCATGATCACAGGAGTCAATGAATCCCTGTACCAACTTCGACGAGCGTCTGTAGACTCATTCGCTCAGCTCGGCGCTTTCTTCGGCGTTTGCTTCCGCCTCTCTGCCGCCCCGTCGCTGTACCTCCTTGCGGTTCTCCAGACTACCTCGAGAATCCCAAGAAGTACATCCCCGGCACGAAGATGGCCTGTACGTACATAACCTCTCGGCGTCACCCGTCTCGACTTTGGACTTGGGGTCGCTGATCATGACCGTGGCCCCCTCCCTTCCCCTTCCCCTCCCTTTCGAATACACCTCCGCTCTTCATGCTCGCCATCATTTCGGAATTGCTTCAACGTGTCTTCGTCTACCTCAACAGTCGCTGGGTACGTCTTGTTCAATTTGGGTAGAGGACGGGAGGGAGGAGAGCGCTCGGCTCTCATCACCCACCAGAGACCGGAGCTGACCTTCCGACAACTTATAGTCTCAAGAAGGACAAGGACCGTTCGAACCTTATCACCTGGATGAAAGAGTGAATATCACTTGGATGCTCTTTAACCTCTTGGGCTCGATGCTGACCCTCGGCTTCTCTCGCAGGGCCTGCGCTTAAGCGTCGGCTGGTACGGAAAAGGCGCACATCTAGCGTCCTATACCTTCAATACTACACGCGGCTCTACCCACCGCCCCCGCTCCGCCTGTAATAACCTGCAACCCATCCCTCACCAGACACTCTTTTCGCCTCCCCGAGGCGTCCCAGTCTTCGCGAGTGCAAGATTATGGGCGAAGAGATTCAGTCACCACCGGTTAACGATGCTAAACGGCGTCGAATATGGTGACTATCGGCTCAGACGACTGGAGACAATGGAGCGCCGCCGGGTGGGAACTTGAAGGCGAGTGCTGGCGCGAGCTGCACCTGTTGAGGGCGGGCTGCTCGCATACAGTGATGGCAGGTAGTTCTGCAAATTTGGAGACTGCCACAATCACGAAGCACGGCGACTTGGGGCTGAAGAGGCAAGCTCGCTGCACCGCCGACCGAGCGCCGAATGCTCGAATGCTCGAATGCTCCTCCAGCTCTCTGTCGAGCTAAGCTCACGCGTCTCCGGCAGGTGGTAATGAGATAGCTGGCATAATTAGGCGGCTCGGAACGGATAGCAAGCCCGAAGAGCGGAGGTGGATCCGAAGGGAGGAAGAGCAAGGGAAAGCTCACTGCGGGCATGGCCAAGTTTCTGTCGCAGGAAACGGCGCTGGAATCGCCGAGTTTCCTGCGATGGAGGAAACACGAAGGCATCTGTTCAGGAATTGGCTAATTTCCTGCGCTGGAACTTCAGCTTGAGTTTCCGTCGCCGATTTCTTCAATCGGGATCGCGAGAAACTCCGCCTCTTCGGCACCTCGCCTGCTCGCTTCTCGCTCGTTTCTCTGCGCTCAGTCTCAGCTGAAGCAAGTATAAGGGATCTCAATGGAATGCAGGTGACCGACTCTACCTCCCACTGCTCCCTCAGCGTCCTAAAACGTCTACAGCCACTGCTCGGCGCGACGGCGCTGCCACTCTTCCCGCTCCCCTCTCGCTCCTCCATCCTCCTCTCTCGTTGCCCCGCGCTGTTAGGGCTAGTCATAAAGTAGATTGAACTCGTGAGAAAAGATGGAGAGCGGAGAAGCTTGTAGCGAGGTCGGAGGAGAGGCGGAGACAGTGCGCGAGGGGGGAAGAGAGGAGAGGTCGCTCAGGTCGCTCCCGAGGCGTAGAGAGGTGCAGGATTGTCTGGTGGGCGCGAGGATAAGAATAGAGTAGGTCAGCTACCGGTGTACAGCCTATACAAGTGCAGGAGCCCCTACGGGCTCGGGAGAAAGACGAGAGAAGGTAGCGAAAGAGCTCCCCTTGGCTTCCGCTTGTCCTGTAGCCTCATCACTCCCACTCGCAGCCTCCGCTACCTTGTGACCGAGTAGTAATGACTCACCTCGATTGCTATACCCGTCGTTGAAGCGAAGCGGCCCAAAGAAGAGGCTACAGAACTGAAGCAAAAGCAGTGAGTGGCAAACGGCTCTGTACACTCGCGCAGGGCAGTCCGCGCTTTCTCCATCGCGCACGCCCGCGTACATCTACCTATGCTTCCTTGTAGGTAATCAGCATCCCCCTCCTGCCCGTAGAGCGTGTAATCGACCGGAAGAAGCGGAAGAGGCGACTCGAGGCTTGCGAGGAGCACCGAGGTTGTCGTGCTCGAGCGAGGTGAGAGGAGGGTAGGTACAGGATGCAGCCAGTCCAAGGAGAACTCTGAGAGAGCTGACATGGTAGGAGGAAGCAGCAGCGGCGTCAAGAGAAGGAGGAAGAGGGAGGATAGAGCGAGAGCGAGGGAGGGAGAGCTCCGAGTCACTAAGTCCTCGGCTGATTTCCTGCAGAGGAAACTCGGGTTGCATTTCCTGCGTCGTTTCCACCGACGGAAACCCTCTGCCTTGGGATTCCAGCCGTGTTTCCTCCAACGCAGGAAACTCGGCGATTCCAGCGCCGTTTCCTGCGACAGAAACTTGGCCATGCCCGCAGTGAGCTTTCCCTTGCTCTTCCTCCCTTCGGATCCACCTCCGCTCTTCGGGCTTGCTATCCGTTCCGAGCCGCCTAATTATGCCAGCTATCTCATTACCACCTGCCGGAGACGCGTGAGCTTAGCTCGACAGAGAGCTGGAGGAGCATTCGAGCATTCGAGCATTCGGCGCTCGGTCGGCGGTGCAGCGAGCTTGCCTCTTCAGCCCCAAGTCGCCGTGCTTCGTGATTGTGGCAGTCTCCAAATTTGCAGAACTACCTGCCATCACTGTATGCGAGCAGCCCGCCCTCAACAGGTGCAGCTCGCGCCAGCACTCGCCTTCAAGTTCCCACCCGGCGGCGCTCCATTGTCTCCAGTCGTCTGAGCCGATAGTCACCATATTCGACGCCGTTTAGCATCGTTAACCGGTGGTGACTGAATCTCTTCGCCCATAATCTTGCACTCGCGAAGACTGGGACGCCTCGGGGAGGCGAAAAGAGTGTCTGGTGAGGGATGGGTTGCAGGTTATTACAGGCGGAGCGGGGGCGGTGGGTAGAGCCGCGTGTAGTATTGAAGGTATAGGACGCTAGATGTGCGCCTTTTCCGTACCAGCCGACGCTTAAGCGCAGGCCCTGCGAGAGAAGCCGAGGGTCAGCATCGAGCCCAAGAGGTTAAAGAGCATCCAAGTGATATTCACTCTTTCATCCAGGTGATAAGGTTCGAACGGTCCTTGTCCTTCTTGAGACTATAAGTTGTCGGAAGGTCAGCTCCGGTCTCTGGTGGGTGATGAGAGCCGAGCGCTCTCCTCCCTCCCGTCCTCTACCCAAATTGAACAAGACGTACCCAGCGACTGTTGAGGTAGACGAAGACACGTTGAAGCAATTCCGAAATGATGGCGAGCATGAAGAGCGGAGGTGTATTCGAAAGGGAGGGGAAGGGGAAGGGAGGGGGCCACGGTCATGATCAGCGACCCCAAGTCCAAAGTCGAGACGGGTGACGCCGAGAGGTTATGTACGTACAGGCCATCTTCGTGCCGGGGATGTACTTCTTGGGATTCTCGAGGTAGTCTGGAGAACCGCAAGGAGGTACAGCGAAGGAACGGCAGAGGCGAAGGGCGTAAGGGGGAAGAGGGAAGGAGAGCTCGTTAGCTTCCATTCGCGATGCAGCGTCGTAGCAGCATCCTCCACGTCCAAAGAAAATCACGCCTCACCGAAGAGGGTGTTCTCGTCCCTGCAGAATCAAACGCGTCAGTACTCGGCGGCGATAATCTCGTCCGCGCGACATCTCTCACCAGTGAACGGCAGCCTTCTTGTTGGCCTCGGTGTACGAGTACGACTCGACGGATCCCGACTGGCGTCCAAACTGAATGATGAAAGGGCGATGATGAGCGAGGATTCGACGACCGAGGATAGCGAAGGGGAGCAACTCACGAGACCGTGAAGGTTAGGTCCGACTGGCAACGTGGCGAACAGGTTAGCTACAGATCCCTTTGATGCACCTCTGCGATTCCCATGGATCCCCTCCGCCACCGAACGCGATAGCCCAACGCGCGATCCCCAAACCTCCTTCCTCCCCTCCGAACTTGCCCGTCACGACGGCAATAGGTCGAGGAAGATGGCTGGTGTGGTAGAGAGGTACAGGATGATGAAGACTGACCCTTGTTGGCTGCAGGAAGAGACGAGAAGGTGGATCAGTATTTGTTCTCTGCGTTCCGCGATTGGCCGACCAAAGGCCGTCCTGCGAGAGATGTAGCTCACCTCCTCCGGCCTCAACGGTGTGGCACTGGGCGCAGCTATAGGAGGAACCAGATGAGCGAAAGAACCAGCAAGATTGATGGTGAAGACGTGGCGTACCGGGTCTTGAAGAGGGAAGCTCCCTTGGAGGCGTCGCCGGCGGTGAATCCCATCTAGTACAGAGGGGCGCGAGGTGAGCTTGCTGCTGTAGCTACGAAGAAAAAGCGACATACTTTGATAAGAAGTAAGAAAGAGGGTTGAAGTGAGGAGAGAAGGGGAGGAAGAGAAGCGAGGGCCAACTTTTGGACTTGGTCAAAAACGGCCCTCCCTCTCCCGACCGAGATGTGCTCCGAAGCCTCGCCTCGCTGCCTCTCGCTTCAAAGCCAATTCTTTCGAAAACCTACAGAATGCTGCTCCGACACTCGCTCAGGCTCAACCGACCCCTCGCCAACTCCCTCCTTCGCCGACAAGCAACCTCAGCGTCATCGACTGCCCCGCCGAGCTCTACGCTCGCTCATTGGCTGGAGGGACTGCCTCGGAGCACGCTTCGCCAACAGGATCATGTAGCTCTCTCCCATGTGCAGGGTCTCGTATCGACGCTCGAGCTTCCAGAGGACGGATTGGCCGAGAATTGGCGACAAGGGTGAGCTGGCGTCGAGGCTGCTCGCTTGTTACCCCACACAACCCCGCTCCGGAGAGCTCGTAAATGACCTACAGCGACCTTGCAGGGATGCGCTTCCGCCAGGCTGGACTCTCCTCTTCTTCCCTGCTACACTTGCTCGCACATCTCAGCTTGCTCCCAGCGACGCGACGGAGGAGATTCCTTTTCATCCGCCGCCCAGCGCAAGTCTCGAGCGAATGTGGGTAGGAGGCAGCTTCACCTTCCCCAAGGATGCTGCACCACTCCAAATTGGCCAAGAGATCACCTCGGAAGCGTCAGTCGACTCGGTCAAGGAGCGCGTTGGAAAGGACGGCCGAACGGGCTATTATGTCGACGCGAGGAGGGACATTCGACCACTGGGAGCTACCAAGCCATCCGTCATCGAAATGAGGACCCATCTTTATCGCCCTGCACTCTCCTCACCGCCCGCTGGCGCTGGCGCTGCCGCCTCTCCGACGAAGCCTCGCCGAGCAGCCGGAGAAGACGACTGTCGAGCCGACTTCGCTTTCCCCTTCTTACCTACACCACCTCACCTCCTTCGCTTCTCGGCTCTCACTTTCAACACTCATCGCATCCACTGGGATGAAGCTTACTGTCGTGATGTAGAGCATCGTGAAGGTGAGAGCCTGTTCGACCTCGGCGCCGAAAGAATCGCTCGCTGACTCTGCTGAGCAACAGGTCTCATCGTCCACGGCCCTCTCACCGCACTCATACTCCTCACTCGCTTCCATCACGAGCTCCCCAAAGGCATGAAGGTCGAATCCTTCACCTACCGAGCGACCGCTCCTCTCGTCGTAGATCGCCCGATCGAGTTCAAAGGCCGCTGGGATAAAGCTAGCAAGATGTGTGATCTTTGGGTGGAGGGAGAGGATGGGACAGTGTACATGAGGGGTGTAGGGACCGCTGTAGCTGCTCCTTGAAAGCTGAGATCCGAGAGTTTGAACGACTCGGAGTCTCGGAGATCTGCTCGGCGCGGAAGAGTTGCGCAGAGAGAAGTTTACTGAGCCTTTCTCGCGAGGAGTGACAGGGTCATCAAGTAACAAATCTCTCCATATCACAACAGCATCTATTAAGTCTCCTAGCCACGATTCTTTCTACAGCTTCGCCGCCTTCTTGCCCTCCTCCTTCGCAAAGTGTACCTCAACCAGCTCCTTGACCTCCTTTGCCACACCCCAGCTGACCTGATATCCTGCCGGACCCACTCCATAAGCATGCACCACCGTCCCGACCCTCCTCTTCTCCTCAGCAGCCGGCCGAGCATGAGGGTTGAGTGAGTAGGAAGGGATGATGACCCTCTCGGGTTCGACACGAGGATGGCCGACACGTGAGGGGCGGAGACCGACATTGTGCCGGAGGACTTGGATGCCGGAGATGGAGTTGGTGGAGGAGATGCGCGGGTCGAGCTTGAAGCAGCGCTCGAGGATCGTCTTGGCGAGGGCGGGGTCGACTGAGAGGTTCTGTGTATGGGAGAGAGGTTAGCCAAGACCGGTTCCCAAAAAGAAGTGAGCGAGAGAGAAGCTCACCCAGTCTCCGACTCCGTAGCTTCCTCCGCAGACTGCCTCTCCGCCCGGCCGAGGAATGATGTAGGCGGGTGCTGACGGGTCTACAAGGTCGAAAGGATTAGAAGCTGAAGACGGGTGAGCCTGACGTTGTAGCTGAAGACGTACTCGAAGCATCCATGGTGCAGTCGGTCACGTCCGTCTTGATGAGAACGGTTTGACCTCGAATCGGCTCTACGAGAGCGTCCGCGACTCCACCGAGCGATTTGGCACCCAATCCAGTAGCGTTGACCACAAGGGATACGCCGTCAAACACCTCGAAGGCTTGGTCCAGCGAAGCGAGAGTCCGACGCTTGAACTCAACGCCGAGCTTACGGAGCTCATCGGCGAGCCAGCGAATGTAGATGGGGGCGTTGACGGACAACGTCTCAAAGGATGCTCCTACAGCTCCTTTGGGGCATTCGGATGGGGGCAGATCGCGGTACTGCAAGGCAAAAAGTCAGCTTCGGCGAGGTTCGGGGGCGCCGAGCCGACTCACCGAGTGCACAACGTCCCTGTACCAGCCGTGTAAGAGTCCAGCTTGGTTCGGCGCGAATCTCCGTGCTGGTAGCTTCATCGCCAGTCCTTCGGGGATCAATTCGGAGAGTCGAGCGCTAAGAGGCGAGGAGGGTAAGCTCTCGTCGCTGCTCGTCAACCTCTGCAACTCACAAAGTCTCCCGCTCCCACGCACAGATCTTGGGATCTGATTCTTCCGTGCGGAATGGACACCAGTTGGCGCCCGCCCAAGGGGAGGCGAATGCTTGGGAATCGACATCCTCGGGCAGGTCGCGCGCGACGATACGAACGGGGTAGCCTTGCCGGGCGAGCGCCAGAGCAGAGGTGAGTCCGATTACTGTAGATTAAGAGGAACGCGAAGGTCGTCGACGAGGAGAAGGGCGAGAGAAGCGAGCACGATGGGGAAGAGCGGAGGTCAGCTTGATAGCACCTGCAGCGCTACATCGAGGGCTTACCACCAGCGCCAATCACGACTACTTTGCTCTCCTTGTTCGACATGCTGGTGAAGAAAGCGAGATAAGATGGAAGAGAGCAAGAGCCAGAATTTCGGCCGCGAGGGTTGTCGAGTTGCGAAGGCGCCGACGGCAGATTGAGCCGACGCTCGAACAAAGAGTCAACTTTGCTGCAGAGATGGGGGCTGGCTGGGGGGACCGGCATGTTTTGGGCATGCTGAGCCAGCCAGCGAGCCAAGAGACTGAGAGATGCCGGAGAAACGCCGAGATTAGCGGGAGCCTTCGCAGCGGTCGCCGGTGCTCGGATGAAGTGAAGAGGAGAATGCGAGTGGTGGACTATCAAATACAACCAGCTCTATCGAGGGGGTGTGCAAAATGAAGAACTACATCAAAGGTATACAGAGACACAACGCTCAGGCTGAACAACCGATTCGCTCTCTAATACCGACTCCTTCCTCCTCCTCCGCCCGAGCTGCTCCTTTCCCACGAGTCGGCGTCCTTGGAGCCGTACGGACTGGAACCGCCGTTGCGCCCAAAGGAAGGGCGACTGGCGCGCCTCGGTGCTCTACCATCGCGGTCGCCTCCGTAAGCCGACCTCGGCGCTCCTCCGTCGCGATCTCCTCCATACGACGACCTCGCAGGGCGGTCACCGTAGCTCTTCCTCTCCCCGCCGCTTCCGTAGCGATCGTTCGACCGACCACCGCGCTCCTCCCATGGCCTCTCTACACGATCCCTTCCCAGTCCAGAGTATCCATCGCGAGCCTTGCCGCGGTTCTTTGTGCGTCCATCCTTCATGCCCATCTTGGCGAGGAACTGCTGCGAGACGAAAGGTGGCTCCTCGAGTCCCATGGCGCCGGTGGACCACTCACGAAGTCCAGTGAGGACGACCTCCTTGGTCGTTCGGAGCTCGTGCGCCTTCATGATGTAGTAGCCGAGGAGGGAGGCGAACGTCTCGCGAACGTCGAGCTCGTCGAGGGTGGGGAGAACGTTGGTGGTGAGGGAGGTGGGAAGAGTCTCGAGACGCTCGGCGACGGGGGCGGTGATGGTGCAGGCGTTGTCTAGCCGAGCTGCTGTT
>MWVB01000021.1:270918-284751 GCA_003054985.1 Leucosporidium scottii
TCCGTGAGGAAGTCGCCCGCCTCAAGCAGCGCGAGACGGCCGCTCGCGCCGCCGCCGAAGCTGCCGAAGCTGCCAACGCTGCAGCGTTTGAGGCAGCCAAGGAAGCCGCCGCCGAGGAAGAAGCGGGTCAGAGATTTGTTGCCGAGCGGGAGCAGGAAGAGCAGGAGTGGGCGGTTCGAGTCGCGGAGGAGGAGCAGAAGGAGCGCAACCGAGAGGCTAGGAGGTTGGAGTGGGAGGTTGAGGAGCAAGCTCGTCGTGACGAGGTCGCCGGACTCAACGCCGAGATTACCACCCAGTCCAATCGCCTCGAATCTCTCGACGCCGATATCACCGCCAAGTCGGAGCGCCTCAAGTTATTGGACGACGAGATCACAGCTCGCGAGGCTCGCATCCGACAGCTTCAAGCTCAAGAAGCGACCGACCGCACCGTCTCAGCTCCTCGCGCTCCGCCCTTCCGCTTCCCTCATCTTCTCCCCACCAACAAAGCCCTCACCTCTTCCACCACCGCCTCTGCGGCGACGAACAATTCCCCCGCCAAAGGAAGCATCGCCTCTAGGTTCGACAACGCGCTGCAGCCGCTCGGGGAGCCCTTCGCCGGATCGAATGGGTCGAGGGAGTAAGGAGGAGGGGCTTCTCGGCGACGGGCGAGTTGGGCCTTCCGTGAAGATAGACACTTTTATACCCCCCGGTTTCCCATCAGTGTTGGTGTCCTCTATTTGCTTCGCAATTTGCAACTTTGATCATGTGTTCCTCGTCTCTTCAACCGGCAGCAATTTCAGCGAGCGCTCAGCCGAACTCGCGCCGACTCCCGAGCTACGTCTAAATCGAGGCTGCCGACTCAAACTGGGCTCGAGCACTCAGGGAAGCAGCGAGCGTATCTACAGACCTTCGCTGCCGAGTGTGGTCGCCTTTTCGTGCCGCGGTGAAGTCTCAGCTGCGCTCAAGCGAGCGCCGAGCTTCTTCCGTTCTCGAGGGCTCGCTGCGAGTCACTTGGTCGGCTTCTCTTCTGCTCAACGGTCCTCGAGTTCACCCAACATGGAGCACGTCGACGAGGGACATGTCGGCTGAAGAGCTGACCAGCTCTGCAGAAAGCTGCGCCGAAGGGCTGCTTGAAAGCTGTTTTGGATCGTGTTCTATTAGACATCAAAAGCACAGTGGACGACCTTCACTCGCAATCACTTGGTGTCCATCTTCTCCTCCTCCTTCTCGAAGCCCTCGTTCTTCCTCAGCACGACGTCTGTGGGAACGAAATGAGGTCAGCTTTCGGCTCGAGAATCGAAGAAGAGGCCGAGGAGAGAGAAAACTCACAGCCCTCCAGCACATGCGAGTAAGACATAAACTCCTCGGTCGCCAGCTCTGCACGCTCGGTCTGGCCGAGACGAACGGGGGTTTGGTGAGTCTGGAAGCCCGAGATCGTTCGTGGCTTTCCGGCTTGTCCAACAACGTCGACGGCCTGCTCGGGAGGTGTGAAGTCAGCGCTAAGCTCTAGTAGAGCTGACGAGAGAGCATCGAGACGCACCTGTCCGACACGAACGGTCGCGGGGAGAAGGTTGCCCTCCTCGTCGAAGGTGATGAGGAAGCGCTGCAATAGCAAAAAGGTGGTCAGCTTCAGCCGCTCGTTTCTGCTAGACACGGTAGAGACGCACAGGGTACATGGCCATGACAATGAAGTAGAGCATCCAGTGGCTCTTGTCGAGAACGAAAGCCTTGGCGTCGGTGAAGGAGATGATGGTGGCGAGCAGTCCAGCGACGGCAACGGGGGACATGAGCGAGCGGTCGGTGTGGAAGGGGTTGATGCCGATGGTTCCCTTGCCCATGTGAACGAGTCCCTGTTTGCGCAAGAGAAGCGAAGGTCAGCTCACAATCTCGGCGGCGCATCGACGATGGCGATGGACTCGAGGCCGGGAACTCACCTGAGCGATCCTGACCATGAACAAACAATCGGCCTCCTTGCTGTAATAGCTAGCGAGTTGACGAAGCATCTGCGCCAGCCTGGCGTTGTTGGTTCCAGCGCCGACAAGACCCATCGCGAAAATCGCATTAATGGCGACTTGGAGGTCGTTGTCGTGCGAGTACCGAGAGAGGGTGTCCATGATGGTGAGGACGGGGTTGGAGGCGCTCAGCATGCCGAGAGCGAGAGGAACTGCTCTTCGGATGACGGGCTCGCCGTAGTGCATCTGAAGGGAGGCGAGAGGTCAGCACGAAATCGATCGAGCCCGAGAGGAAAGAACGAACAAGGTGGTTGAACTGGCGAATGGCCATGTCGGCTCCGACATCCTCTCCCATCGCGATGACGGCAATTCCAACGACGGCGAGCGCTTGGTGCAGATCATCGTCCTTCTCCGGGTCGAGGTGGTCGTGGCAGTGAGCAAGCATCTCCTGAATCTTGAGTACGCTGCCCGTGCCGGCGAAGGAGCAAATGTCGACGAGGACGAGCGCCTGCTTGCCGATGGGTCCCTCCACGGCCTTGAGCGTCTCGATGGTCGCATCCGAAGCATCTTGCCGTCCTGTAGACCGCCAGAAGGATCAGCTAGGACCCTCAGAAGATCGAGAACGCCTCAACACGTACCAAGGAACAGCAGCGCCAGTCCGAGACTGAGGAAGCGACCCCACTTGCTGTTCAGCTCGGCCTCCTCGCGCTCCATCATCGTCTGAAGGATCGTCATCGTCACCTCTCCGTCGCACGAGCCGACAAATATGAATCCGAGGGCGAGTGCAGTCATCGAAGCGACCTCCATAGAGACGGAGGTGTCGCCGATGGCTGGGAGGAGGATCTCGCGAATGTCCTCGCGGTGAGTGCCGGCGTAGGCGATTCCGATTCTGCAAGAGGGAGGGAAAAGTCAGTGGAAGACCTCTGCATGAAGCGTGAGCGCCACATACCCGATGATGGCGGCCACACGAAGGGGAACGCTCTTGCTCTCAACGTGCTCCGACAGCAGGGCAAGGGCGGCGTCCATCTCGGTGCGGATG
The DNA here is from genome assembly GCA_003054985.1 of Leucosporidium scottii. NCBI lineage: Eukaryota > Fungi > Basidiomycota > Microbotryomycetes > Leucosporidiales > Leucosporidiaceae > Leucosporidium > Leucosporidium scottii. Next base: position 273,889 of record MWVB01000021.1, read on the forward strand.
CCAGAGTGAATGAGTCCGTTGGCGAGCATGGCTCCAGCCTTGATGTGCTCCTCGGTCGCGTAGGCGTACTTGTCGATCTGACTGAGTCCGACGTCCGTGTCCCAAAGCAAGCTCACTCCGAGCGAGGCGGCGGCCGAGAACATGCCTGTGAGTGAGCGAGGTCAGCGGTGAGCGATCAGCGTTGTGCGAGATCCTCAAGTGAAGAAAAAACCCACCATGCTCCTTGTTCTTGTAGATCCAGCTCTGTCCCTCCTCAGCCTCGACCATGAGCTTGTCGTTACCGAATCCAGCGTTGACGAAGGCGTTAACGAAAGTACCAGCGAGGTTCTGACGAGCCGAATCGACGTTGGCGGGAGCTCCCGAGCCTGAGAAGATCGAGAAACGAGTCAGCTCGGCGCGCTCTCCTTGCCGTACGGGCCTCAACTCACGACCGCTCTCCAGGTGCGACTTGTAGATGTCCTCCAGACTCTTGGGCTCGGTAACGTTGAGCTCCTTGCCGAAGAGCTTGAAGTTCTCCGAGAGCTTGGTGTTGTTGAGGATCTCGGCGAGGGTCTCGTCCTCGGTCTCGACGTTGACCTGCTGGCGGGCGAGGATGTAGGCGAGCTGGCGGCGCATATGGCTGTGAAGTAGGAGGGTCAGTAAGTCGAGCTGTATGTAGAAGAGAGGGAGGAAGCTCACGGGTTGACGGGAGCCTCAAAGTCCTCCTTGATGAGCTCCTGGTCCTGAAGGCGAAGGGCGAGGGTCAAGCTCTCGGTGTACTTGCCGTGCTTGCGGTAGATCTCGCGAGCGGTCTTGAGGAAGAGCTTGTCGTCTGGGGGAATGAGGAGGCTGACGCAGGAAACCATATAGAGGCAGACGCGAGCGTAGGTGTTCTCGTCGACGTGGGGGATGATGGAGGGGATGGACTCGAGCTCGAGGAGGAGGTCGACGGCGTCGGCTTCGCCGTTGTGGGTGAGGAGGAAGGGGACGAGGCGGAGACCAAGAGCGAGCAGGTCGTCGGTCGGCCGACGTGCGTCTGGGTCGCTGCGAACGATGTACTCCTCTGAAAGCTCGGCCGCCAGATGCCTGCAGGAATTGAGGTCAGCTCCAGTCTCGAAAAGAGTCGCCCTACACCACTCACCTGACGTATTCGTGGCCCCAAAGTCCTGGATCCTCCTCGCTGCCTCCGCTGAGCCGGTAGGTCAGGGTCTCCCGCTTGCCCGAATCCGAGTAGGTCATGGCGAGGACGGAGAGGATGTCGGCGAATAGACTCTTATCGCTGACGACAGGCTCCTCCTTGCCCAAGCCCACCGCCGAGGTGACGGAGTCGAGCAACGACGACGCGGGGTGGTCGGGCCAGGATTGCTGAATCTTTGCGAGCTCGGCGTAGTGAGGGCGGAGGTACTTGAGAGGTTTGGGTACACTAGTGAGAGAGGAAGTCGAGGTGCGGATGAGGGTTCGAAGCGATTCGAGCGCGGGACGGTACAGCGTCGTGTCGGATTCCTGTCGAAGGGAGATGAGCGAGAGTTGAGCTACCAAGCTACAGCGCTATAGCTCACCTTCAATCGTTCAACGAGCATTTCGAGCTCTCCTTTGAGTGCAGCATCCTCCTCGCTCTGTAGCAGACGGAAGAGAGCGATTCAGTCAGTCAGCTCTTGCGCGTCGTCTCCTCCCAAGCTGAGCAGAGAGATGTAACGCACCAGCTCGTCCGTCTCTGCCTTGAGCTCAGCTTTCGCCTTTAGTACATTATCCTCCTCCCTTGACTTGGGCTTGTCCTCGTCTGCTCGTTTGGGATCCTTGGAAGTGATGGGAGCGACCAGCGAGGCGATTCCCTTGGGATCGTTCTCTTCTGCCATTAGTGTCGACGCTGTAGGCGAGCAGGTAGGAGCGAAGTGAAGAGGGAAACGAGAAGAAGAGGGAGGAAGAAGAGAGAGGTGTTGAGGTGCAGAAGATGTGGCGGAGGGAGAGCCTCTCTCAGCCATTACGCGGCCTTGACGAGCTGAGGGGAAGGTCACGAAATGTATCTCTAACAATTCGCTCACACTTCGCATAGCTCGATTAAGCGCAAACTAAATATTTGAAGCGTTACAGCAATCGTACAGAAGCGAGAGAGGCGCTTAGAGCGAACCTGCGAAGGGACCAACTCGACCAGCGCCGACGACAGGCAACAGGGCTATCAACGGGGGGAGAAAGCTCTTGTACAGCGTCATCTTTCAGCTCAAAACAGCACCACAGGAGGTTCCATCGCCTCCCCTCCAAACAGCGTCCCTACGCTATCGCACGTCTTTCGGACTTCCTCCAGCTGCGCCGAAGTCCATTTCATCCTGTCGAGTGGGCGGGAGAGGTCAGCGATAGAGAACAGCAGAAAATACTCGCTTCGAACTCACCCAGCACTAACGAATAGCGAATCCAGCCTCCCCGAGGGAATCCTCTCGAGCGCGATTCGAACGTCCTCGGGCCTCAAGCGAGGCCAAGTGAATCCAATCGACAGGGAGGAGAGAGGCAATCCCCCCAGCTCAGTTAGGATCCTGTTGGACCCAACGTTGTCCGTTTCGAGCTTGAGCCATTGAAGGAAGGGGCACAGCGTCGCGAGGTGGTCGAAGGGGTAGAGGAGCTGTTGCGCTGTGATGGAGGGGGGTGGAGGAGGGTCGTCGGTGCGGGAGGCGGGAAAGTTGCAGGCGCTGAGCTCCAACTCGAGGAGGTTGGGGAGCGAGGAGAGCACTTGGACCAAGCCGAGGCGGCTCAACGTCGTGGTTCGGACGAGGTGAAGGGTGGTCAAAGTCCCTTGGACGGCCGTGCACAGTGACAGAGTGGTAGCGTTGGATAAGGTAGGTGATCTGAGGGTCAGGCAGCGGACGGGGATAGAGAGGGTGGTAGGGTCGTCTTTGTGTGAGAGCGACGGTGAGGGAGGGCGCTCGACGGTGGGTTGGGCGTCGTCGTCCTCCTCAGCGTCGGAGTCTTGGGTGAGATCGATAAGATCGGAGAGTTGTGGTCTAGTGGGCGAGCTTTGATCATCGCCATCAGATTCGTCGTCCGACTCCTCGGCGATGGCGCCAGGCTGCTCCGTGTTCTCCTTCTCGCCCGAGAGCTCGTAGAGGGCGGTACATTCGAGGGTATGCAGCTTGGGCGTCGCTTGCAAAAAGTCGGCCAGTCGATCCCATCTCACCTTGCCGGTCTTGAGCAGCTCCAAGTACTCGAAGCTCGAACCGGCTCCACCTGTAGCGCACTGGGCAAGCGTCTTCCTCCAGAGCTTGGTATCCTCCTCATCGGCCACCAGGCAGAGATCACGGAGGTTGTGCATGAGCTTCAGGATGTGCGAAGCCTGCTGGCGAGTGGGGAGAGCTGGGTTGGCGGGCTCCTTGGCCGAATAGAGCAGCGTGAGGCGACGGGTAGCGGAGGGAAGGGTGGGATCCTGTTTGAGAGCAGCGAGAAAGCTCTGCGCTTGGGTCTTCGTGCTGAGGTACACCGTTTCGTGCAGCAAACGCCTCCCGGGTCCTGCGTTCGTGGGGCGAGGCGAGTCAGTTTCGTATAGCTCAGCGACTGGTAGTGAAGTACGTACCGAGGAAGGTCTTGCAGGTGAGCATGTAGCTCAAGATGCTCGCTCTTCTATCCCCGCGCTGAACCGCTGCTTTGAGAACATCGCTGATGAGCTCGATCGGTAGACCTTGTACTCCAGTGGGGGTCGATGGCCTCGAAGGGACGGGCGAGGGGGGCGATGCCACCTGTGTAGGCGATGTAGGTGAAGGCGGAAGCCACAGCGGCGCCATGTCGAATCGAGCAGCGATAAGGAGGAGAGCAACCTGCGTTGCGAGCGAAGGCCTCTAGGACTCTCAGTCCCAAGTCACGTTCTCTGAACGGTCCAGCTTGGCAGGAAAAGTCTACATGAATATCACAATTCCAACACATACGTCCCTACTACTCGACAACGGCAGCGGCGGGAGTCTCCTCCACCTTCTCCTCAACCTTCGTCTCGGCGGCCTCGCCCTCGTTCTCGGTCGAGGCAGGCGTCTCCGCACCGCTGGCGGTAGCGCTGGCATCCTCGGCAGCAGCACGAGCGACATCCCTGGCCTTAGGTTGAGGCTTGTGCGGTGTAATGTCCTCCGAGAAGAGGCGCTGCGAAAGAGCACTGAGAGGAGGAAAGGGAAGGGAAGGCGGAGAGAAGGCGAGGTCAGCTCGATACTCGGAGGTAGCATACATCACACTCGAGCGCACCTCTTGTCGGCCTTCTCAACCATGAGGTTGACCGAGATCTTGGACCGCCAGAAGGGAAGGAAGAGGCTCTGCTCGAAGCTGCGGGAGGGGTCAGCAAGGGTTCTCGAGTCTACGAGCGAAAGAGAAAACTCACGCAACCTCCTCTCCCTTGGCCTCGACCTGAATCATGCACGATCCGGGCTCCATCTCGTCAATCCTGGCCTTGAACTCGGCCTCCTCCAAGTCGGCGATGGGGGTCGTCACGTTGCTCATCAAAGTCTTCAGCGTCTTGACGTTGGCATGCACGAGCCTCTTCTTGCCAAGGAACGGCCTCAGCACCTCGAGACCCTCCGAGTTGACACGCCACTTGCAGCGGTAGGTGCCGTCCTTGCTCGAGTCTTGACGAGTGAAGAGCTTGACTCCGCACGAGATGAGGCGCATGCGAGAGTAGGTGTTGGCGAGGAGGAGGGAGCGGGCGAGGTTGGAGGTGAAGTAGATGGAACGGAGGGGGGCGCCTGAGGCGTTGCGAACGAGGAGAGATGAGGAGGGGAAGGACGGGTCGAGGTCGAAGAAGTCCCTGTAGTGGTATCGCGAGGTCAGCGATAGCATGAGAGACGGAAAACTGCGACTCACATGATGAGCTTGACCTGCTCATCCTCGGGCGAGAGGTAGATGAAAGGCTCCTCCTTGAACTCTCCGGGTCCGCGCGAGAAGTTGGCGCCGACAATCTCGGCGGGGAGAGCAGCGGCGTCAACATCATCCTCGGCAGCGACCTCAGCCTCTCCCTCGACCTTCTCGGCCTCAGCCTCAGGAGCGGGAGCGGGAGGGGCAGCCTCAAGCGATGCTTCGGCGATAGACTCGGCGGAAGCCTCCTCCTCTTGACGAGGACGCTTGGTCTCGGGCTGCTCAGCGACGGGGGAGCTGGCGCGCTCACGAACGATTCCCTTGGGCTCACTGTTAAGCGTAGAATGTTGGTCAGCGGGGGAGCCAGAGGGAGAAGAGCAGCGAGCAACTCACGCAGCGACCTCAGCCTCCTCTGATGAGGGTCCTCCCGCTTTGGTGAGAACACTGACGAAGAAGGCGCCAGTATCTTGAAGGTGAGGGTAGATCCTCAAGCAGCGCTCGAGTCCCCTCTCGGCCTCCTTGCCGTTGGGCCAGAGTGTCTTGCTCCAAACCTTGCGGTGCTTCTTGTCGGGGTTCGCGGCTTGGTGAGCAGCGGTAGCCTCGGCATCGTCGGGGTGGGGAGCGTTGTTGAGGGTGTTGTCGATGACGGACCAAGTGGTCATGCCCGAGCGGCGAACGAGGCCGGGGAGCATCTCGGGAACGTCGACTAGCGACATCTCTGCACATAGCGGGAGGGATAGACGTCAGTCAAGATTAGCAGTCTAAGCGAAGGGAAGAACGCACCGGGGCAAGCGGCGAGGGCAGCCGAGACGACGGCTTCGTTCTCGACGGGGTTCATCGAGCAAGTCGAGTAGACGAGACGTCCTCCAGGCTTAAGGAGAGCGATACCACGAAGAAGGATCCTGAGTTGGAGCCTGGAGAGCGTGAAGAAGGATTAGTATCGCTGCCCGCACCCTCGACCGAGGACCTCAAAACTTACGAGTGCAGTCCGATTCCGTTTCCAGGGCTGAACTCCTTCCAGATGCCAACGTTCTTCCTCAGAGTACCGTCTCCACTGCAAGGTACATCGGCAAGGATGCGATCAAACAGCAGAGGTTGGTACTTCTTCCTCTCGGCCTCGGACTGCATCTTGACCTCATCATCGGCGACGAGCTTGTCGCTCTCCTGCTTGATGTCGCTCGGAAGACGAAGACCGGGAAGCTGAGTAGCGTCGTGGTTGGTGACCATCATGCCGGCTCCGGGAACTCGGTGCAGCGATTGATGGACGAGGAGATGGCAGCGCTTGGCATCCGAGTCGTTGGCGATGAGCATGCCGGTTGGGAGGGTCGAGAGAGCTTCGGCGGCGGAGGTGGAGGCGGAGGAAGCGGCGGCGGTCTTGGCGTGTAGAGCTTCGACGAGCTGGACCGACTTGGAGCCAGGAGCGGCGCACATGTCGAGGACCTGCGAGCCGAGGGGGAGTCAGCCGAGATGAGCTAGGAGAGCGCCGAGGGTGCTCCTGACGCACGTAGTGATGAGGTTGGACGTCGAGGAGAAGGGGAGGGATCATAGAGACGGCTTCCTGGCGCGAGATGTTGCCGACATCAGCCTCGTGAACGAGGAAGTGTTGGAACTTCTTGAACTGGTCCTGCTTGCGAATGGCCTGACGGGGAGCCTTGAGCTGCCATGCGAATCCGTTGGGGTACCTTTGCGAAACGGAAAACGATCAGCGAGAGGGTGCAGAGCGCCGAGAAGGGGAGGAGCTCACCAGTCGATGGGCTTGGGAGCCTCAAGAGCTTGTCCATCGTACTCCTTGCCCGACAAGAAGGGGACGAATACATCCTTGATCATCTGGTTGAGCCTAGGAGCGACTCTGCAATGTGATACAGCGGGTAAGAGCGACAAGGTCAGCTTGGCGACCGACTTTCGCAGGCGCTCAAGCTGTAGAACAGCGAAGGGACTCGCTCGCGGCAGCCGGTGATGCGGAAGGTGGTAGGCAAAGGCTCGTGTAGCGCAGCGTTGAAGGTCTCCCATTCATCCTCGGGTACAATCTTCTGCGCCTGCTCAAGACGAGTTCAACGAGAGAGAGAAAACAAGACGATCAGCTCTGGCTCGTTTGGCAAGAGTTGTAGGGGAGTAGGTTTACCTTGTAGTATGCTTCGAAACGAGGCGATTCCATCACCGTGTTGGACCATCGCTCGGTACGAGGTTTAGCAGCTCCTCCTCCCCTTCCTCCTCCGCGTCCTCCTCTTCCTCCGCGACCAGATTTCTGTGGGGGATCAGTCAGTGAGGCGCCTACAGTATCCTACAGCAGGTAGCTTACTCCTCTTCCCATGTTTCTGACTAGATGAAGGATAGCTAGACGACGAGCCTAGCGAAAGCAAATGTGGGGAGAGGCAGAGCAGCGCAAGTTCGGTTCAGCGCTCTTTCGCAAGGTCAAATTGAAGCTCTCGTCAACTCGCAAAGGCCAGCAGAATGTCGGTTAGGTGACAACAGGTACAGTACTTCATTTTCCTTGCGCCTTGATGGGCGCAGCGCCGACCTGCTTGACATGTCCCTTCTTCGTCCCCGAGAGCGCCTCCAAATCCGCCGGCTTGAAGAAGTGAGGAGCGACTGTTGAGGTGGACGCAAAGTAATCAGCGAGAGCTCGACTTCCGTGAAACGAAGACAAGCAAGGACTCACCCTCGAGCAGCCATTCGGACTTGATCTCCATGACCTGACGAGCGTACTCGCGCGAAGTCATGACCAGCTCGAACCAGAGGATGACCTTTGGTGGTGGTTGGTGTTGGAACATGGAGGAGGACGGATGGATGTTGACGGTTTGGTTGGTTCTGCGACGTGAAAGGGGGACGAAAAATCAGCGGACAGCTCGAGCGCCGAGAAGGGGAGGGGAGAGGCTCACTTGATGGTGCGGTAGGCGTCTCCACTTCGATTCAGTCGGCCAGCGTTTTGGAAGTATCTATAAAAGAGGGTGTGAATGCGAGCTTCGAGGTGAGGAGAGAGAGGGCTAAGAGGACTCACCCCGCGCAGATGGCCTTCTGCACAGGCAAGATGTCGCTCGTGTTGGGGTTGCCCTCGACAAAGATCTCGACGCGTTCGCAGAGTTGTACGAGTTGGTCTCGAATGTCTCGGACGCGAGTGAGGGACTGTAGCGCGGGAGAGGGAAAGGTCAGCCGAGTTCGGCGACGGCAAAAGAGCGACATCGAAAACTCACCTTGACTTGGACGAAATGTTCGTAGGTCCACGAGACGGAGAAGCCCGAGTCTTGCCATTGATCCCAGACGTTGAGAAGGGTAAAGTGGTCTCCTCCCGGCTTGACAAAGTTTTGACGAGCGGTGTCGGCTGCGAGAAGGTGAGGGAGAGCCAGGGTCAGCTCGTCTCTCCAACAGCAGGAGTTCGAAAGCGAAAAGAAAAAACTCACCCTCCAACTTCTTCTGCTTGGGACGATAGAAGAGGGATCCCGACTCGGAGAGCATCGACACGATGGTCAACACCTCCTCGGTGCAGTGATACTTCTCACTCGCCAAGATGCTCTTGCTCAACGCCGGATCCATCGGGAACTCGGCCATCCTCCTTCCCATCTTGGTCAACTCTCCCTTATCGTTGAGCGCTCCCAGCGCGTAAAGAAGGTCGAGAGCGCGAACGAGCGTGTCGCCTGGGGGTGGGTCGAGGAAGTCGAAGCCGATCAGATCGTTGATGCCGAGGGATTTGAGCATCAGCACGACGGTGCCGAGGTTGGTACGTTGGATCTCGGGGATCGTGTCTTGGTCCAGCTCGTGCGTGTAGGCGTGCTTGGTGTAAAGGCGGAAGCATTTGCCGGGGCCAACTCGTCCTGCTCGACCTGCGCGTTGGCCTGCTGCTGCTCGCGAGCACTGTATAGTGGAGACAGCGGTCAGTGGATGATCGCCATGGAGGACGTGGATGAAAGACTTACAGGAGTGACGACGAGCGATTCCATGCCCGAGCGAGGGTTGTAAGAGTTCTGCTTGACAAAGCCGGGGTCGATAACGTAGACGACTCCATCGATGGTGATGGAAGTCTCGGCGATGTTGGTGGCCAGGACGACCTGTCGAGCATGATCTCGTCAGCGAGCCATCTTCGACAAGAGAGAAGGAATAGAGAGAAGCTCACCTTGCGAGCTCCTTCGGGCGTAGGCTCGAAGATCCTCGCCTGCATCTCGGTTGGTAGGTTGGCGTAAATGGGACAAATCATGAGCTCGGCGACCTTGTTGCCCAGCGCTCGTGCCGTTTCCTCGAGGTTCTCTTGCGCCGCTTCAATCTCGTCTTGACCCTGTTAAGCGAGGACGAGAGGGTCAGCTAAAGGCTCTCGAAGAGGAGAAAGCGGAAGAACGCACAGTGAGGAAAACGAGGATATCGCCCTTGGGTTGTGAGGTGTGAATTTGGAAGACGGTGGTGACGGCGGCGTGGAGGTAGTTGGCCTCGGGTTGAGGAGTGTAGAGGATGTCGACGGGGTAGCGACGACCGGGGACTGTGAGATGAGGGATTAGAGATATGATACATGTGTGAGAAAAAGAAACAAGGACCCACTTCGGAAGACGGGAGCGTCGTCAAAGTACTCGGAGAACTTGGTGGCGTTGAGCGTAGCGCTCGAGATGAGGAGACGGAAGTCGGGGCGGAAGCGAGCAATGTCCTGCAGTGCGAGAGAGGTCAGCTCATTCCGAGAGGAAGAAGAGAGGAGACGCCCAAACTCACCTTGACGAGACCGAGCAGGATATCGGTCGAGAGGGTGCGCTCGTGCGCCTCGTCGATGATCATGACGCTATACGCCGCCAAATCGGGCTCGGTAAGAAACTCTCGAAGGAGCATACCATCCGTCATATACTTGATGACCGTCTTATCCGTCGTACAATCCTCGAAACGAATCGAGTAGCCCACCTCGTTGCCGAGTCGACAGCCCACTTCTTCGGCCACTCGAGCGGCGACGGACATGGCGGCTACTCGACGAGGTTGGGTGCAGCCAATCTTGAGACCGCCTTTGGTGAAGCCGCCTTCGTGGAGGTATTGGGGGAGTTGGGTCGTCTTGCCCGAACCGGTTTCGCCTTCGATGATGATGACTTGGTACTGGCGCACGGCGTCGAGGAATTGCTCGCGCCATTCGTAGACGGGGAGTGACTTGCGAACCTCGTCGATGGATTGGGCTGCGTGAGCGAGGAAGCGAGAGTCAGCTCGGCGCTCGGGTTCGGCGAAGAGAGGAAAGAGCGCACCTCGTCGTTCTGCCTCGTCAATCTGAGCCTTGAGCGCAGCGTCCTTGCCGCTATCCATCGTACCGGCGATGCCGCCCTCGGTATCGAGCGCAAAGTTGATCTTGACGCTCTCGTCAAAGACAAAGTCGTATTCGTCCTCGATGACCTCGCGGTCCAGTGCGCCCGTCTTGAGTTGAGCCTTGGCCGTTTGCTCCATCTCGTATTGCTCGAGGTCGGTGATGAACTCGGCGTCCTTGACCTTGCGCGATTGAGGCTTGGCGTCCGAGTAGCGAGCCGAGAGGAGATCCTTTTTGCGCTTCGAGTCGATCTTGCCTTGCTCGGTGAAGTAGTCTGGTGTGTGATGGAGATTAGTGAAGAGTTCATGAGCTTCGGATCACCACCGAACCCACCGTCTGGCATCTGGTAGCCGTCAAAACCCTCGTCCACGGCCAATCGCTCCTCGGCCAACCTCAAGAGCTCCTTCTTCCGCTCCAACTCCTCCCTCTCCCTCCTCGTCAATTTGACCCCACGGAAATCCCTCTCATCCTCGGCAATCTCCATCCGAAGCAAGTCGAGTTGCTGCTGCTCCCTCTTGCCGAGGTAAGACTGTCGACTGCGATCCCTGAGCGAAGGCATGGCGTTCTCCAGTGCCGAAGGATCCTTGGCCAACGCCCTCCGAGCGACCGATTCGGCGCTAGTATCCTCCACGACGCCCTTGGCCTTGGTCCGCTCCTTCTCGCGATCCCTCATCCGAGCAGCGAACTCATCGCGCTCCTTCAAGTCGGCCAGTCGTTCCCGCTCGGCTCGAGTAGCTGGATCTTCTTCTTCCTCCTCCTCGAGTTCTGCTGGTGCGGTCCCGTCGGCGTCCCCGGCGCCGCCGCCGCGAGCT
>MWVB01000021.1:284786-311135 GCA_003054985.1 Leucosporidium scottii
CCGCCACCGCCGCCGCCGCCGCGAGCTGCTCGGGATGCGTCCTCGCGAGCGTAGCGCTCCTCCTCCCTTCTCCGTTTGGCCGAACGTTCCTCTTCATCGCTCTCCCAAGCGTCTGCTCCATCCCCTCGTTTCCTCAAACTGCTCTTCTCCTTTTTGCTACCGCTCTTGCTCTTGTCCTTCTTGCTGCTCCGCTTCTCTCCTCCACTTCCACTTCCGCTCCCACTCGCACTAGCCTGGACCTCATCTTCGAGCACAAGGGAGAAGCGCTGCTTCTGCATCGCTTGACGCTCCTTCTCTGCCTTCTTCCTCGCTTCGTCGGCATTGGCTTTGGCCTTTGCTGAGTGACCGGGTGGTGGGGCTTTTCGAGGCGCGCGAGAGTAGAGTTGTGAGGCAAAGGATTCGACTTGAGGGGTGGGAGGGAGACCGTTGGAGGTGAGAGTGGAAAGGAGCGCGGCGGGGGATTTGGAGGAGGTGGCTAATTGGACAGGAGAGAGAGCGAGCGAGAGGGAGCGAGTCAGCTTGTGCTGGTGAGAGCTGTTAAGGGAAGAGAGAGAGGGAGAGAGACTAACCGAGGGCGATAAAGTATTGTACTGTAGCAGAATCTGATGTACCCAAATGAGCGAGCAGATTGTCGCTCACAAACGTCTCGAGCGACATGGTATAGAGGCGAGGCGAGTGTGCGAGTGTGCGAGTGTGGGAGAGGAGAGGGAAGGGGATGTAGCAAGGTAGACTGAGCGCCACTAGTCTCGTTCGTTGCAGTCCAAGCAAGAGCGAGTTGTAGGTGAGTAGGTCGATATGAGAAGACGAGGTAAGAAGCAGATGAGTACAAGGGAGAGAGAGTAGTCGCGTCCCTCTCTGTTGAACTTGAACCATTCATTACTAGTCACAAATTCGGACTTCACTACAGAATGAAGTGTACAGCTGGCTTCCCTCGACTCGTTACTGCTGCTACTCCGAGCTGTAGCACTCCAACTCGATTCGCTCCTCCCACCCTCTCCCTCTCCCTCTCTCATCTCCGTCGCTCTTCTACCACTGCTAAACCCTCGCTGTACCCTGGGCATGTACCCGTAAACGCCTTCCAAAACTCATTACTAGCAGTAGGCTCAGCCTTCGCTTCCTTGATCGACACCTCTCGCCACGGTCAGTCTGTCCAGCTCCCAGCTCACAGCTCACAGCTCATCCTACTCTACACCCAACCAGACATGGTGGCCGTCCTCTCCGAAACCACCGGCGGACCTTTCCTCGCTCGTCTACGTACAGAAATTCGCTCCACCCCTTCCGGTCGCTCGCTCCTGAGGGAACGACCGCGCATCACGGAGGAGAGCGTCAATTTGGAGAGATTGGCCATGATGAAGGAGGGCAGCTTGGGGAGGGAGTATGTCGATTGGTTGAAGAGGAACAAGGTTACCCCTGATACGAGGGATCCCGTGAGTTCTGAGCGCAGTGGGGGAAAGGGAGAGCTCGGCGCAGGAGGGGAGAAGGGCCGAGAAGTGGTATATACTCAGGTAGAGCTGACCGTTGCTCTCGCTACGACATCCAAACAGGTCCGCTACATTGACGATCCCGAACTCGCCTACATCATGCAACGCTACCGCGAATCCCACGACTTTTACCACGTCCTCCTCGGGTTTGGCGTCTCCCTCCCCGCCGAACTGGTCGTCAAATGGTTCGAATTGGCCAACTTTAACCTTCCCGTCGCTCTCCTCTCTTCCGTCTTTGGACCGCTGAGGATGGAGGCGAGTGAGAGGAGAAGATTGATGAGCACGTATGGTAGTTGGGCGTTGAAGGCTGGGGCGCAGGCGCAGTGCTTGATTGGCGTGGAATGGGAGAAGGAGTGGGAGAAGGATTTGGGACAGTTGAGGAGGGAGTTGGGGGTGGTGCCCCCGCCCGTACCGTTCAAGGCGTGGAGGTCAGAGGGCCGAAGGTTGAAGCGGGAGAAGGAGGAGCAGGAGAGGGCGGCCAAGGGCTTTGCCGTGTAGACTTCAGTGACCATCAAACGCAGATGCACGCTTGACCGAATGTCCTTGTCGAGGGAAGAGTAGTGAGACTACGAGCTGGCTTCGGCGCTGCCACAAACCGCTCGGGCAAGTCTGACAGGTTCCGCGAAAGCCAGTCGATCCAGCGCCTCGGAAGCATTGGTTTTTGTTACTTTTCGAATCTCTCACTTCTCCCGCCCTGTTCGCAGCAAGCAGCCACTTAGACATAGAGGCAAGTTCAAGCTCTCTCGGCCTTCCCGGCTGTCGCTCCTTCGCTAACACCTTCTCGCGCTCTTCCTTGTCCACCGTTGTACAGCTACACAGGTTTAGTTACAACACGGAGATTGCTTCCGAAAGCATCAGATCTTCAACTCGGTCCAACCCTGACCTCCGTTGACCTGACTTCATCATCAAGCCCTCGTCCTTCCCATCCTTTTCCTCCGCCAACTGCTCCTGGCCCATCGTCTTCTCCCGGTCGTCGCCCACTTGAAAGGCAACCTGATGTACTCCGCTCTCAATCATATCCTCTCTCGGTCGTGCTAGAGCAAAGCTCGGCGCATTGGGATCCAAGCCTTCGGCGCTCGAGGGACCCGGTGGTGGAAGTCCTCTCCAAGCGAGGATGACCTGTATGATCATGGCAATGGCAAGAAGGACGCTTGCGCTCCACGCTGGAAGGAAAAGGCATGCTTCCAGTCTGTTGACAATGAGAGAGAGGATCCACCGTCAGCTCGGTGAGGAGATGGCAAGCGGTAGGCGAGCGAGTGCCGAACCTCGACCCGTCCAGCTCGAGACCTTCCTTAAAAATGGTTGCCGTCCAGATGGAGGTGACGAAAACGCTGCAACTCCATAAGAAGACACCCACAGCGTCCTGGCGGCGAAAGCGGTGGTGAGTCCCTCGCCGAAGGCTAACGAGCGTCGAAAACCTACGACCAAGAAGCCGTGCTCCAGCGCCTTCATCTCTTTGCGCCGTTGCGCAGTAGGAGCGTATCCCCTCACGCCTGATGCCGACTCGGTATCGGCGCCCGGGGCAGCAAAAGCGTTGAGTCTGAGGCTCTCCCGGCTCTGTCGGCGCAAAATGAGCCAGAGAAAGCCGGCTGAGGCGTTGAGGAGGATGACGGGGAGAGGAGACGCGGCGATGGCGTAGAGGAGTGGAGGGAAATCACTGTAGTGCAGGGAGTGGAGCAAAGATCGGCAAAAGCTTGGGGAGAGGGACGCCCAAAGCGCTCGCTCGGCGACGAGCTCAACTCGGCTTGACTCACTCAAAGTACTCTGCCGCGGCGGAACCGTATGCAGCGGCGAGAGGTTCGAGCTCGATCAATACAGTTGGATCGAAGGTGCCATTGTAGGTCCGACCCAACTCCTCCAGCAGGGCGAAGAGGTTCTTGGTCGCCTCGAAGAACTGGCCGTTCAGCGTTCGGCTGTAAATTGCCATGCCCTGCAGAGGTGAAAGCGGGTGAACCGCTGGGTGCTGCAGCAATGGGAAGTCAGTGCTCACCAAGGTACCGCCTCCCCCGATGATGAGCCCGCCGAAGAGGAGCAAGTTGGCGAAAAAAGGTGAGAGATGGAATCGGCGCTCGCCGTCGACCAGGAGCCAGGTTTGGAAATTGCAGCAGCTATTGGGGGGTGTGAGTAAGGGACGTGTCAGATGCTCAGAAGACCCACCTGTATGTCCACCCCGCGATGAAGGTGAGGATCCACTTTGTCGAAATAGAAAGTCAGCGCCGAGCATTCGCCGAACGGCCTCTCGCAGCGAGAAAAGAAGGGGCCAACTCACATAAGAATTCATGTAGGCGTTGAAGGCGAAGGCGTCAAGAGTGATCCCGACCGCGTAGCGCCATCCTGCTCTGACGGCGAGGCCGACCGGCACCGAGAGGATGAAGACGGCAAGGCATAGGAGGGGTGTCCGAGCCCCGATGATGTAGCTACCAAGTAAAGTGATAAGTTCTACTCCAACTCTCCTCGACCTCAGCAGACCAACTCACCTTCCCGCTGACCTCGTTACCCGCTTGAAGAGGAAGACCTTCTCACCTCGTCTCCTCGCTTTGAGCACATGCAGACCGAACAGTAGCGCCGCGAGTATCGGTAGAGAGGCAGTCAAAGTTCCCAGAATGATTAAGCGAACTTTGAAGCCTGGTGTAGTGTGGTAAGAGGGTCGGAATACCGGTCGGTAGAAGACGTAGGGGTTGCTATTTGGCGGAGGGACAGGGAAGGACATTTGAGGGGTTCGTAGGCTGTGGGGACGCTCGTTGCCTCCCACTCAAAAGAAGAGCAGCGCTCTGTGCCCTCTCGTTGGACGTCGAGCACGACGGGAGAGAGGAAGTGGGGCTGGCTCGCTCGCCGTTCGCCCTGGTTGGGTGCACGGGCTTTTGCGAGCGAGATGGTGGCGAGTAGATGTGGAGCAGAGAAAGAAATAAGGAGAAGAGCAGGGATCATCGAGCTGGAAGTCAGTCAAACGACAGAAGCGGCAAGCAAGAGGTCGGCTCCAAGTTGTCACTCGAGAGCCGAGGCCGCTTGGCCGAAGATCGTAGGTTCCTTCAAGGTGAAGAGAGTGCAGGTGAGCTGGAAGGAAAGTGTCAAGTTGAGCAGCACAATAACTGTCTTACCAGTCCTGTAGCACAGCAACAGCTCTTTGTTAGGCCTTTGCCCCCGCTCGCTCGCTCGGCGGTCGATTCACTTCTCCCACGACAGATGATTGCGGTGCGGTTGAACACTCTTTGCAAACGATGCGGTTGAACACTATACTAAGTCACAGAATATCGGAGTATCGGAATGAGGGGAACGGTGGAGAGCGAGGGACGTAAAGAAGAACAAGAGGGGACGGAAGCTGAACGACAGCCATTTTTTGTTTAAGCCTCGACACGCTTGATGGTGGCCGAGTCGGGGACACCGGGAAGAGGGAACTTCTCGGCGAAGGTGTTGACGTCGTGCGAGAGCTGCTGGAGAGCCTTGCGCGAGGCGCCCTCGCCCTCGGTCACGCACTTGACGAAATCGACGAGCTTCTTCGAGCCGGACTCCTCCTGGGCTTGGAGCTGTAGTAGTGGGAGACGACGTCAGTAAGGAGGAGAGAGACGAGATAGAAGAGCAGTGAACGAACAGCAATCTGAACAGCGCGGTGCAGGAACTCGGCGACAACCTCCATCTCGGGCTCCTTCATACTCCTCGAAGTGAGGGCGTTGGTACCGACACGGACTCCACCGGGGACCATGGCCGACTTGTCGCCGGGAACCGAGTTCTTGTTGAGAGTGATGTGAGCGAGGTCGCAGATCTTCTCAATCTTGGATCCCGAGAGGCCGAGGGGACGGAGATCCCACAGGACGAGGTGGTTGTCCGAACCGTCGGTCTGAAGCTTGTAGTCGTGCGAGACGAGGACCTTGGCGATGGCCTGTGAGGAGGAGAGGGAGAAGTCAGTGGGCGAATCAAGAGAAAGGAAGAACGAAAATTCACCTTGGTGTTGGCGATGATCTGAGCGGCGTAGTCGCGGAAAGCCTGGGTGTTGACCTGCTTAAGGGCAACGGCAACACCAGCGATGGTCTGTGGCAGAAAAGAGGTTAGCGATGGAGCGTCCCAAGGCTGCGAAAGCTCGCGCCGAGCTCACGTTGTTGTGGGGTCCTCCCTGGCAAGCGGGGAAGACGGCGTCGTTGATGCGCTTCTCAATGTCCGACTCCTTGGTCTTGTTGAAGAAGATGAGTCCAGCACGGGGTCCACGGAGGGTCTTGTGGCTGTTGTGAGCGGAGATACGAGTCAGCTCTCGCTCTCGGCGGAGGTCGTCAAGCTCGAAAAACGTACGTGGTGGTGCAGACGACATCGCAGTACTTGAAGGGGTCGTTCTGAACCTGAGCGGCAACGAGTCCCGAGATGTGGGCCATGTCCATCCTAGCGGTGAAAGAGGATCAGCTCGACTCGGAGGTCCAAGCTCGGCTCGCTTCCCAGAGCTCACATGAGGTAGGAGCCGTTCATGTCGGCAATCTTGCGAAGGCGAGCGTAGTCAAAGTCCCTGGGGTAGGCGGAAGCACCGCAGATGAGGATCCTGGGCTTGAAGAGGAAGGCGTTCTTCTCGAGGGCATCGTAGTCGATGAGGCCAGTGGCGGGGTCGACCTGGTAAGGGAGCGACTGGAAGTAGATGGAGGAAGCCGAGATGTTGCGCTTGGGGGTGAAGGCACCGTGGGTACTGCATGATAGTGAAATAGTGAAAGGATCAGCTTCCTGACCGAGCCAAGACCTAAGTCCGAACGGCTCACAGGTGACCTCCGTCGGCAAGACCGAGACCCATGATGCGGTCCTGGGGCTGAATGAGAGCAGTGAAGGCGGCAAAGTTGGCGGTGGATCCAGAGCTGTAGTTGCAAAGAGATCAGCTCAGATCTTGAGAAAGAGAGCACGACGCGCGAAACTCACTAGGGCTGAACATTGACTCCCCACTCGGCGCCGTCGAGGTGGAAGGCAGCAAGAGCACGGTTCTGGCAAAGAACCTCGAGCTCATCGACGACCTCGTTTCCTGTGGTGGAGAGCTGAGGGTGAGCTTGAAGCGCGTCGATCTGGAGAAGTGAGAAGCGCACCTCCGTAGTAGCGAGCTCCGGGGAGTCCCTCAGAGTACCTGTAAGGTGTAGCGGGTCAGTGAGAAAGTTATTTGGGTGCTATGTGAAGAGACTGAGCGCACTTGTTGGTGAACATGGAGCCGTTGGCCTCCATGACGGCGAGCGAGGTCAAGTTCTCACTGGCGATGAGCTCGAGGCCGCGGAACTGCCTGTAAGTCTGTAGTTGCGGGAGAGGAGGGTTAGTCGGCATGTTACGCTATGCCTTGAGCACCTCTACCGAGCTACAGCGGCTCTCCTCTGCCCAAGAAGAAGCACGGAGAGCAGGGGATTGACTCACCTCGCGGTCGATGAGAGCCTGAATCTCGGGATCAGCCTGAGCGAGAGGCGCGTAGAGGTCGGCATTCTAATGTAAGAATAAAGAAGGTGATTAGCTTGGTGAGTGAGATGAGGCCAAGTGGCGCGCGCGCGTCGGGGAGAAAAAAGCTGGGGGAGTTGAGAACGCACAAAGTCGGTGGGGATGGGAACGGAAGGGGCCGACATTTTGATGGTAGTGAGGGAGAAAGGGCGAGTAAAAGTGTTTGTAGCTGCTGTACGAGTAGAGCGGGAAGCGAGGCGAGGAAGGGAAGAAGAAAGAGAGCGAAGTGCGGATTGCATCGAAGGGGGAGAAAGCCAAGCGGCGAAGGCGAAGTGAAGGGGGGGTCGAGACTTGGAGGCGATGGCGACAGCGGCAAGAAATTGGAAAATTCAAAACTTGAAGTCGAGATTACTATTTCCTAATTGAATTAGGGACGAGGGTTGAAAAGGGAGAAAGAAAGAGGTTCGGCGCTCGAGTTTCGCTTTTCTACCCTTTGGATAGACTGCCTTTTACTGACGGACCGGATTCGACTCTTATGGCAAGGGACCCTGCTCCTGCTCGACCGGCTCAATTGAACAAGCGTACCAGATCACCTTCACCTCCTTCCCTCGTCCAACCACCTACAACCTCCAACTCGTCGAACGGCAGCATGAGCGCTGGTCCAGCAGCTCCCGTCTCGGCGAAGGCAGCTCGCAATGCAGCTCTAGCAGCTCAAGCCCTCATCCTCGACCCTCCTATTCGTACACTCGACTCGGACAATGAATCCCAGGACGATGAAGAGCTACAGCAAGTCTTGGCAGACGCTCTCGCCGACCCAGAAGACCTCCAACAAGACGCGCCCGCCAAACTCAAGCGACCTCGAGCAGCAAAACCTACCAAAGGCAAGGGAGCAGGGCGTTACTTTGCTGGTACAGCAGATGAGGATTCCGAGCGGCCCTCTACCAGGCCGACCTCGGGAGCCAGCACCGAGATGGAGGTCGAAGGAGCAGTGAGCTTCGAGGAGGCGGCGAGGACCACGGGCAAGGGGAAATTGGGCAGGGGCAAGAGGCAGAGAAGGGAGAAGAGGTTTGTGTTGTACTTCATCTGCTCTTGCGTGGCCTCCGCTGATCGCATGCGGATTCCACAGCGCTTTCCTTGATCCCGCTTGCTTCTCCTCTTTTTCGCCGAGCGCTGGCATCAACGCTTTCCGTGTTGCGCTGCCTAGTAGTGAAGGAGAGCAACGCAATGCTGCCCTCTTCTGCCTCACCCCCAGCGAGGTGAGCTCTCTTCTTCGCTCTCGCCGAAAGCTCGGCTAACCGCTCCCTTCACAGACCCTCATCATCCACGGCAGCTACAAGCTTACTCCAATCTTTGGCTCCACCTTCCTTCTCGGATCAATCCTCACTCCTCCTCCCTCGGACGCTACCTCCATCTCCCTCACCGCCGCCTTCGCCGCCGCCCACCGAGTATTCTCCCCCTCCTCGCACCCTCTTCCTCCCCTCGAAGCTCTTCCACCCTCCTTTGCCTCTTCTTCCACCTCACCTTCGACTTTGAGTCTCCCAGACGGCTCTATTATCGCCCTTTCGGCCTTCTCTTCGGTCGTCCTGGTCGAGGAGCTCGGCGCCGAGATTGAAGGAGTGGAGACGGTTCTCAGGAGTAGCGGCATGGGATGTGGGAACGCCATGTGGCAAGTGGAGGAGAGTAGTAGCAGGTTCGAACATTGGGGAAGTGCAGGTTGGCGATTGGTGAGCTCTGCTAATCTCGCCGTGAGGTGAGGGCCGAGCTGATCCTCTCCTCTTCGCTAGATCCTTGAGCCAACACCGTCTTTGACATCGCTCAGACCGCTCGAATCGTGGGAGGCAACACTGGCATCATTTGGACCTCGTGGTCGACCCGCAACACGGCCTTTCCACAATAACGAGGATGACGAGGAGGAAGAAGAGGAGGAGGAGGAGCTCGGCGGCGGTGCTGAGCGTTTGGTGTTGCTCGTCGAGGGACCGAAACGAGTCGGAAAAAGTACCTTCACCAAGCTGCTACTCAATCGACTGCTATCTCGGTGCGTCTGCCTGCTCTCGACTCTCTGCATCTCGCTCACCTCCCTCCTCAAACAGATACGAGACGGTCGCCTACCTCGACACGGATCTTGGGCAGCCCGAATTCACTACTCCAGGCTTCGTCTCGCTGACCGTCGTGCGGGATCCCGTACTTGGTGTGTATCATCTCTTGACTCTCTGAAAGCCGTGGCTGACCTTGTGCGCGACAGGCCCCTCCTTCACTCATCTCTCCCTCCCCATCTCTTCACACTTCCTCGGCACTACTTCTCCCGCCTCTGATCCCTCCGCCTACCTCGCCGCCATCTCCTCCCTCCTCGCCACCTTCAGCCTCGACGTTGAGTACCCCCTCACCGACGAAGCTCCTCGCCGAAGGGGTGCTGCCGCCTCGTCCTCCTCCTCTCCACCCTCGAGCAAGATCCGCGATCGAGTACCTCTCATCATCAATACGCAAGGATGGGTCAAGGGTCTCGGTGCAGACTTGCTCGCCAAGCTCAAGGCCGAAGCGAGGCCGACCCATGTCGTTTCGTTCGAGCCGGCCGCCGAGGAGGGCGTCGAGGGTGCTTGGTCGGGGCAAGAGCAGATGCCGCCGCCGAGGGAGTATCAAGATCCATCATGCCAAGTCATTCGACTCATCGGCGCCCCTTCCTCGCCGCTCGACTCGAAATGGTCGGCTGCCGATCTGCGCACCCTCGCTCTCATCTCCTACTTCCACGCCGTCTTCTCTCGCGATCCTACTCCATCCGACACGCCTCGCACCAACATTTTTCCCTCCTCCTGGGACTTTTCCACCCCTCGCGTCAGCCAAACGCCCTTCGCCGTGGATTGGACCGCCTCGCAGAAGCAGATCAAGGGGGTTCATCTCCTCGACTCGGACGTACCCTACGAGCAGGTTCTCTACGCTCTTAACGGGAGCGTGGTCGCCCTCTTAGAGGACACCGAGTCGATCGAGCAGCTCGAGGAGGAGATGCCCGCCGCCGACGCTCCGAGCTCGGCGCAACCTCAAGCCTTCCCCCTCCTCTACTCACCTCCACCACCCACCGTCACTCGCTCCCTCGGACTCGCCCTCATCCGCTCCATCGACCCCACGACTCAAACCCTCCATCTCCTCACCCCCGTCCATTCCTCTCATCTCGCCGCTTCGCCCCTCACCCTCGTCAAAGGCGCCATTGATCTACCTCTGCCGCTGTTGCTCGACTTCAAGGCGGGAGAGATGGAGATGAATAAGGGTGTGTGTGGGACTGAGTGGAAGGATGTACCGTACTTGACGGTGGAGGAGGGGGAGCAGGGGAGGAAGAAGGTCAGGAGGAATTTGATGAGGAGGGGGCAGAACTAGTGGAGATGGGTGAAAGAGAAGCTGTAGATATTCGGAGTTGTGTAGCTTCAGGAGCACTCGCAACCTCGGACAGCTTCCTGAACGCCTTGTGGAGCGAAAAGGAGCGGTCGCCGAGCGAGCCTGCGATATCGCCGAGAAGTTGTACCAGGGGTGGGAAGGTCTTTTAACACTGCCTCTACAGGATCTGAGAGACTAAGACAGGCATTCCTCGCAAGATACAGCCCTTTTTGGCGACCTCCAACACCGACCCTCTGCCCTTCGCGCGCCCTCAGCGATTTCTTGCGCTCCGACCATCACCTCGTCGCTTCTATTTCGACTCTCAGGCTATGCCTGCACATGTGAGCTACAGCTCTGAGCTCGTAGATATCTCCCGTACTGACGCCGTACACTCCCCTACAGCACACCATTCGACCTTGGGCTCCGCCTGCGTCTCTCTCTTCTCCCTCTCCTCCTTCCTCAGCTTCAGGCGGACTGGCATCTCGCAGGACTTCAACAGACGAGGGCCGACTCTCTTTGGAGGTGCTCGATGTCACTTCAACGGCTGTAGCCCTCTCAGTCTTCACCCCTGCCACTAGCTCCTCCTCACCAACAAGCGCCGCCGCTGGTCCCGCCTCGTCGTCTCCAGCTTCCCCTTCCGGCTCTCGCGGCGCTCAGCCAACACCGACTCCTGCACCTTCCTCTGCTGCCTCAAAACCTCCGACCATCTCGATTCAGCTCGACCGGCGACCTTGGCCTCACGTAGCGCATGCTGGCTCTTCCTCGGTCAATTCTCTCACAGCGACGGGAGTGCCACGGAAGGGTGCAGAAACGACCGTCATCGTCTATGGGCTGGATCCGGGCAGGGACTATGAGATCAGCTTGGATGTGGTGGGCGGCGAGGAAGGAAGCGAGGAGCAGCATCACCAGGCTTCTGTCGAGATTGAGACGGGCTTAGAAGGTGAGTTCTGTTGCTGTACTTGTTGCATCAGCTCGCTTGTGCTCACTCGCTGTCCCGTTTACAGGGTCACGGCAAAGCGATGATCTCGAGTCAACACCCGCCGACAGTGACTTCGCAACCAACTCGTCTTCGGCGCACGCTGGGCCTTCCTCCGCCCCCGAGGGACCACCACCACCATACTCGGCATCCCTCCCTCCTTCCCCTCCCAACGAATCTCAGCTTCGCGCCCTTCTGAAGAAGATTCGCGCTTCGTCGAAACGGACCGAGTCGGTGCTCAACGCTTCCATTTCTGCTCTCAAGAAGAGCGTCGAGAAGGGGATGAAGGAGGATCAGAGGGCGCGGACAAGGATTGTCAGCTTGGAGGAGGCCATCAGGAAAGCCGAGGAGGGGGAGAGGGAGTCGCGCACTCGGGAGATGGACGCCTGCGAGGATCGGATTCGGGAGCTGGAGGAGCTGGAGGAGGAGGTCAAGGAGGAGCTGGAACGCAGGAAGAAGGGCAAGGCGCCCGCCCCTCCGCCGCCCAAGGTCGAGGTCGAGCCACCACCACCGCCACCCGAGGCTTCGCATGAGGAAGGAGGAGAGGAGGAGGAAGCGCACGAAGGCCTCGCCGACTTGGCCAAGGAGCTCGACGCGCTCAACAAGCTCATCGACGAGGCGGAGAAGGAGACGAGGAAGAAGGCCAAGGAGACACTACGAGCTTTGGAGCAGGAGTTGAGCCATCTTGACGCCGAGATTACCCAGTGAGTCGAAGCAACCGTCTCCTCATCGACGTTGAGCTGACTTGTCTATCTTACAGAATCGACCGCGAGGAAGCTCATCGCTACAACATGGTTGCCGCCGCACATAGATCGACCGATTCGCTCGACCGAGTCGACCCCACCCGTGCTCCACCACCTCTTCCCGTCCAAGCTGCTCCCAACTCGGGCTTCAATATCCGATGGCGACGGAATCAACAGCAAGCAGCTCCCCCCATTGTCCCTCAGCAACCCCCGCAACAGGATCCTCGCTCCTTCGGCCGCTTCTTCCGCCGAGCCAGCAATGCCGTCGAACCCGCCCCTCCCGACGTTACCAACCCTCCTCCATTCGCGGCACCACCTTCCGACCGTTTCGTCGCTCAGCAACAATTCGCTCAGGCTCACCAAGCTCTTTGGGCGCCTCCGAACCCTTCCCTCCCCTCCGTGTCGGGCTCCAATATCGTCCCTCGCTCGGCTGGGTATGCCGGTTCGCTGAGGCGACGCTCTGGGTCGCTCAACTCTGGTCCATCGTCTGCGACGGCTTCCAGCTTCTACGGTAACCCTGGCGCAGCGGCGAGTGGGTCGACGACGAGCCTCGGCAAGGCCACTGGCAATCGAGTCGTCTCTCTGCCCATCGCCATCCCTACACCACCGGCGGAGACGCAGGAGAAGAAGGAGAAGGAGGGCGGGAAAGAGAGCACGAGCGGTAGTTCGGGAGGCTCGACTATTGGTGCGAGTTGGGGGCGGATAGGAACTTGGAGTTCGGTCGTCAAGAGGAAGGCTGCGGTGGAAGACAAGGACAAGGAGAAGGATTCAAAGTAGTGATGGAATCGGACACTGATCTATTGTTCAGCCCATTTCAATCTCTCGCGAGCTCATGTTCTAGCGAAAGCTGGCTCGGCGCTTTGCCTTCGCGGCTGGCTTCCTCACGCCTCGACCCGCCGTTGAACAGCTAATACGGCCCTCTGATAATATTCTATGATATGGAAGCACCTATGCCGAGTCTATCCGAGTCCGACAACACCCTACAGCAGCCTCAGGGCTTCTTCACCGAGGGGACGATGAACCACGAGACCGCGCTCAGCACCCTTACTCCCGCCGCCACGCCAAATGTTCCCGGTGCTCCAATAGTATGCGTGAGAGCTGCTCCAAAGAGACCGCCAAGGAAGAGGCCAACACAGGCGATGAGGCGGTGGTCGCGGGTCTTGACGGCCTTCATGAGGAAGAGCTTCGGGTCGCAGATGAGTTCGACCCAGACGGTGGTGAGGACAATGGCGGTACCGAATTGAGAATTGATGCGCTGTTGATGGTGAGGGAGGGCGTCAGCGTCGACTGTCAGCAGCGAAAAAGCGTCAAGCCCGAACGGACCTTGGAGACGATTCCGTGCAGACCGAGGGAGGCGCTGGCGAATCCGATACCGGCGAGACCGAGAGCCGTATACCAGGATGGTTTGCCTCGACTTCTGTAGACATCCCGAAGGAGGATCAGCATACATCTCGGCGAAGAGAGAGAGCCCGCCCTCGGCCAACTCACGTTGCCGACGATCGCTCTCCGCTGAAGTGGATGCACAGCGCGGCGGCCATGACCAACAGTGCTTGGAACAAGGTAGCTCCGGTGACCCACACCCTTCGCTTGGGTCCAATCTTGTCGCCTATGCGACCGAGACTTGTGCCGAGAAGGAAGGAGAGAAGAGAAGTGAGGGCTTGACGGTCGGCGATTTCGAAGCGAAAATCGCGAGGATGGGCGGAGAAGAGACGCGCGACGGCGAGCGAGAGTTGTACGAATCCACCGGCTTGGGGAGAGGGCGATCAGCGAGGTCTGGCAGAGAGATAGGCGCCGAGATGGCTCACTTTGGAACCCAGGCCAGATGTAGCATGCCTGTAGGTTATCAGAAGGTCAGGTCTTTGTAGCTGGTCATCTGTATGTGAGAGACTAGACGAACTGAGAAGACTGGAGCGCTGGTGAGGCCTGCGAAGCGCGAGTGAACTTCTGGTGAGCTACACCCTCACTTTGATCAGAGGTGAGCAAAAGATGATACTCACCAGTCAGCAAACAATATCCAGCAAACTGCATCAGAGTTTGATCCGGTTGAATCTCTTCCATCGAGTAGCTCCACAGTCGCCGGTGAGGAGGAAGGGTGATTCGTTGCTCTGCGAGATGCTGCTCCCCATCAGGCAGAGCGTGACCCTTTTCCGCCGCTGAAGCTGTATCCTGTGCCATCGCTCTTGCTGATACGTTTGCTGGGGTTTGAGTCAAGGTGCAAAGCGAAAGAAGGAAAGCGACGCGATGGCGCAAATGGCGGCGAAACGAGATCGAGCAGAGGCGCCGGCAAAGACGGCCGAGAACGGCTGCCACGGGATGAGTCCGGCTGGGCTTGGGAGGGTGCAGAAGGGGTTGAAAGACAGCTTGGCAAGTTCATGCACTCGGTAAGCTTCGTTTCGGCCCCTCGGCCCCTCGGTACTCTCTCGGTGGACTCTGTCTTCTCCTGACCGAGCTCAGCGATCGACAAAAAGGTCAGAGATTGTACTGCACAGTGGGGATAGATCTACTACGCCTCGCCCAAGACCTTCATTGACATCCACGATACTAGCAGCACGGCAAGCGTCCACAACAGCTGCTTCCTCCACCTCGGCCAGAAGCCTCTCCTTTCGATCCTTGCCGGGTCGACCGCCTCTGCCCCTCCGAGTTCAACAGCCTCCGTCGCGCTTCCTCCTACTAATCCTGTTGGTGGAGGAACGGCCGAGTCAGATGGTGATGCAGGAGAGGGGAAGGACGTGGGAGGGGCAGGGGAAGGAGAAGGGGTAGGTACGGTGGAGGCCGAGGGAGGAGGCGCCTCGCCCATGACGGGGAGGTCGACGGCCGTAGGACCGGAATAGTCGGGGAACATGGTGCGGAACTTGGGTTGGGCGCTGTCGGTGACGTGATGGGGTGAGAGAGAACAGAAAATTCCCAGCGAGGGTTCAGAGGTCAGCGTCGGCGAGAGGAGAGAGACGAGCCCACGAGATCAACTCACATGTTCCAACCATGCGAAGCGGTAGCGAACGCCTTTCGCTCTGCCTCAGAAGCCCGGATACTGCCTATGAGTGGAAAGCTCGCCGAGTCAGCTCCGTGGCAGTGGCAGCTCATTGCAAACTCGAGACTCACCCGTAGTAATCTCGTCACCCAGCATGAAGCTCAGTAAACCGACGAGGATGGTGTTGACGCTCCACGCCGGGTTCCACGATCCTGTCAGAGCCGAGAATGAGCTTTGAACTTTCGGCTGTCGAGAAACGAGCGACGAGCGAAAACGAAACATACCGGGATGAAAGTTGCTCATGCTGGTGCAAATGGCCGAGGAAGGAGCAAAACGGCCACTTGGAGTGTTCATCTGCAGCGATTCGGCGCAGTCAGCTCGGCATGCTCTTTCTCGGACGTCTTGAGCTCGGCTTGTTCTGCTCGACTTTCGGGTGGCTCGTTTTGTAGAGCACCAAGCCGAGGTGTAGACAGTGAACCGAGCTCACCTTGATTCCGGGCGGTGCGAAAGGATAGTCGGGTGGGAAAGTGACGACTCCCCAGTACTCTCCTCCATGATAAGGCGTGTCGGGCGGGCCGCGAAGGATGTAGTGCCACTCCAGGATGTTAGCCTCGTTCGGCCGCGCCCATACGAAGGGCGGAGGTGACTTTTGGAACGCGACATGCTCCTTCTGAAGGCGTTTGCTGGCTTGCTTCGACGCCGACATGACGATGCAGGGAGGTCCTGCTTTGTTCCAGTTGAGCGTACAGGTAGCTGTTGGCTTTTGGCTGTAGGAGGCTGACGAAAAGAGCGTGAAGCGAGCGATTAGAGCTGAGAGGCGCCGACGCTGAGAGACTGCAGGAGAGCAGCGACGGTGAGTTCTGGCGCACTAAAGAAGCAGACACTAGCTCTCTGGAGCTCACCTGATGTGCTGCAGAAGACGAGACGGAGCAACGAGCAGTGAGAGGTTGAAGGGAGAGCAGCGAGAGACGCGGGTTGTGCTCTTACGTCGTCTGTCGGAGATGGTCTTGGTCTCGTTTGGTACAGCACAGACTTTGCTGGTGAGTAATGCTTGTTTATGCTGCTGTACAAAGCTTACCCTGCTCCCCTACAGCTGCTGGCAGCCCCATGGCTTCTACCTCGCGGCATCTCCCTCGTCCGCTCCTTCCTCGCGCCTTCACCAGCGGGCACTCGCACTTCACTACATCCTTCGTACCGCCCGCCATCACGGCCGGCCGACTCGCCCTCTCGCGCCCACTTCCGCCTGTTCCTCATCAGCCTCGCCCTCCCTTTGGCCGTCCTCACCCTCACGAGCCTTTCACCCCACAATCTCTTCCTTTCCCTCTCCGCGCCTCAATCTACCCTTCAATCCTTCTTCCCCGCCCTCCGCACTCCACTCGACCTCCGACTCGCTACAGAAACCCTCGCTCGGGCGTGGTCGGTCCAGATGGGCAGGGAGCTCGGACATGATGAATTGGGACTTCTCGGTCGACTGCAGACGCTGGACGCTCGAGCGGTGTATGTTGCTTATGGTACTACACCGCTGATGCACTGCAGCTGGTGTCGGCCTGGAGAAGGGCTCGACTACCTCCTCATGCTCGCGCCGGGACTCGGGCTCGAGTATCTACTGGTGCTCGCGGTGACAGGGCTGCTGTTGGGGGCTGGGAGGAACCATTGGAGAAGATGGATGGTGGTCGCTCTGTCGATGGGAGGAGTATTGGAGGCATACATGAGGGTCAGCTGGGCCGGTCCTCGAGCGGGCGGCTCGGTGATGATGGTGGGTTGGGCTCCTCTAGCTTCTAGACAGCTAAGCTGACACCTGCTCTTTACAGCTACACTCAACACTCCACCTCCTCCGCTACACCTACTTCTCCCTTCTTCTCCTCGTCGCCTACATCCTCCCTCCCGCACTCGTCTCGCATCCCAACTCCACCTCCTCCATCATCTCTCCCGCCATCCTCAACATCCTCAATCAGTCCGAGACTCTACTGAATCGCATCCGCGCCACTTCGATCGAGCGAATGGCCATTCTGCACAGCAGGGAACCGCGAGAGAAGGTGGGTAATCGACTTGCTTCGGCTTTTCGCTCGGAGTTGACCCTTCTTCTTCACTACAGGTCGTCGAGTTCTGGTCCAGTGCAGAAAACGAGTCGGAGCTGGCTCGGGCCAATTCTACCGTTCAAACAGCGTTCGAGAAGGGCTCGAAGGGAGCAGATGAGTTTGCCGAGTGGGTGGAGACGGCGTTTGCAGCCCGCTCGCCGAGTGCCATGCAGGAGGAGGCTGATAGGGCAGAGAGTGTCTAGTGCAGTGCAACTTGAGGCAGGTCCTCAAACTAGTGGTCGAGCGTTTGGCGTCGCGAACTACCCTGCTCAGGTAGAGCAGGGCGAGGGTGAGCATAGAGCAACAGAGGGGAGCGCAGGCACCAGAGCTACTCGAGTACTCTACTACATGACTGTACACGAGCCGCAACCAACAGAGCAGGCGTCAGCTCCACCAGGCAGAGGGACTTGGGACTCGAGCGAGGTGAGAACCGAGAGCCGAACTTGCGTGCCGTGTTGCTGAGCTGCAGAGTGATCAAGTGCAGTGTGCAGGAGTTCACCCTACTTGCAGCTTACTTTACTACAACTCGTGACCGCACAGCTACAGGAACAGTGCGGAGGACTTGCAAGCAAGAGTGCCGGCTCGGACTTGCTCGACCAGGTTGCGAAGGGTGATGCCGCTGATGGGAGCAGTGAGAGGGTGCGGGGTAGGTTGCATCTTCCAGTTGCAGCACAGGAGCTGCTCTCCAGACCACTGAAGTGTGTCGAGCAAGTTGTGTCGAGCCGCGGCAAGTGGCGCTGTTCAAACGAGGGCTGAACTTTGACGGAGCACTCCAAAGCAAGGGAGGGTGTTGGTGTGGCTACAGGGATGGTTCTGAGACGCTCTGACTGCTTTCACAAAGCTCAAAGAGCTGAGCTACAACTCAAGTGCACAGGCTGAGCAGAAACGGCTGCTCGGCGGAGGACGAGGGGTAGGGTTAGAGCTGCCGCTGCAAGGCAACAGAGGCACCAGAGACCGTCCCGCCAGTGGCTCTGAGCTTCTCAAGTCCCCTACTACAGGACTGTACGTGAGTTGTGACCAACAGAGCAGGCGTCAGCTCCACCAGGCAGAGGCACTGCGGGCATGGCCAAGTTTCCGTCGCAGGAAACGGCGCAGGAATGGCCAGTTTCCTGCGAAATTCCCGTGCGAAGGAATCTGTCCAGGAATTGGCTAGTTACCTGCGCTGGAAATTCAGCTCGAGTTTCCGTCGCCGATTCCTTCAACAATCGGGATCGCAGGAAACTCCGCCTCTCTGGCACCTCGCCTGCTCGCTTCTCGCTCGTTTCTCTGCTCTCAGTCTCAACTGAAGCAAGTAGAAGGGATCTAAATGGAATGCAGGCGACCGACTCTACCTCCCACTGCTCTCTCAGCGTCTCAAAACGTCTACAGCCACTGCTCGGCGCTGCTACTCTTCCCGCTCCCCTCTCGCTCCTCCCTCCTCCTCTCTTGTGGCTCCGCGGTGTGAGGGCTAGTAATAACGTAGATTGAACTCGTTGGAAGAAGATGGAGAGAGGAGAAGCCTGTAGCGAGGTCGGAGGAGAGGCGGAGACGGTGCGCGAGGGGGGAAGAGAAGAGAGGTCGCTCAGGACGCTCCCAAGGCGTAGAGAGGTGCAGGATCGTCTGGTGAGCGCGAGGATAGGAACAGAGTAGGTCAGCTACCGGTGTAGAGCCTTTACAAGCGCAGAAGCCCCTACAGGCTCGGGAGAAAGACGAGAGAAGGTAGCGAAAGAGCTCCCCTTGGCTTCCGCTCGTCCTGTAGCCTCATCACTCCGACTCGCAGCACCCGCTACCTCGTGTTGGAGTAGTCATGACTCACCTCGATTGCTGTACCCGTCGTTGAAGCGAAGCGGCCCAAAGAAGAGGCTACAGAACTGAAGCAAAAGCAGCGAGTGGCAAACGGCTCTGTACACTCGAGCAGGGCAGTCCGCGCTTTCTCCACCGCGGCAGGGCCTCGTACATCTACCTATGCTTCCTTGTAGGTAAGCAGCATCCCCCTCCTGCTCGTAGAAAGCGTGTAATCGACCGGAAGAAGCGGAAGAGACGAGACGAGGCTGCGAGGAGCACCGAGGTCGTCGTGCTTGAGCGAGGTGAGAGGAGGGTAGGTACACGATGCAGCCAGTCCAAGGAGAATTTTGAGCGAGCTGACATGGCAGGAGGAAGCAGCAGCGGCGTCAAGAGCAGGAGGAAGAAGGAAAGGAGAGAGAGAGCGAGGGAGGAAGGGGCTCCGAGTCGCTAAGTCCTCGGCTGATTTCCTGCAGAGGAAACTCGGCTTGCATTTCCTGCGTCGTTTCCATCGACGGAAACCCTCTGCCTTGAGATTCCAGCGATGTTTCCTCCGTCGCAGGAAACTTGGCGATTCCAGCGACGTTTCCAGCGCCGGAAATTCACCCCATGCCCGCAGTGAAGGGCACCGAGAATGGTCCTCGCGAGCCTCAATGCTCCCCTTGAGCTGGAGCCTAGCCTTGACTCCTCCGTTTGCTTGAGTATTTAGAGTGGCTCTTTGTGCTTGTCCTTGGTCGAGAATGGACCTGCGCGTGCAAACACAGCAAGAGTCAGCAAAAGAACCGAGATTGAGACTTCGGCGATCAATGTTCACCGGCATAAAGACTCTACAAGCCTTCGGTGACCCATCCGAAACTCGTCTGTAGGTCGTTTCAAGAATGGGTGATCTCCAAGAAACAAGTTCACCAGTTGATCACGGACAGCGAAGGCTCGGAGGTAGTCGTCTGGCTTGGGCTTTTCGGGGAGGGGCGGGAAGTGCGGCTCGACCCGTTCAAAAGCAAAGTAGAGACGAACGAGATCTATGCCTGGCGGAGAAGGCTGCAGTGCCATGTTGCGAGAGAAAACAGAGCGGAAGGAAGCACAGAAAGGACGTCGGCCTAGCGGAGCGCGGCGCGCCATTTAACTCGCTTCCGCGGTGGTGAGGGCTTCATGAGGGTAAAAAAGCTGGGGAACAAGTGGCATGCTTTCGGAGGGAACAGGAGTAGGGAGAGGAGAGCGTTCAGCGAAAGCGAAGGAGGAAGGAGGAAGGAGTTGACTCGGAGGAGTCGAAGAACCTCGGCGACGTTGAATCCTGCGCTCTCTCTCTCGCTCTCTCGCTCATGATCTTGCTTTGTTCCTCCCGTTCGATAGTACAGTACCAGAAGCTCTCTAGCTCAGCAGCTCAGTGCCATACCCTACGCCTCTCTTGGGCAGCCTACAGATTCGTTGAAAGCGAACTTGACGACTGGCAGAGCTTCGGCGCAAGGGTGTTCAGCCTCAATCTCAATAGTTAACGTTTTCCGATGTCGCTCCAGCTCGCCCTCGACCCTCCGCAAAAGACCAAAGGTTACGTCGCTTCGCCTACGCCTCCTTTCGTGACGAGGACGATCAAAGCGAGGCGGCCGTGCGTCACTGGGGCGAGATCGTGAGGAAGGCAAGAGAGACGGAGGAGCCAGGGTCTCCCTCCTCCACACCACATCTCAGCTGCAACTCTATAAGCATGTACTCCCGCACCGCCGCCCGTTCTCTCTCTCAGTCTGCCCGCGCTGCTCGCAGTCAAGCCGCTCGCCGCCATCTTTCGACCGCTCCCGTGAGTCCCCCGCTTCAAGCCTTGTCGTCGCCGTTTGGAGTCGAGCTGACTTCTCTACTCTGATGCAACAGCCTGCTGCTCAGCCTGCCAACTCTTCGCACTTGGTCTCGGGACTCGCGGGAGGAGGACTCGTTCTCGGAGCCTTGTGCGTGTCGTTTTCCGCTCGCGCTTCACTTTCTCTCGCTATTCCGCTGACCAGCAATCTACTGCACTACAGGTACGGCTACTACCACTACTCCGGCACGGCCAAGGTGGTCAGCACCTCGCGTCAAGCCCTCGACGCCGCCAAGTCGGCAAAGGACAAGGTTGCTTCCTCGACCCCTTCGCCCAAGGAAGCGCTCGGCCTCGTTCGCTCCATCGCCAAGTCCTACGCCGCTGCCATCCCCGGAGCCGCAGGAGCCGTCGACGCCTCGTTTGATCAGCTCGAGCAGCTCGCCGAGAAGCACGGAGACAAGGTTTCGGAGGTCATCAAGGACACCTACAACGACGTCGTCAAGGCTTCAGAGGGAGGCAAAGATGCTGGCGAGAAGATCGTCAAGGCTTTGTCCGAGGCTGTCGGCAAGGTGCAGAAGCTCGTCGGCGAGGAGGGCGGCAAGGCCTTCGATTTGCTCAAGGAGAAGTTCCCCGAGGTCGGCAAGGCTCTCGGTGGAGAGTTTGAGGAGCTGCAGAAGCTTTCCGACAAGCAGTGAGTTTGGTGTCCTCCCGTTTCAACTCTCGCACAGCGCTGACTCTCGCCCTTCGCCCTTTCGCAGCGGACCCGAGGCCGCTCGCATCGCTTCCTCCTTCTATGACGACGCCTCCAAGATCGTCTCCAACGGTGGAGTGAACGCCAAGACGCTCGAGTCGGTCAAGGAGCTCCTCGCCAAGAAGACGAAGGAGATCAAGGAGTTCTCGCAGAAGGCCGGCAAGGACGCTTGGGAGGCTTCGGCGAAGAAGGCTGGACCCCTCCTCGACAAGATGCCCGACGTCAAGAAGATGGTTGACGAGAACGTTGGCAAGCTTGAGGGTGTTGTCGGCGAGGACCGCGTCAAGGTGGGTCTTCGTTCTTCGTTGCTCGTCTCGTTCGCCCGAAGCTGACTCCGCGCTCTGCTCCCGACAACAGGTCGTCAAGGACCTCTACGCCGAGCTGGAGAAGATTGGCAAGTCGGGCAAGTCGGTCGACGACATGACCAAGGAGGCCAAGAAGCTCGTGGAGCAGAAGGTCGGCTCCCTCGACGAGCTCAAGAGCAAGGCTAGTGATGCCGGCTCCGACGCCCTCGGATCGGCAGCCAAGTACGCTGGCGCTATCCCTGGACTCGGTGGACTCTCCAAGGTGTGTCTGTTTTGGTCGAAGCTCGAGCTACACCGAGCTGACTTCTCCCCTTCGCTCTGTTCGCTCGGCGCAGGCTCTCGAGGGAACCGACCTCAAGGTGTTCAAGGAGCTCGCCGAGAAGCACGGCGAGAAGGGACAAGAGATCCTCAACTCGACATACGATGGTGTGTTGCTTACTCGTCTCTCCGTCCTGCCATCTTTTCGCTGATTTCGCTTCTCTCCCTCTCCGATCCTCGCTCCCCTCCTCGTCCGCTACCTATCCCCACCAGAGATCAAGCAGATTCTCCAGAAGAAGGCCGAGGAGGCCAAGAAGGTTGCTGGCGATGCCAAGGACGACGCAAAGAAAGAGGCCAAGAAGTAGAGAGCCCTCAGCGCCGAGTAGAACGGACTATAGCAAACACGAGCTCCCAATGGCACCCTCGAAGGTGTCTTGTAACATCATCATCGTCATCATCATTCACGCTACCTATCTGACTGCCTGCATGCGAGCGAACCCGTCGCCCTTCTCTTCTCCCTGCTCGGCGAAACCTCCCTTCGCCGATCTCTTTCTTCCCTACGACCCGTGTCTTCCGTGATACATTCCTCGGCAGAAGCTCTTCTTATTTTCATACCAACTGCACATCACTCCCTCTGTAACCGAGGAGGCGGCTTCTTCTGCCCACAGTCTCATCGAGAGACCTAGACAGCCTGGACTCTGCTCGGTGCTCGGCTTTGGGAGGCAGAGGATAATTGCTGGAGGGGATCTATCGGGAAGCAGGAGAGGTCGGGCGGGAGCTGTGATGGTGTAGTATGCTACGGGACTCGGATGACTCGGAGGAGAAGGTTGCAATGCATTAGAGCAGCAAAGTGGGTTAGTCGGTCGACAGCTCGGCGAGAGGAAAAAGGGTTGATGCTGCTCTGCGCGTTGCTCGCTGTGTAGCTCTGCATCTTTCTGCTGGCGATGTTGCGGACGGTGATGATGACGATGCAGCTAACGAAACTGTGCGATGGACAAACTACAACGACGGGTGAGCGGGGGAAGGGAGGAGGAGGGGGTGGCGATCTCGGCGAAGGGTGCCTGCTCTCACCGTCTTGCGAAGTCGTTTGATGAAAAGGCGAGCACACGACCATGACCATGGATCTGCGTGTCGCCTGTTATGAGAAAACTGGTGTTTTGACCATCGACTAACTAGTATCCACGCCTCTCAAGCCAGCGTCAAGCCAGCGCCGAAGTCGAGCCGAGCCGTTTCTGACGGGAGAGTAGATGCCGGCTTTACGAGTACGAGTGTGCAGGGGAGGCTCGGAGTAGAGCAAGGTTATGGTGACATGCCTCTCTCCGGACGTCAAGTACAGAGGGCGACTCGACCAACAGCTCAGAGTCGCGCTCGGCGCGCGCGCGTCAAACCTGTGAGAAGCACCCTTCTTGCTATGGGACGCGCTAGAGGGGGGTACTTAAGGCTGACGGGCGACTGTTGTGGAGTCTTCGCTGGAGCGAGATTGAAGAGAGTTTGTGCAGTACGTGTTGCAAGAGTGAGCCGAGGAGCTCGGCGACAGGGAGAAAGGGTACAGCGATGGCCAAAAGACGGGCGCACGCGCTACGGAAGGACGATGAAGGCCTGGAATACCATTACAAAACAGTTGACGAGCAGAAGTGAGACAACCAGGTTTAAATCGCAAGGGCGAAGGGAGCGGTGTGACTGCGGGAGCGCCCAACTCCCTTCTCGCTTCTCGCTCCCTCCCGTCTCTGTCTGCTCTCGCTCCCGCTTGTCCCGACTCGCTCGTTCGCTGCTTCAAGAGGATCGAGAACCCCTGCTGCTGCTGCTGTCCTACAGCTTCAATCACTAGCTGTGAGTCTTACGCGTTGTCTCTCTCCGCCCTTTGTTGCCCCCTCCGATGGCTAAGTCTCGTCTCATTTCTCGCTCCTACAGCCTCTTCGACCAGCCTCCAAGCAGCAGCGTATCCTGTAGGACATCACCATCATGTCCTCCTCTTTCGCCACCACGTTCGCCTCGCCTGTTCGCCCTTCATTCGATGCCCCAGGCAGCGTCATGGCCCCTTCGCCGTCCTCTGCTCGGCACTCGTCCTCGCGCCCTTCTTCCACCACATCGCGCTCTTCCCACAAGAGGAATCAACCTACAGCAACTGCCAGCAGCCGAGCGCCACCGCTGCCCGTCCCCGCCAGGTCCTCATCCATCCTCAAACAGCCCCCAGCCGAGACCTCGAATCGAACGACGCTCGACCCTCTCTTCCAACTCCCTTTCGGCGCTTCTCTGCCCAACATGTACGACTCGTCGGCCTCGCTTTCACCGTCCGAGGAAGAGGAGGACAGCGATAGTCAAGTTCCAACGACTAGGAGGGCGAGGAGGCGACGCGGCGAAGGGCGCAACGGCAACAAGGACGTCTCGACGACACCGACTACCATCTCAAGCTCGGGTAGCAGTCTGCGCAAGAGCGTCAAATCATCTCAAGAGCGCTCAGCAGCAGCTGCCGAACGGAGATCGCCCTCGTCCAAGTCGAAACGGCCATCCTCGTCGACCAAGAAGGGTTCCTCGTCGCTGCCTCGCGCTGCTGGTCATCAGGGATTGGGAGTCGAGATTGATGGTGTAGGCTGGGAGCACACGGCGCGGGCTGGTGAGGATTCACGGCGCCACGGAGGTGCGTTGACATTCTAGTCGCTCCGCCACGAGCGGCCCCTCGCCGATTCGATGTCTGCAGAGACTGACCCATTCTCCTTCGCAAACAGATGGTAATCAACAACCTCCCATCTCTTCAGCGACCTACACCTCGGACCTCGGCTCGGGCATCTCAACGCAGGGATCGTCGCCCGAAGTCCCTCAGCTCGGCCATGCCCCTACGCCGCAGCACGCCCATCCCCTCCCACCCATGCCGACGCCTCCTTCGCCTTCTCGCTCTCGCAGGTCTCGCTCCCGCCACGGCTCGATCCACAGCAACGGCGAAGTCAAGGCGACGAGAGGAGCGCCGCGCTTCCTCAGCGAGCAGGTCGACAACCACGAGCACGAGTCGTCGGCGCACCCTACCGTCGAGCTGCATCCCGAGCACATCGTCTTTGCTACTCCATCTACGTCCAAGGCTACCTCCCGTCGCAGCTCGACCGCCTCCAACCTCCGCACGCCTTCCCTCATCCACTCGCCCGCTTCCGCTAGTCCGCCCTACCCCGAGACGCCGGCTCTTCCCTCTCCATCGACCTACGCCCACCGTGACCATCAACAGCAGCCGCATCGGAGCAAATCCGTCTCCTCCATCGGTAGCAGTCGCTCCCACGCCAGCTCGCAAGCCTACTCGACCGGCCTACCAACCCCCTCGGCCACTCGCTACACCACTTCGAACGCCTACTTTCCTCCGCCACCGCCTCCGAAATCGCCTCGACGCTATGCCTCGCCCCCGATCGACGAGGAGGAGAACCACGGCACGACGCCCATCGCCCAAGTCTTCCCTTCCGCTCGACCGCGCCTCTCTCCCTCCTCTTCCCGAGCACAGAGCGGACCTTTCCCCGGTCCTCCAACGATTTCACCTCACGTTCGATCCCAACGCTCTCCCGCTCCCTCCTCTACCTCCATCTTCCCTACCGCAACGCCTCGCTCGTCCGCTCCTTCGTCCCCCGCCGCTGCTCGTCGGAAGAGCGAGGTCTTTCCCTCTGCTCGACCACCACCGCCCTCCTCTAGTAGCGCGCCCGTCTCTTCCGCACCATGGGAAGATGGCTCAGGCGAGGACGAGCTCGATTGGATGATCTCGGCGCAGAGGAAGTTGGATCCGAGCTCGCGGTCGCAGACTAGGTTGCCTCGCGCTGGACCGGGAGCGGTGAGGCAGGTCTTTGCGTCGAGGAGGGTGGAGCAGCCGAGGAGCCTGGAGGAGCAGAGGGCGTATGAGAGGGAGGAGGGAGGATTGGGCTTGGGAAGGGAGGTTGAGAGCGTCGTGGATTTCGAGAGCGTGAGGGGCGCGGCGGTCGATCGCGGTTCGGTCATTGGGGCGGGAGAGGAGGAGGAGGAGGAGGCGCTGTACGATCCGACGCCTACCAAGGCTCCTTCCCGCCGCTCCGCTTCGGAGGAGGAACCGCCGAGGACTCAGCACCAGCACTCGAAACGCTATTCGCAGTCGTCGGCCACCTCGGGCGCATCCGAGTACGCTTCCGCTGCTGAGCACGACGATGAGGATGAGCAGGCTTCCCTTTCCGACCTCCTCGCACCTTCCACCCCTCCCGAGGTCGCCGTCATCGCCGCTCCCTCCTCCATCTCCGCTCTCGCGCCTTCTTCCGCCGCCGATCAAACGAACCTCTGGGTGCTCGACATCATCGCCAACACGGTCGTCAACGGGAACGCCCGGAGGATGAGCGCCATCGGTGAAGTGTCGGAGAACGAGGCCCCGAGCAGCAGGGACAGCGCGCAGGCGAGCGGAGCCGAGGAGGACCGACAGGCGGGCAGGCTCAACAGCAAAAGACTCAGCCTTACTCCCGCCGGATTCCTCGGGCCGACCACAGAGGAATTGAACGGCGGGGACGA
>MWVB01000022.1:0-80534 GCA_003054985.1 Leucosporidium scottii
GCGGAGCTCCAAAACACGAACGCCCAGACCAAAAGCGAAAGAGCGAGGGGACAGCGGGCGAGCGGAGGTCCTCGTTCGCTCGCACCGAGTGAAAAGGGGGAGAGGGTGGTGCGGCCGGCGAAGGTGGGAAAGGGCAGGAGGCAAGAAGAGCGAAGAAGGAAGAGTAAGTACAGAGTAGAGGATCTCATTCGAGAGAGCTGTCGGTGCAGAGGATAGGTCAGCGAAGGAGAAGGGAACACCCCGAGCGCCGAGAAGCGACACTGCCGCATCTGTAGCGAGTTGATCGACTGTTGTCGCTCGGAGGGAGGTAGAGAAAGACTCACAGCAACACGCCCATACGATGATGAACTGCAAGCCCGAATCGCCTCCTTGCCGCCGTCCCAAATCCCGCCGAGCCTGCTCGCGTTGCCCGACCCTTCCTGCTCCCAGGCGAACGGAGGTAACGAAAATCGATGCACAATCTCTACAACAAGCCCTCCAGTTCAAGCAATTTACAAAAGCTCACTTCGCCTCCCAGACAAGCGAAGCGTCCGTTTTCCGCCTCCGTCGCGGTCAGACCTGAGCTTCGGCGGCCGCTGGCGATACCTCCCCCCCTCCTCCTCCTCCGCGACCCTTCTTCTTGACTATCACGGGAGCTTGACAGAGTGGACACTGTGTTTATGAGGTAGGGAGACGCTCAGTCTCGCTCTTCTGCCCCGGCGAACGGAGCAAACAGAAACTCACCCTCCCCGAAACGAGCAGCCACGAGTCCAAGCAAGGCGAGTGGAAGGCGTGCCTGCAAGGTAGCATCTTGAGGGGCTCGGGCTCCCAGTCGTTGGCCCCAGCGTCGCCGAGACGAGGGGGAAGCTCGTACTCTGCGCAGGCCGAAGAGGCTCGTCAATTTCGTTTCGCCGAGAGAGAGAGAGAGATGATGAAGGGAAGGGGACGCACCCATCAGACAAATGGAACAAGCGTCCTGCGAAGCGGGAAGGAGCACGGCTTCCATTCCCTTGGGCAGAGGGACGAACTCCCCTGCTCCTCCGGCACCTGCGCCGGCGCCTCCTTCGGGCGAGGTCGAGCGACGCTTGGTGGGGAGACGCCAGAGTCGCCAGAATTGACGAGTTGGAGGAACCGGGGGAGTAGAGGTAGGAGCGGGAGTTACGGTGGCTGTTCCAGTGGTGTTCAAGTCGCCTTTCCTCGAGTCGCCGTCTTCGGAGGTGGGCGCGACAGTCGGGTCGGGGATGCTACCGCTGTAAGAGGAGAGGAGAGGTCAGAGAGCCGTTTCAAAAAGCAGCGAGAAACGACCACCTACACAAAGATCTTCTGGGGAATCTTGTCAATCTCGGCTTGACTGAGCGGTCCAATCTCGTGCTTGGCCGTGCCGACTCCGAAGAAGCGCATGCCGATGAGGACGAAGGGGAGGAAGAGGATCACGGCGAGGACGATGAGGATGACTTCGGAGGTCCAGAGCCACGAGAGGACGAGCGCCGCGACAGCCGAGTTGTAGAGCGTGGGAGCCGAGGCGCGACAGGTGTTGCTCGTGGCTACCCAGATGTTGCCGAAGATGAAGACGATGAAGGAGAAGATGGAGATGAGGTCGCCGACCCTGTTGGAGGGAGAACGGAAGCACCGTCAGCTCGTGATCCCTTCGGCGAACAACTCGCGCTCGGCGCACCTTCGGATCTGGCGGTCCAGCTCAGCGGTGCCGACTTGACGGGTCAGCTCTCGCTCTGCGATGCGCTCAGGCGAGTCACGCCTATGCGGTCGAGGAGGAACGATGGCTGAGTAGAAGGAGACTGAGATGGTGGGAAGAGCTCGGTCAGCTTGGCGGAGGGAAGGGCGACATCGAAAAGGACTCACAGGGTAGGGAGAGGCCGAGTCGGACGCAGGTGAGGATGAGGTACAGCTTGAGAGGCTTGTCGCAGGGGCTGTTGCCGGCGATTCCCAGGACTACCGACCACGCTACGAGCTGTTTCGCACCGCCCACACGAGCAGTCAGCTTCTCAGCGCTCGGCGGGCTCGAACGCGGGAGAGACAACGCACCTGAGCCAGAGTGACTGCCATGGAGAGCATCAACGTCTTGTTTCTCCTCCCGCCTGCAAGTTGACACAAAAGAGAGTCGTCAGCGCGCCTGCGGAGGTGCGTCGTCTCGGCTCGAGGAGAGAGCTGACCTTGTAAGGCGTTGAGGACTCGGCGAGCCAAGCTGAGCCTGACCATCATGGCTGGAGTAAAAGTGTCATCTTGCTGTAGCTGAGCAGCTTGCTGGTCCGGGACGGGAGGGAACGAGTCGGTCGAAGCGGGGGGAGCAGCGGGAGATGGGGGCAGAGCTGTAGTGAGTGCTGCAGGAGCGGGAAGTGAGAGTTGAAGTGATGGAGCTGTAGGTTGATCCATGCGCCGAGTTGGAAGAAGTGATGTGCTACAGCCCGAACGGGGCGCTGTTCGTCCAAGTGAGGAGGAGCGAGAGCCGCGAAGCTCACTGTACGCAGGCAGTGCGCTGCACGTCGTCAGGGGTAGTTGTCGGGCGAGGCTGTAGAGTGGTTTCAGATAGCTTCTGTACTGCTTCACTGCTCTCTGCTGATCTGTAGGTAGACCATCTCGGACTTGGCCCTTCCTTCTCCTGATTCCGCTCGCTCTCTCTCTTCCTCTCGCTCGCTTCGCTCCTTCATCTCGCCTCGGGACTGTTGGCAGATCCGATGCCATCCAGGATGAAGCATAGGTGAGCTATACTATCCTACGCATCTCGACCAAACCCTTGCGCTTGGGTCGCCCGGCGTTGAGTGTTGGTTGAAACACGGGCTTCTCGGTTCAAGAGGGAAGCAAAGCAGCGCCGAGAGGGAGCAAGGGCTGGCAGCGTGGGGATCGGCAACGGGTTCAATGTGCTGCAGCTGCATGCCTCGAATTAGAGTCCTCGAACTCACACTTCACCGTCTCTTGCGCGTCTGCCAGAGCAACGCGGGCCTCTGCTCCTCCAGGTCCGTCTTCGGCGCCCTTTACCACCTACGAGGATCCGGAATCGCTACAGCAAGAATTTGGCTCGATGCCCTCCAGGCCAGGCAAGCTCGCGCGGTCTCTCTCCCGCGTAAGTCCTCCCTTTGGCGAAGCATTCTTTCAACACAACAGATCGCTGACCTTGTCCCGTCTCTGCTCCGACACACACCCCAACAGCCCTTCTCGGATGTGCGCAACTATCTACGCGTCTCACTACACAAGGAGCGCGGCATCGACTCGGAGAAGGCAAAGGCGTTGAATGAGCAGAGGAGGCGCTCGGGCGGAGTGGGTCCTTCATGCTTTGACGAGGTCACCACTGGCCAGGAGGAGGCCGTCCACGCGCCCATCGCCTCTACTTCGCGGTCTACCCTTCCCTCGCCCGCCGACGGATCACCTAGCTCCATCCCGGAGCCTTCGAGCGCGGGCGGTCACTCGGAGCCCTACTCCTCGCTCGGTCTCGGCGGCAAGAGACCCGAATGGGACTCACTCCTCCCTTCACCTTCCTCACCCAACACCTCGCTCCCTTCCTCGCCCGACGAGCCCGCCTCCCTAGGTCCCTCTCCCACTCTTCGAACCCCTCCTCGCCCCTCCTCCGCCGAACTCCCAGCTTCTCCCGACGGCCAGGCTCGATGGAAGGGCAAGGCGAGGGCGCAGCGCCCCGTTCTCGTAGAGACGTGTCCTACGCCTCCCTCCAGCGCCAGATATCGTCCCGGCTCTCGACAGCGCAGCATCCTGAGTCCTTCCGGGCTCGGGATCGACGTCGCCGACTTTGACTACGATGCCTACGGCGAGGAAGAAGAGGAAGTCGAGGAGCTCGAGGATGAAGACCCAAACGACTGGGATCCCTACAGCCGAAGACCCTCAGGCGAGTTCACCCTTGGCTTGCAATCTTCTGCCTCAGCCTCGGCGCTCCCCTTCCCTTCCGACCTCGTCGTGGAATCCCTCCTCTCCTCCCAACCTTCCACCTCCTCCTTCGCCTCCCCTCAGTCCTCACCACGCCACTACCGAGCTCCACGCCATCATCAACCACGCGACCGCGACTTCACTCCCCCTCTCGCCCATCTCCGGCCCGTGAGGAAGAGCGAGATCCTCGCTTCTCCTGCGCTGTCAAATAGGAGGCCTACGGCGCAGGAGCTGAGGGCCAAGGCATCCAACTCGACGCTCTTCAGCTGGGATCTCGCCCATTTGCCAGCGCCCAACACGCCGCGCGAGAAGCCGTTCAAGGTCGGGTTGCGGAGCTTGCTCATGCCCTCGTGAGTCTTAGTCCCCTCCACGCCGGCCAAGCTCTCTCTGACCGTTCTCTCCTACTATCATAGATACGCGCTCGGCGGTGGCAAAGGATCGGGCAAGTACGGCGACGCTTTCGGCCCCGTTGAGCGACAGGTCATCTCGCCCATCTCTGGCGAACGAGCAGAGACGGTGCGAAGCAGTGGTGGAGGGCTGGGTCGGAGACTATCAAATCGGACGGCCAAGGTACGGAGGTCCATTGGAGCGTGGTCGATCAGGAGTAGGAAGGAGGAAACGGCGCCGAAGGAGGAGTTGGAGGATTGGGTCGCGCTGGTCATTGCGGAGTAGTCATAGAGCGACTCGAGGGCTGCAAGATGGATCTTCTAGTGTTGTCTTATTCATCAAGCTCAGACTGCGAGTCTACTGCTGAGCTGCTGGAGGGTTCGCTCCCCCTCCTCCGGCGCCGAAGAGCGCTCCCAGCCTTCCCAAGAAGTTTCCCCTCTCCTGCTCCTGCCCTTCTTGCCCCTCCTCTTCCTCCTCAAACTCCTCGTCCGTATAATCCTCCTCGTCATCATCATCCTCCATGCCGGGAAACCCGCCCGGCACCTCCCCTCTCCCACCCGCTTCGAGCTGCTCCAACTCGGCCAACAACTGCGCCCTCAACTCGGGGTTCAAATCCACCTGCGGACCCGCCGGTCCCAACCCAAGCAAATTGGCCAACTGATCCCTCATCGCCGCAGCCATTTCGGCCATTCTCGCTCCTCCTCCTCCTCCTCCTCCAGCGACACCAGCTCGTCCACCATGCGCTCGTCGACGGAAGGAGCGTTGTTGGTGCAGAGGGGCGAAGTAGGCGTCGTCGTAGAAGGTGGCACCCGAGGTGCGGGAGGGAGGGACTGGGTCGAACGAGTAGGAGGTGCCCGACATGACCGAAGGAGGGAGGTAAGGGCGAACCGAGGGGATTTCTGATGAGGGTGAGGCAGAGGGTCAGTACGCTGATGGCGAGACTACGGTGAGAGAGGAAACGCACCAGCGAGGTAAGCAGCGCGAATGATGCCCGCCGGCGCGACTCCCTTCTCCCATGGACCTTGCGACCAGAGCTTCTCTCCTCCGCGAACGTCTTCGAGCGAGGAATCATCGAGTGAGGGAGCGATGGCGTTGACGGTCTTTTGTAGCCATGCGAGGACGGGAGGCGGCTTCCATAGGGGTCCTGAGCGAACCGAGTAGAGTTGCGAAAGCAATTGGAGGAGGTAGGAGGGATTGTTGCTGGGAACGATGAGAGGGGAGGTC
Source organism: Leucosporidium scottii (assembly GCA_003054985.1). NCBI lineage: Eukaryota > Fungi > Basidiomycota > Microbotryomycetes > Leucosporidiales > Leucosporidiaceae > Leucosporidium > Leucosporidium scottii. The sequence continues at coordinate 5,482 of MWVB01000022.1, forward strand.
AGTTCTGGCGGAGAGTACGATGCGAGGAACTCAAGACACACGAGAACTCTCCATCGACTTGTGCGCGGCGATGGGTGAGGAGAGATGGAGGAACGTTGCCGCCGAGGGTGGAGAAGAGAAGGGGGATGACCATGGGGAAGCGAAGAATGGCTGACTTGAGTGCTGCAGTACTCTTGCTGTCGTCCTGTACAATCTAAACCGTCAGCTCAGGCTCTCGAAGCGACCAGCTCTCCAGCTCACCTGCTTCTTCTCCTCCTCGATGTTGCGAAGGCAGAGCGCTTTGGCGTAAGCGAGTCCTGGGTACGCCTCGAGCTTCATCTCGGGCTGGTTGGTGTAGGCCTTGGGGATCGAATCGAGAAGGGAGAGGTACCACTCGTTCTGCCTCGCCTTGGGCGCGAGGAAGTCGATGCTGGAAAACGAGACGTTCGGTCAGCCTCCTGCTAACCACCTCAAACAGGACCAACTCACAAAAGAAGCATGCCAACCGGGTCTTCTCCACCTGAGCATCCCAATCCGAGCTTGGCCCACTCGCAAGCAGCCCTCATCGTTCCCCGCTTGACGAGAAGAGCGACCTTGCGAGAGATGCCGAGGTAGAAGGCGCGGTTTTCGATTTGCGAGTAGGGCAGGCGGAAGGATCCTGAAGGGAAGGAGACGGGGAGAGGTGCCGAGAGGGCATAGAGAGCTTTGGAAAGGTGTGTGGAGGAGGCGCCTGCGAAGGAAGGTGGAGTCAGCGATCGCCGAGGGGAGGACGGAGGCGAGCAGAGAATGACACACCGAGATCGCCCTGCTGAGTCGACATCTCGGAGAGCTGCATGTGCGTGTCGACGTGGTAAGGCGAGTTCTGCAGCACATCATACAGCCGGTTGCCGTCGGCCTGCTGCAGCACCTCGAGGAAGGAAAGCTGGGCGGCTCGGTACTCCCATGAATGGTCGAAGGTGTACCACTCGCCCTCGTCGTTGTGAGACTCGGGTCCGGTATAGCGACTGAGCTTGAGAACGCCGGCGGAGGGGTACCAGCCGGATTCGGGGTTGGCGAGGTAAGAGGCGGATCGCTTGAGCGAGGTGGCGTGGTGAGGGTTGTTGGCGAAGCGAGCGTGATGCATGGAGCGTTGTGGTGTAGAAGTGGTGCTGATCTATAGATGCACAAGCTCGGTCAATCTTCGGCGAGGGCAGCAGAAGCAGCGAGCGACAGGCCAACTCACGACCTTGCTGCCGAACATCTTGCGCAACTCGGCCTCGGCGTCCAGTAGCTTGGGTTCAAACGAAAAGACCTCCTTGACCGCCTGCCACTTGGGCTCCAGCCTCGCCGGTCTACTCCCCTCACTCGCCTGCACCGGCGCCGCTTCTCCTCCCTTGGCCGCGAGCTCCGCCAACGCTCGGTCGATCTCGTCCATGCCATCGTCCGCCGCCGCTGCTTTGCGAGGTGAATCGGTACCCTGCTGCTGCTTGCCGCCCTTCTTGCCCGTGGCTGCTGAGATGGGAGTAGGAGGGCCGTCTGTGGGCGCCGCAGAGTCGAGAGGCGTCTTGGTGGCCTTCTTCTTCTTCTTTTTGCTTTTGCTCTTCTTCTGTAGGTCGATCTGGGAAGTCAGTGAAGGTCCACCCCGAGCTGTAGGCGAAGACAGACGCACCTTGACCGCGACGACCTCCTCGACCTCCTCCTCCTCGCTATCCTCGCCATCGTCGTCTCCCAGGTTGAGCTATCAAGCAGAAGGATCAGCTTCAGCAGTTCTACAGCTCCACCGCTCGCCCACTCACCGCTCCGAACGCTCCTCCCACTTCCTTCTGCTCAACTTGCTCCTCCTCGCCTTCGTCATCCGAAGCTTCAGGCGAAGCAGCAGCAGCCGCTTTCTGTGCTGCCAGCTGTTCGAGCTCCTCCTGTTCGCGTTGCTGGCGTTTGGAGAGACGAGGCATGCTGGCGAGATGCGAGCGAGATGTAGTCAAGACCAAGAAGAGACGCCTCGCGCTTTCGCAGAGGTTCGCTTGATCGAAAAGGGGCTCTCGGCAGATATAGTGCGCTGGCAAGAGAGCTTCATTGCGCATCAAAAGTGTGATGCTTAGCGATAGTCAAAGGCCAGCCGAGACTTGCTTCAATCGCCTGCGAGCAATCGCCGAAGATGGTGAGCGTCGAGCATCGCGTTCTGCAGGACAGATGAGCACTCACATCAAGCGAGGTGGTGTTTGATCGACTTGTAGACGGCCGAGTTGAATCCCGTGCTGTCAAAAATCATGCTATCGCGGCCCGAGAGGACGTGGATCAGCGTCGCCGAGCTTTCCCTCCGCCGTTCTCCGGCTCTTCCTCCTCAAACCCCCTCAGCCGGCTTGTAGAAAGATGCCCAAGAACTCACACTCCTCCCAGGCCCTTCTTGCGGGCGTACTCGGCCTTGACTCCCGCGGATTGGGCATCGTCGTAGCTGATGAATTGACGGCGGTGGTAGTGGTAGAGGAAGGGCGTCTCGGTGCAGTCGTCCCAGTGACGAACGAAGCCCTTCTGTCCAGTCTTTCCATCGGCGGAGAGGGCCTGTCGAGTAAGGGATCAGCTGAGCACAAGCCGAGAGAAGCGCCGAGACGAGACGGACTCCTTCCTTGATCAAGTCGGTGTACTGCCATTGTCCGGTGTAGGCAGAAGTGGTAACGCCGCAGATATCCGTGGTGTTGGCGTTGCTGTCCGAGTGGGAGCCCTTGGGAGTGACCCCGGTCCAAGCTTGGTACAGCTTCGAGTGGTAGAGCTTGCCGTCGGCGATGATCTTGTGGCCTTGCAGGGGCTGCTTGGTCGTGGTGAAGGAGATGGCGTAGGAGGGGATACCTCTGTGACATTCTCGTACGGGTCAGCGAGCGAAGGAGGGCAGGAGAAGCTGGCTCGGCGCACAGGAGGATCTGCTTCGCAGGGAAGCCGCCGCTGACCCAAAGAGCCAGCGAGTCCTCGACGCTGCCATCACCCAAGCAGGTACGGAGAGGAGAGTTGGCGGCCGTGGTCGCCGACCAGGAGCCGCTGTAGGAGAAAGCTCGATCAGCCCCCGGTCGAGAAGAGAGTAGGGTTCGGCGCGGACTCACGCAAAGTCGTACTGTAGGCAATAGATGGTCAGCAAGGTGCACAGAGAACCCTTGATAGGCTATACACACTGTCATCAAGTTGATGTAGTCGAGATGTTTGGCGAAAGCACCGAGACCAGAGGTGATGGGCTCGCCGTCAATTCCGATGAAGCCAGCAGAAGACACGGCAGCAGTGATGAGCTTCTTCTTGCCGATAGTCGAGCGAAGAACCTCAAGGAAGGAGAGGAAGTGGGCGGCATCGTTGGCCCGGACAGTGTTGCATCCTGAGCGCAGAGGGGTCTGGTGAGCGTCGGCGCCGAGATGATTCAAGGAGCAGCAGACTCACCGATGCCCTCCCCGTTCGGGTACTCCCAGTCGAGGTCGATCCCGTCAAACCCGTACTTGTCTTGGAAAGCAGCCAGCTGCTTGGCGAACCGAGTGCGCTTGGTGGAAGAGGCCATGAGATCCGAGAAGTAGACCGAGCCAGTCCATCCGCCCACGACGAAGAGAGCTTTGTTTCCGGCTGTGGAAGGGAGCAAGGGTCAGCTATACTGTTGGCTTTCAGTGACAGAAGAGCAGAACGGCCGAGGACTGACCGGCATGAGCTGCCTTGACGAACTTGAGGATCTCTGAGAGTTTTTGATCGCTGGGAACCTCGAATCCGGTGATGGTGGTGACGGTGACTGCAGTAGGTGAGATGGATTCAGCACTGCAGTAGAAGAGGGGAAGATTCTAAAGCTGTACCAAAGTAGAGGGCGAGGTTGCCTTCCGAAAAGGGGATCTCGGCGACGGTTTGGTCCGAGTAAGCTGGGTAGTATTGCGCGCTGAGGAATATGGAAGTCAGCATTTGATACGTTTGAGCGATTCGGCAGCTTACATGATGGGCGCAGAGGCAGAAACGAGCGCGAGGAGGGAGGTGAGCCCAAGGAGCGAGACGAAACGAAGGAGGGGAGCCATTGCAGGCTAGAGAGAGCAGCTGAGAGCTTTACAGACGAGCAGAGAGAATCAGGAAGGAGAAGAGCGGACGTGCAAAGGCGGCAGACGGAAGGGCGGGATCTTAGAACAGGAGCAAGGGAGTCCCTCTGCGTCCGAGTCGGCGGAGGTGGAGGAGCACGGAGCGCTGTGCTCTCATCTGTGACCCATAGCCGAGCAGCTGGAGCGAGCAGAATAAGAAGAGACTGATGAGATGCAGAAGAAGCCAATGCAGCAGGTAGAGGGCAGAAGGGAGAGTACTAGAGTGCCCCGAGTCGAAGCGATTCGAGAGCGAAGGTTGAAGGTTGAACCTGAACCAACCACTTTCGTCGACTCTAGGCGACAGCTACCAGGCTACAGGGGATCAGCTAGCTACTCGTTCACCAGCTAGTCACCGCCTAGTCAGCAGCACTTCAACCTCGTTCAACTCGACGACAACCCCCCAGGCGACTTCTCCCCCTCGCCACTCTCTCTTCGCCCTTCTCCCTCCCTCTCCCGACTCTCGCGCCAATTATGAGCGATTCAACGGCAGACGAGATTCGCGCCGCTCAGGCTGCTCGTAGGGAAGCCAAGAGGGCAGCAGAGTCGACTCAGCGTCCCGAATCCGAGAGCGACAAGGTGTCCATGACGGGCGTATCCATGGACATGGACGTCTACGACTCGCGCAAGGGCTCTCGTTTCGCCAACCACGACTTGTCCATCGCTGCTGGCCCCGCGGGAGACGACGACGATGACTTGGACGATGAAGGCAACGCAAAGAGCGTCCGCTTGCTCGACTCTTGTGAGTTACATACGACTTCTCTGGTCACCGTAATAGCTCCATGTACTAATTAGCTATCTACTACAACAGTCACCGCTCCCAAACACCTTCTCAACGAGTTCGCCGACGAGGATGCCGAAGACCCATTCGCTGCCTCAGCCAAGTCTCGCCAGATCGCCTCCCGTCAATCAGAGTACCACGCCCGCCGCTTCGACCGCGACTCGGGCGTTCAGGTTGATGCTTTCGCCGCCGACGATGCCGACAAGGGCGTGCAAGGCGAGACCAACACCTACGCCGACCAGATGCGTCGAGCTGAGTTGGAGCGCGAGGAGCTGAGGGTCAGGCGCGCCATCGAGAAGCAGCGCGAAGAAGGCGTCGGAGCGGATGGGCAGGAGCTCAAGCAGATCGAGGCGCCTGATGAGACGCCTCGAGGCAAGCGATGGGACGACGACGAGCCCGCGAGGCCAACTGCCGCCATCAAGGACGTCGACATGAGCGACGGCACTCGCCCGAGGGGAGGAGAATGGGACGACGCCAACACGCAAGGAAAGGAGGCCGCTGCTGCCGCCGCCGCCGCGCCCAAGAAGAAGAGGTCACGATGGGACGAGACGCCGATCGGAACGACCAGCGCAGGAGGAGCACCAGGCGAGACGCCCAAACGCTCTCGTTGGGACCAGACGCCAGTAGGAGGAGTCGCTGCCACTCCACGAGCGGGCGCCGTCCTTCCCTACGGCATGACCCCCGTCGCTGGACTTGGAGGCGAGGGCGTCGGAGGAGCAGGAGTCGTCGTCGACCCTCGGAACCGTTACCTTTCGGACGAGGAGCTCAACGCCATGCTTCCCATGGAAGGATACGAGATTGTTGAGCCTCCAGCAGGCTACGCACCTATCCGCACCCCGTCGAGGAAGCTGCAGGAGACGCCCATGGCCGCCAACGGAGGAGGTTTCACGATGCAGGAGGATGCCGCCAGCGCTTCCATGCTTGGCCTCACCCAGGAGCTCCCTACCGAGATTGAGGGTGTCGGAGATCTCCAGTTCTTCAAGCAGGAGGATGCTCAGTACTTTGCCAAGGCGAGTTCTTTCGGGCCGTTTTCGAACCTCGCCGAACTGCTCGCTGACCCTCTTGCTTCCCTTACAGATTCTCGGCGACCAGGACGAGAGCGCCCTCTCGATCGAGGAGCTCAAGGAGCGCAAGATCATGCGCCTGCTACTCAAGATCAAGAACGGAACGCCCCCGATGCGCAAGACCGCCCTTCGTCAAATCACGGACAAGGCTCGCGAGTTTGGCGCCGGTCCCCTCTTCGACAAGATCCTTCCTCTTCTCATGGAGCGCACACTCGAGGATCAGGAGCGTCACTTGCTTGTCAAGGTCATCGACCGCGTCCTCTACAAGCTCGACGACCTCGTTCGCCCTTACGTGCACAAGATTCTCGTCGTCATCGAGCCCCTGCTCATTGACGAGGATTACTACGCTCGAGTGTGAGTGTTGATTGTGCTCCCATTCGCTTGACGGAACGCTGACTCGTCTCCTCGAACAGTGAGGGTCGCGAGATCATTTCCAACCTCTCCAAGGCCGCTGGTCTCGCCCACATGATCTCGACGATGCGACCAGGTGCGTTTCTCCGTACAAGTCTCGAGGGCTTGAGTTGACTCTCTCTCCCCCACCAGATATCGACCACGCCGACGAATACGTGCGCAACACCACCGCTCGCGCCTTCTCGGTCGTCGCCTCGGCTCTCGGCATCCCCTCCCTCCTCCCCTTCCTCAAGGCCGTCTGCCGCTCCAAGAAGTCGTGGCAGGCTCGCCACACCGGTATCAAGATCATTCAGCAGATCGCCATCATGATGGGCTGCGCCGTCCTCCCCCATCTCAAGAACTTGGTCGAGGCCGTCGCCCATGGACTCGAGGACGAACAGCAGAAGGTCCGCACCATGACCGCGCTGTGTATCGCCGCTCTCGCCGAGGCCGCCGCTCCTTACGGTATCGAGTCGTTCGATTCGGTCCTCAAGCCGCTATGGACGGGCATCCGCAAGCACCGAGGCAAGGGACTCGCCGCCTTCCTCAAGGCCATCGGCTTCATTATCCCCCTCATGGACCCCGAGTACGCCAACTACTACACCAAGGAGGTCATGGTCATCCTCATTCGCGAGTTCCAGTCGCCCGACGAGGAAATGAAGAAGATTGTGCTCAAGGTCGTCAAGCAGTGCGCCGGCACGGATGGAGTCCAACCCTCCTACGTCAAGCAGGAGATCCTTCCCGAGTTCTTCAAGAATTTCCTCGTTCGTCGCATGGCCTTGGACAGGAGGAACTACCGTCAAGTCGTCGAGACCACCGTCGAGCTCGCACAAAAGGCTGGAGTCGCCGAGATTGTCGGGCGCGTCGTCAACGACCTCAAGGACGAGAGCGAGCCCTACCGCAAGATGATCATGGAGATCATCACCAAGGTTGTCGCGGGATTGGGAGCAGCCGACATTGATGAGCGCCTCGAGGTGCAGCTCATCGACGGCATCATCTACGCCTTCCAGGAGCAGTCGGTCGAAGATCAGGTCATGCTCGATGGCTTTGGTACCGTCGTCAACGCTCTCGGTGAGTTTCACTTTCTGTCTTCACTCCCGCCGACCCATAGCTGAGATCTGTCTCTCCCTCTCCAGGCATCCGCGTCAAGCCCTACCTCACCCAGATCGTCTCGACCATCCTCTGGCGTCTCAACAACAAGAGCGCCAAGGTTCGTCAGCAAGCCGCCGACCTCACGAGCAAGCTGGCCGTCGTTATCAAGCAGTGCGAGGAGGACAGTCTGCTCTCCAAGCTCGGCGTCGTCCTCTTCGAGCAGCTCGGAGAAGAGTACCCCGATACTCTCGGAAGGTGAGTTTGGGTGCTGGGAGGTGAGAGCTCAACTGACTCGACTGTGCATCTACAGTATCATTGCCGCTATCGCCGCCATCGCCAACGTCGTCGGAATGACCCAGATGAGCCCGCCCGTCAAGGATCTCCGTACGTCGCTTCCACGCTCTCACTCGACGCATGAGCTGACCTCCCTCTTCCTCCACAGTCCCGCGCATGACCCCCATTCTTCGCAACCGACACGAGAAGGTCCAAGAGGCGTCCATCAACCTCATTGGACGTATCGCCGATCGTGGAGCCGAGTTCGTCTCTGCGCGCGAGTGGATGCGCATTTGCTTCGAGCTGCTCGACTTGCTCAAGGCGCACAAGAAGGCCATTCGTCGTGCGGCCGTCAACTCGTTCGGTTACATCGCCAAGGCCATTGGTCCTCAGGACGTGCTGAGCGTTCTCCTCACCAACTTGAGGGTCCAGGAGCGTCAGAGTCGTGTATGCAGTACTGTCGCCATTGGTGAGCTTTGCCTACGTCTTTCTGCATCGCTGAACTGAGCTGACTTCCCTCCGACGCTCAACAGCCATCGTCGCCGAGACTTGCGGTCCCTTCACCTGCATCCCCGCCATCCTCAACGAGTACCGCACGCCCGAGCTCAACGTCCGCAACGGTTGCTTGAAGGCCATGTCCTTCTTGTTCGAGTACATTGGCGAGATGGGCAAGGACTACATCCACTCGGTCGTCACCTGCCTCGAGGACGCCCTCACCGACCGCGACCAGGTCCATCGTCAGACGGCGGGAACCATCGTCAAGCACTTGGCCCTCGGTACAGCTGGACTCGGAAACGAGGACGCTCACCTCCACTTGCTCAACCTCATTTGGCCCAACGTCTACGAGAGTGAGTCTTGTCGCCTTCCGTTTCTGAAGCTCCGCGCTGACCCGTCTCCTTACCCTTGCAGCGAGTCCTCACGTCATCGGATCTATGCTCGACGCCATCGAGGCTATGCGCATCGCTCTCGGCCCCGGTGTCGTCCTCAACTACGTTCTCCAAGGTCTTTGGCACCCCGCTCGCCGAGTTCGCGAGGTCAGCTCTTCTGCATCCACCCACGCCGCTCTCGCTTCCGAATCGATGGCTGACTTTCTCGCTCCCTTCTCTACCCTCCAGGTCTTCTGGCAGGTGAGCAGCATCGACGCCAATCCACCTCGCCGAGTCGAGAGCTGACCCCTTCTCCTCGTTCCATAGATCTACTCGTCGCTCTACATGGGCGCTCAGGATGCGTTGGTTCCCTACTACCCCACCAGTGAGCTTCTCCCGCTTCTACGAGCAACGGCTGGAGCTGACCTTCCTTGCCCCCAGTCCCCGACGTCTCGGACGACCGCAACGACTACGAGGGACGATCTCAGCTGTTAATGATGTGGATCTAGGAAGGGCTGGGTACGAAGAGTTGGCTCGATCAGAGAGGTCGCAGTGTAAATCAATAGCAGTTATATCGGAGTTTGACCCCCTAGAGCGAGATGAGAATCGCCTTCGAGCTTCGAGGGCAAGACAGCTCTCGCCTCCGCCCGCTACCTCGTCTGCTCTCGTCGTCTCGCGCTACAGCACGGGAAGCTACCCAACAGCTTACAGAACCTAGCCTACACTCCAGCAACACTTCTGCTCAGCAACAGCGCCTTTCAGGGCTCGCGCCACCCTTCGTCTCTCGCCTCGCCTGTTCCAGCAGCACCCGCTCAACCGCCACAGGACACCTACTCGCCTTTGCGCGCCGTCTAGCACATTCTTCTCGCACTCTTTCCGTTGGTAACTCGTCACCATGGCTGAGCGTAAGGTTCTAAACAAGGTGCGTTCTCTCGCTCGTCTGCTCCTCTCGCTCCCGATTCAGCTCGCTAAGGCTCTACATGCTCTTCATCGCAGTACTTCCCCGCGGACTTCGATCCTTCGAAGGTGAGCTCTCCCATCGTTGTCCTACAGCGCGAGCAGCAAGCTGACTCGAAGTGCTCGCTGTGGCTCTGTAGATCCCGAGGAGGAAGATGCCCAAGGACAAGCAGCAGGTCATTCGTCTGATGGCCCCCTTCTCCATGCGTTGCTCGTGAGTAGCTTCGTACTCGCTTGCAGCTCGGAGCGCGACAGCTGACCTCCACCCTCTCTTCCCCCTCCCGCGCACGCTACAGGACTTGCGGCGAGTACATGTACAAGGGCAAGAAGTTCAACGCTAGGAAGGAGACTGTGATAGGCGAGGAGTACTATGGCATCAAGGTGAGCTCACGCTGGTGCGTCCGAAGCGAGCGAGCTGGCTGCTGACCTCTTCTCGCTACAGATCTTCCGCTTCTACATCAAGTGCATCACCTGCTCGTCCGAAATCACCTTCAAGACGGATCCAAAGTGAGCTCGCCATGGTCTCGGCTCGGTCTTTCAGCAACTCTCGCTGACCTCCTCCCTCGCTTCGCAGAAACACCGACTACGCCGTCGAGCATGGAGCCTACCGCAACTTCGAGCCATGGCGAGACGCTTCCGACACCAAGGACAACGAGGACAAGCTCGACCAACTCGAGGCGCAAGAAGCCGAAGAGAACGACCCGATGGCGTCGCTAGAGAGCAAGGCGGTCGACTCGAAGCGGGAGATGGACATCCTCGACGCGCTGCAGGAGCTCAGGAGCAGGAATGCCCGACACGAACGAGCAGGCAAGGGCGACATTACGGACCGGGTCCTCGATAGGGTCAGCTCGGGCGTCGAGGTCGGCGACCGGGAGGTCGAGCGCAAGTTGACCGAGTTCGAGCTGAAGCGGAAGAAGGAGGAGGAGGAAGATGAGGAGGAAGTGAGGAAGGTGTTTGGAAGGGCGTTTGTTGCGGGAGTGCCGGATATCGAGCTGGAGGAGGGAGGGACGACGACCGAGGAGGACTCGGAGCCGGGCACGCCGAGGGACGACGAAGGCGATCAACCTCAGGCCAGCGGGTCGGGAGCCTCTGCACCACCGAAGCCAGCACCGTCGGCAGCGTCCATCAAGAGGAAGCTCGACGCTGTGGAGCCTACCCCCGCCTCTCTTCTCTCGGCGGCGTCGAGGTCCATCGTCGACAAGAGCTTCGGCGGAGGAGCGGCTCCTCCTCCCAAGAAGAAGGGCAAGGGCAACGCGGCGCTGGCTGCCAAGTTGGGCATTAAGTTGAAGAAGTAGTTCCGGGTTGTACTAGCTTGTAATACGTCGGTGTTGAACAAGTTGAGCAGGCCTTTGGCGAAGGGTCAGCGCCGAGAAGCGCTCGTTGCTCGTGCTTCGCGTTTCAGAACTCTCGAGGCTGCCGTGCACGCTGCCTGCTTAGATAATTTCTCTGCTCTGCGAGGTTTCGGTGCTCCCTGCTCTGTTCTCTCTCGGCTGTGGCTCTCAACTTCCCGCGCCGATTCAATCTGTGGAATCGAGAGGCGCGTTGTCACAAAAGCTAGCCGTCGGAAAGGGGGGTACTACGGTGAAGGGTAAAGAGAGCACTGAACAGGCGGAGTGTACAAAAGGGAGACGAGGACATTTGAAGCGAAGCGGAGGAGCCTGAGAACATCGCCGAGAAGGGGGTCAGCTTGCGGCTCCCTCTCTTCGTACAGAGAATGACTGCTCACCCGGGAAGAAACATCTCAGTCGGACTCATCGGCAGGAGCATTCTTAGGATTGTCTTCGTGAGTCTGCGATGGCGGAGTGCGAAGGTTGTCAGCTCATCGCCGAGACCGCTTGCCCCCGAAACCTTGCGCGGGAAGAGACGACAACTCACCTTCCACTCCTCGTTGATCTGAGCGATACGCTCCTTGCCACTGAGCGTCTCATCCTGTTTCAACTCCTCGTTGCGACGCTGTAGACGAGCGAGAAGCAGCTCAAGTCAGCCACGGCTCCGTCGCGAGAGGCGCTTGCAGATGACGCACCGTGACGAACTGTGAGTGTGAGAGGGACGAGAAAGTTCAGCTCGTCTCGCATGCAGACTGCAGTCGAGTGAACTCACCTTCCTGTACGCTCCAGGCTTGCTAGTGCTGGAGGGAAGGGGAGAGAAGCGAGCGCGTCAGCTTGGCCCTGCAGCGCGACTGACATTGACTGTAGCGCATCAGAAGACTCACCCACTGCCCTTCGACTTGGTCTTACCCCCAGGACTGGCTGCACCAGTGCAAAGACGCGCGTGAAAGCAAGCACAGAGGAGGGCGTCAGCTGGCTGCGCTCATCGCTCGCGCGAGAAGGGGGAGTGCAGGGAGCACGAGGGAGTGCATGAGAGTGAGCTTACCCTTCTTGGTCCTAGCCATTGTTGGTCTGCAGCGAGAGAGAGTTGACTTTGAGCTGTGGAGCGGTGAGAGGGCGCCGTTCGTCAGTCGAGGGCCGGGAGCCGCGGGGAGGGAGGTGTTGTCGGTGTGGTGTACTGCAAAGGCGCAGACAGACTTACTGAAGTGAGTTAGAAGTGAGAAGAGGCGAGAGCGAGTGTGTGGCGGGAAGGAAAGAGGGAAAATCTCGTTTCGCTCGACCCAAGTTCATTCGCCGAGCTTTGACCACCTTTCGCAAGAGTGGGGACGTCGAGTTGTAGCCTAGCGGTGTACAGAGCTGTTGAGATGTGTTCCATGAAACCTGTTTGATAGCCAGGGGTCGACGGGGAGGTGCAGCTTGACCATAAGCCGCCCCTTTTCGCCTTCTCGGCGTTCGCAGGCGTCTGCTCTTCTCGCGCTCTGAAGTCTTGCGCAGAGAGGCAGCGAGAAAGAGAGAGAACAAAGCATCGATAGCAGCAAAGCAAGCGCTCGTCGATTCCTACCAGTAGCCATCAGCCATCATCTCGGCGGCAATGTCCTCGCACGTATCCTCCCACGCCAGCACCCAGTCGATCTCGTTCATCCACTCGTCCTCCACCCCGAGCGCATGCTTCAGACTCCCCGTGATCTTGACGCCAACCCTCTCAGCAACCTTGACTAGTTCCCTCGCACCCTTCTCGCTAAACTTCTCGGTCCAGCGTGGCGGCTTTCGAGAGAGAAGATGTGGGGAAGCTTGAAAGTGCTGCGAGTAGGACGTCAGTGATTGACTCGCTGGTCCTAGTGATCGTGAGTGAGAGGTCGTCGAGTTGTGGATAGCAGACCAGAACGGCGAAGTGGTCCATGTCGAAGGGGTTCCGAAGCTCGGCGAAGGAGTCTTTGAGGAGGAGGGACACCATCTCGGGAAGGCAGGTGCTAGCGACTTCGAACGACATGAGCATCTCGGTGAAGAGGGGGGTCGCGCTGTCCACCTGCTCGACCTTGAGAAGAGCGCCGAGGAAGTCTTTCACGACGACAGCCGGCTCCTCGCCCTCCCAGAGGTCCGCTTGATCAACAGGCCCTTCCTCTATGTTGACCGTGAGCGTATCGACGAGCTCTCCCAGCGCCTCGTGCTCTTGGAATGCTCCTGCGATGAGACGGAACTGCTCCCAAGTCGTGAGCTTGACGGAGGCGAAGAGGTTGGCGCGGGTGTAGGGGAGGAAGTGCTTGCAGATAGCTCCCTTCATCTGCTGGTGGCCGTCGAGCTGGCGAACGATGCCGAAGATGCGCCCGAGGATCTCAGGCGGAAGCGACTGGAGCATGAGCGACTTCAGCAGCTGCTCGGCGGGCTGTAAGGTTACATGACTTACCGTGAGCGTAGTAGGGTTCTCTGTAAAGCTTTCCATCCTGTACGAGAGCGGTCGACGAAGCTGAGCGATTTGGCGGAGATGAACCCTTGAAAGTGCGTTTCGCAGAGTTCAAACTCTCTCTGCTTCTCTCCATCCCCCTCTCGGCGCTCAGGGTCGCTCATCAAGGCTCTGCTGTAGCACATCTACTCTTCTCAAGTACGTGGCGAGCTCGCCCGCTCCTTTACTGTTAGCTCACCAGCCTCCGCTTCGCGCTTCGCAGAAAAAGCAACAGAGCAACAGCCAGCATGGGAAAGCGCGCCTCGTCTCCTACCGGCAACTCGGCCAGCAAACAAGCTACAGCACCGGCAGAGGAGGATCGTACCAAGCTCGACGAGGAGGGTATGGGCGAGTTTGAGGATCAGTGGGAGGATGACTTCGAGGCAGACGCCGACGCTGGCGAGGTCATCGACGCCGCCGAGGAGGACGAGGATGAGGACGGCGAGGGAGCTGACGGAGGGATGGAGGTCGACGACGAGCCCGAACCTATCGAGGAGGAGCCGCGCGCCGCTTCGCCCATCCCCTACCTGCCCGGCGGAGCTCTCGAAGAAGGCGAAACCCTGCAGCCCGACATGACCACCTACCCGCTCCTCCACAACTTTGTTCCCACCTGGCCAAGTCTATCCTTCGACATTCTCCGCGACAATCTCGGCGAGGAGCGCAGAGGCTACCCCGTCTCCTGCTCGCTCGTCTCTGGCACTCAGTCGATGGACAGGACGGCCAACGAGATCACTGTCATGCGCTGGGAGGGCCTCGGAAAGACGAGGAAGGATGACAATGGTACGCTCGTCTGGCTTGAACTCATGAGCCAGCTCGACGGTTCGTAGCTGACCTCGGCGTTGCTTTTCGCAGACCTCGACGACGATGAAGACGACTCGGACGATGAGGCAGAGGACGACCCCATCCTCACGTTCCGCGCCATCCCCCACCAAGGCTGCGTCAACCGCATCCGTGCTCGCATCCTCCCCGAACCTCTCTCTCAAGGCCCTCCCACGGCTCCCGACCGCTACGAAGTCGCTACCTTCTCCGAGACGGGCAAGGTCCACATCTTTGACGTCGCTCCTCAGCTTCAATCCCTCCTCAACCCCGGTGCCGCCAATGCCCCGCTCTCCAAGGTCCCTCTCTACACAGTCGACGCTCACGGCCGCGCCGAGGGATACGCTCTCGCCTGGGGTAACCCCATTGGCACCTCCACTTCGGCTCGCCTTCTCTCGGGAGATATCCATTCCAAGATCTTCCTCACCACCATGGGTCCTTCCTCCTTCACCACCTCACCCAAGCCCTTCCTCAGCCACACCGACTCGGTCGAGGATCTCCAATGGAGCCCTTCAGAGTCTACCGTCTTTGCCAGTTGCTCGGCCGACAAGAGTGTGCGCGTGTGGGACATCCGTGTGAAGGACAGGAAGAGTGTCATCGGCGTAGCGGGCGCCCACGACTCGGACGTCAACGTCATCAGCTGGAACCTCAAGACCAACTACCTGCTCGCGTCGGGAGGAGATGAGGGAGGCATCAAGGTTTGGGATCTCCGTAACTTCAAGGGGTAGGTCCGAGCTCTCTCGACCCTCGCCTCGTTCGCCTCGCGCCTCATTCGCCTCTCTTCGCCCCGCCTCGCCTCGAAAACCCTCGCTGACTCTTCCCTTCGCTTCTACAGTACCAAGTCGCCCGCTCCCACTCCTGTCGCTTCCTTCAACTGGCACACCGCCCCCATCACCTCCATCGAATGGCACCCCACCGAGGACTCGTGCTTCGCCGCCTCGGGAGCCGACGACCAAGTCACCCTCTGGGATCTCTCGGTCGAGGAGGACGACGATGAGAAGCCTTCGCAGCAGCCCGGCGAGGCCGAGCGACTCAAGGACGTTCCCTCGCAGCTACTCTTCGTGCATCAGGGTCAGAAGGACATCAAGGAGGTTCATTGGCACCCTCAGATCCCTGGAGTCGTCGTCAGCACCGCCCTTGACGGCTTCAACATCTTCAAGAGTTTGCCTTTTGCATGAGCGGGCTGTGAGTCGCCTAGCCATCTCGGTCCGAGGCCCCTTCGCTGACACTCACTCGCTTCGCAGATTTGCAGACCTCTTACCACTTGCATACCCTTCTTTCTCCCCCTCTTGTGCGCTAGACTGTAACCTGTTCTATATCCACTCGCACTCTCCCGATCAAGCAGACTTCGAAGCCGGCGAACGGCGAACAGCGAGCTTTTCGGCGAAGGCTCGAGGGATTTAACTTGAGTCGTTTCGCGTTCTCAAGCTTCGCTGGCTCTCTGCAAACGACAGTAGTAGGGGATCCAGGACAGGGGTGGCTACATTATCATGAATAAGTACTGATATAAGGATGAGGCGAGGGTAAAGACAGTCGTGAAGAGAAGGGGGCTGCTACAAGGGGCGCGCTTGCTTTTGTTTTCGTAGTCAAAGCGATGGGAATCTACTCAAAAAGCTCCTCCTCAACCAAGTCCTGTCCAGCAGAACGCCTCACAACATCATCATCGACGATGAGCTCGTCGCCGCCAAAGTCCTCGCCCGTGGCCGAGAAGTCGCGGGCGTGGCGAGCCTTGTACTGGGTAACCCTGACGCGGGGAATGTTCCTCGCGTTCTTGATCGTCTTGGTAAACTTGGCCGAGTCGGCGAGGAAGAGCTGATGGGGAGGAATGAGTCAGCTGGGCGGTTCGAATGGCCTGCTCGGCGATGGCGACTCACCTGAATCTCGCTCAGTCCAATCATGCTAGTTCCGCGCTTGACCGACTTGACGGTAAGTACGAGCTGGGTAACCGTCTTGGTCGAAGCGAGGTTGAGAACGGTAGCCGAGCCATCGTTGTTGAGAGAGGGTACCATGATGCCGGTGCCGTCGCTGAACGTGATGGTGCCGCCTGAAGAAGAAGCGAGCTGATGAGCTACAGTCGAGGCGAGAATCAGAGAGATCTATCGACTCACTGGTAATCTGGTCCACGAGGTTAGGGCGATCGTAGAGGACAATCTGGTTGAACTTGACGGGGTTCTTCCACGAGAGCTTGAGCCAGGCGCCGGCCTTCTGATGGCGGGTGACCCACTCCTTGGACTCGTCGCCCGAGTTGTCCTCCTTGTAACCGTCGATGACACCATCGATAGCCGACTTGCCGGGCGAATCGGTCTCAGAAGTCGAACCCTGAGCGCGCGCCGAGAGAGCGAGGTTCGTCGGGCCAGCGGCGGGAGCCTGGCTGGTCGTAGTAGCCTGGGTCGTGGTGGTAGTGGTGGTAGTGGAAGCCTGGGTTGTGGTAGTGGTCGTTGTAGGGGCCTGCGTGGTCGTGGTGGCTCTGCAGGAAGGACGGGGCACGGATCAGCGATCGCCGAAGGGCCAAACTTGCTTTCTGTAGGGCAAGAAAGGACTGCTCGGAACTTACCCAGCAGCAACGTTTCCACTAGAAGACGGGTTGTACGCAGCTTTCGTCGTAGTTGTGGTCTTGACCGTTGTCGAAGAGCTCGAAGAAGAGCTCGATGAAGAAGTCGTCGACGAACTCGGGGCCTGCGTTGTCGTAGTCTTGGACGTTGTGGTCGATGTAGGAGCTTGAGTGGTGGTAGTAGTAGGCTGGACGGTGGTCGTGGTGACGGGAGCGGCGGTCTCGACTGTTTAAAAGGCGGGAAAAGGTCAGCGAGCGGCTTCGGCGATGCTAGGGAGGGTTTGCAAACATACAGATGTCGTTTTGGGCGCCATCGTTGGGGAAGCCCCACCAAGCATGGTATCTTTTTTCCCCTCCTCGGTCAGCTGTGTCGCTCTTCCGCGGAAAGGAAGCGAAAAACTCACCCAGGCCTGTCGTAGTTGCCCTTCCAGACGATGTTGGACTCGGAGTTGTAGGCGTATAGAGGGCGCTTGGCTCCTCCAGGAATCGTGCAGGTGCCGGCCTTGTACTCGTCGGGATCGCACCAAGTAGGGTCGACGGGGGCAGCAATCTTGGCGGTCGAAGTGGCGCCGGTGACCTTGCAGTCAAAGGCGGTCATGTCTGCAGAGCAAGAGGTCAGAGGGGGATGGTGAGCATAAGAGCGCCCAGAAAGTTACAGAAGTTTCCGGTTCCGTTGTTGGCGAGCCACACTGTGAAGCAACGAGTCAGCGAAGAGGCCTCGGCGCCGAACGAAGGACCGCCACTCACTCCATCCGCAGATGCACTTCTCTCCGGTGCAAGCGGGCATGGCGGCGGGGATCTCGAACGAGTTCTGCTTCTGCCCGACACAGTCGTGCTTGACCGAGAAGATGGCAAAGTTCTCCTGGGTGACATCGTTGATGTTGTCCACGTCGGCGATACCGAGAGCGCAACCAGAGAGCAGGGAGCGGTCGATGTCGTCGGCTCCGGGGTCTCCAGAGTGGTAGGCACCTGTATATAGTCAACCGAGATGATAGAAGGCCTGGTCAGCGTAAGTTCTTGGTTGATCCAAGCTCGTCGCTGAGCTCGGCGCTCCTCTAAGCTCCTCTTGTCGAGCCGATTCGGACCTCAGAAGCTCACCGGGGTTACCGGGGCAGGCATCGAGAAGAGAACCTGGCTCAGTGGTGGCGTAGCCGTACTTGGTCCAGGCGTAGTGGCAAGCGATCTGCTCGGCGAGGAGGGAAACGGGCCGGAGGTAGGTCACGGAGAGGACGAGAAGGGCGTAGAAAGCAGGCAGAGGTACGAAAAGGTTCGAAGAAGAGGATGTCAGGAGACGAGGGACAAGGATCTGCTTCTGTAGCTTCTGAGCGAGGATCTCGGCGAAAGCTCACCTCGACATCCCACTTTCCGCCGGCGGGAAGGAGCTCCACGGCGCCATTTGCAGGCGGCTTGGCGCGCCATTCGGGTCCACGGAACCACCAGTCGTTGATATCAGGCCAGTCGGGTCCGATGGGCGAAACTGGGTCTCCGGCTGAGAAGGGTGGGCAACCGAAGGTCAGCTCTGGGTCGTCATGCAAGGACGCAACTTGGCCGGATCACTCACCATCCGAGTTCCACGATCCGTCGGCGTTGAGTCCGTACATACCAGGAGCCCAGATGCTCATGTGAGCGAGCGCCGCAGGGGCGAGGGCGAGAAGAAGGAGAGAAGTAGAAAGGCGCGACATGCCAGCTGTCGTCTTAAAGGTGGGTTGAAAAAGGGAGAGTAATGAAGTGAAAGTGAAAGAAAAGGGTAGGCGTCAAGCCTGGGAAGAAAGAAGAAGGGCGGAAAGGAAAGCGAAGGGAGAGAGAGCGAAAGGTGACTACGAAGGTGAGTGAAGAAGAGAAAGAGAGAAGAGCAGGGGAGCAGCCAGGACATTGGACTCGCTCCCGGTATAGCATGGCAATCAACAGAACATCGCTGTCCTGAAGACAATGATTCCCAGAGGCGGCTCGAGATTCGGCCTGACCACCGGAAGCGGAAGGTGAGATGAGAGGACCTGGAAGTGCCCGACCGGAGGCGGCCGACTCGTGCTGGTTGCCTGCCTACAGAGTTGGAGCTCCCAGATGGCCTTATCCCTCGTGCGGCCAGGTTGAGCTGTACCTCTGCTCAAAGTCTCAGCCCCGGTCTCTCGGTCCTCGGCCTCTGCCTTGAGCTTAGCAGCAGGAGCTGGCTCTCGGTGGGGCCGCCCATGTCAATGGCATTTCGGGAGGCTTATTGTGCATCAAGTGGGGAAGCTCCCGCTCTCTGTGACCCTCCACACGAGCGCATGAGTGCGAGAGACGACTCGTCGATGCTGGTCACGTTCGGTGGACGACGGCGCTAACGGCAATGAAGTGGTAGAGCATGCCCCGATTCCAAGCTTCTGATTGAAGGGCTTGCTCCTTGACGGCGGCCGGAGGCGAGGAAGGCGCCGAGAAGAGCGAGGAGAGAGATGTCGGACCCGAAGCGCTGGTCAGCACTTACTGGCGGGCCCAAAGTCGCCGAAACTTGGATTGCTCCCACTTTTTGCTCAGCTACAGCGCTACAGAGTTTTCTCGACTGATTCGCTGGCTGCACCCATCCATCGGCCGCCCTTCCGATCTACTACAACCCAGACCACCGACCCACCTACCGCTCGCTTTCGCGTCTTCGCCAGCCCGAGCCCGACCTTTTTGCTGGTTCTGGCAGCAGAGCACCAGCTCAGCAACAGCTCTGAGACACGCAGAATCTTTCTCAGCCTATCCACTTCTGTATTCCACCTCCCGAGATCAGCCACGACCCGGCGCCCTCCACATCGAGCCTCGGATCGCCGCTGAGGCCAGCCAGCTGCACGCTACGGGCTCTCTGAAGGACGCCGTGATGGCAGTAGGGAATCAAATCGATCCGGCCGTCGGAGTAGTAGGAGCAGAACCAGTCTCGCCGCCGCTGGGCGCATCAGGTTCGCATTCGCCAGAGGACAGCAAGACGGCAAAGAAGCCGGCGGCGAAGCGTGGACGGAAGAAGAAAGAGGATGAAGGTATGACCCTGTGCTCTTGTGCTGCCGCTCCTTGCGCAGAGCATCTTGCAGAGCTAACCCCAATCTCTCTTTAGTCATCCCGAGCGATGGAGAGATGGACATCAACACCAAGCGCAAGATACAGAACCGCTCAGCACAGCGTGCTTTCCGTGATCGTAAAGAGAAGCATCTCGCAGATCTCGAGAAGCGCGTGGTGGAGCAAGCCGAGCAGCTGGAGGTCTTTCGCACGCTTTGCGAGAAGTGAGTAGGCCGAGAGACTCTCCCAACGCTTCTGCTAATCACTTGTACGTTTACTACAGTCTCTACGTCGAGAATGCAGCACTCCGCCGAGGGGAGGACGTCCCTGAAGGTCGAATTCCGCCTCCGCCAGCACCCCTCGGCGATCTTCATCAGCCTCCACCGGCAGCTCCGAGCTCCACCACCGCCGATATCAAGCCTTCCCTCCCTCCCGTATCCCTCCCCTTCTCTTCCCGCCTCAGCCTCTCTCCGAATTCGACTGCCTTCACCTTCATTCCTCCTGCGCCGGTCTCCCAGCAGCAGTCACTCCCAGCCATCCCACTCATCCCGAACTCTCTCCCTGCGATTCCCACCTTCCCTTTCGCCCCGAGCTCCCTCTCCTCCGCCAACCCCTCAAAAGACTTGCCTCTTGAAGCCGAGCTGAGAGAGATGGATGTTAACTTTGACTTCGACGCCCCCTTTGACCTTTCGGACGCCATCCCACTACCACCGCTATTCCAGAATCTCTTCGACTATGATCACTACGCTGCACCACTCGGAGGAGGAGCACCCATGCAAGGCATCTCGGGAGCGTCGACTCCCAAGGCCGCCGCCGAGGCCGATTACGGCGACGATATCTGTCCCGGTGGAGACGACGACGATCCGGCGCCGCTTGGAGCCGACAAGATGCCATGCCCCGAGTGCGACTTCAGCGTAGTGTCGTGCGCACTGCCATCGCCGTGGCGGCCACCGACGATTGGCAAGGAGGTCGCGACCAAGGATGTGTGGCAGTCGCAGAAGGCGTGGGCCAAGCTTTGTTCGCATCCTTTGTTCTCGCAGTGCGATGTGGTGAGTCGAAGCGTTCTCTTTCCCCCCTTCCTCCTCCCCTTCTCTCCTTCGGCTCTCGTCTCGCTTTCGCCGCTTCGCTTTCGCCATTTGTCACCTCATCGCTCTCCTTACCATCTGATTACTGTCTTCCGATACCGCTGGCTGACTCATTCGCCTCACGCCCTCTCGATCTTATCGGTCGCCCGCTGTCAATCGTCTCGCTCCTCCCTCGTCTCTGTCAACTCTTCAACGCGCATCGCAGAACGAGCTCTGCACGGCTCTACGCGACAACACGCGTTGCTCAGAGGATGGTCGACTCGTCATCTCCAAATCGGACGTCTGCGATGTCTTCAGGAGCATTCCGGCGAGGGCGAGGATCAAGAGGGAGCAAGAGGAGATGAGTCGATAGAGGATCAGCTAGGAGCGAACTAGCATATCAGACGATTTGTAGAGACACTCTGATGTACTCGAGTGATGTTCATGCTCGTCGACGTCCGTCGGGACTCGAGCGAGAGCGAATACTCGGCGAAGCTGGTTTCGGCGTCACCGACGAGGGGGCATACTCGCTATAGTCGCAAGCTCTCGTCAACACGACGCACGCGCGCTCGTGGCTTCAATCACGCGACGCGAACTCAGTACTGTTACAACACATGCCTCGAACATCAAGCTGCCTCGCCCGTCGCCGAGCACTGCCCCTCACTTCGTCTTGGCCTTGGCTTTCGCCTTCGCCTTCGCCTTCTTCTCCGCCTCGGCCTTGTTGATGAGAGCGAGGTTGTTGAGAGTGTGGGTGCGGATCGTAGCGAAAGGGTTGGAGGCGAAGGCGGGGTTGGCAAGAACGGCGGGGAGACGAGCGGATTCCTCGGTGCTGCAAGAGCGTGAAGAGTCAGCTCAGGCCGTGAAGCTACTTCGAGGGCAAGAGGACAGGAGCAAGACTCACAGCACCTTGTTCCGCTTCTTCACTGTCAGCTTCGGCTGTCCCTTTCCACCGAGCTCCTTCCACGATCCCTTCGCCTGCCCCTGGTCCATCTCCTCCTCCTGTGCCTGTGCCCTCTCCTCCTCCGCTTGCGCCGTAACTTGCTGCAGCACATCCTCGACCTCGCTCAAGCCCGTCACGAGGTTCTCCGAGGGGCGCGCCGCTCGCTTCATGCGCCGAGTGTGGGATTTCGAGTAGGGGTTGGCGCCGGCGGTGATTTCTGCGGGTAGAGGAGGGTCAGCGGACAAGATACAGCAGCAGAATTGAGCTCCACCTACTTGCTAGCAGAGCCTCGCGCTTGGCGTACTGCTTGTCGCTCTTGCTCTGCTTTTTGGCCGGCGCGAGCGACTCCTCCTCCTCGAACGCCGATTCCTGCTGAGGCTGCAGAGGGTGATCAGCCAAGCGGAGAGTCGTAAAAGAGCTGGAACATACCTCAGGTGCTGCCTCGACTTCAGGCTCGGCCATCATGTCGTCTACATCCTCCTGGGCGGGCTTTGCGACCTTGGGAGCGCGAGAGTGGCCTGGCAGCGAAGTGCGAGCACGAGTAGGGCGGGGCTGTAAGTGCAAGGGATTAGCTACGAGCTCTATCACCTACGAGCAGTAAATCAACGGACCATGATGTGGAGCAAAGGCAAAGAGCTCGACTTGGCGGTTCGCTGAACTTGTAAGGCTTGCCTCCGCCGCTGTCGGACGACTTCAGCTCATCGTGGATCCTGCAACTCTACTCTCGGGGATCAAATCTCAGTCGGCCCTACACCTCACCTCCTCCGCCCGCTGGTCCACCTCTCGCTCGCCCTCGTACATTTCGGGACTCGACTGGCTCTTCGATGGAGGAGCGCCTCTCAGCCCCGGCGACATCGTCGAGTTGCAGGGCGTGACTGGATCCGGCAAAACGCAGCTCTTGCTGTATCTCTCGATGACTGCCATCCTTCCTCGACGCTGCGGGACCGCGCAAGTCGGCGGCTCGGAGACGATGATCGTTTGGGTCGACTGCACCCTTCGCTTCGACATTCGCAAGCTGGCGAGCATGTGCAAGGGACACCTGAAAAACATGCTGGGAAATGTAGACGACAAGGTGCTGGACCGAGAGGTGGACAGGTGCATGAAGCGCTTCGTCCTCTTCGAGCCGAGCTCGATGCTCCAACTCGCCGCGACGGTGCAGATGCTCCCAGAATGGTATAAGGAGAATGGGAAGGAAGAGCTCGGATACGTGATGATGTGAGTTGCTGCATTTTGAGCTGTCTCGCCTGTTGCTGACCGACTCGACCTAGCGATGGCATGTCCGAGTTCGCCTGGGCCGACATGTACGCCACCGAGCTCCTTACCAAGCTCTCATCGACCACCAACTACGCCCCCTCCACCGCGCCTACTCCGGGTCATTCTCTCCGCCTGCTCGTCGCCGCCCTCTCGCGCCTCCGCTCCTCCCTCGCTCCCATCACCCTTCTCACTCAATGGGTGTTCCGCCCAACCTCTGTCTCTCGCTACTCTACCAGCGCCCTCGGCGACACGGCTCAGCAAGGCCTCCCCTTCTACGCGCCTCATCTCGCGCCCTCGACCGGCTGGCCCTCCATCGACCGCTCGGCACGCTCGGCCAACACCTCGAATGACCCTCTCGCTCCTCCTACGACCATCCCTGGCACTACCCTCCCATCCTTTGCGTTCGATTACCACATCACCTGTCATCCGCCGCCGTTGAGGGCGATGAGGAAGGGCATCTCGTTGGTCGAAGCGTTTGAGAGCAGGATGGAGGGGCGAGGCGAGGGAAGGGAGGGGTTCAAATGCGTGCTGAGGGAGAAAGGAGGTCGAGAGGTCGGCATGTGGGAGTGGGAGATGACGAGCGAAGGTGCTGTGATTGCTTGAGGTGCGTTGTCGTAAGATTAGGACGGGGGAGGGATCGCTCGGCGCTGGCGCTTCAGACGATGAAAGATACGAAATCGACTGCATGGATCTAGTGATTAGGGAGAGGGGATGACGACTGCGAAAAACGAGATTGGGGTATATCCAAAGAGTGCTGCTCTATGACAAGGGTGGACTGGCCCAGCCCCGACTCAACCGCCTCATCGCCTTGCCCCAAATCGGCTGCTCCTCGCCCGCCTCGCCCTCCCCCGCCTTCGGACTCGGCGTCGGTCGAGGACTACCCGTAACGCTCCCTCCGAGAGACCCCTCTGGCGTGACCCTACCGTCAACGCCGATTCCGAGCCCACTCATGCTCACGCTCGAGCTCCTGCTGTTGCTCCTCATGCTCCCTGGTCTCCGCCTCTTGGGCGCATCAGTGAAGCCGGAAGCCCTCCCTTGATTGAGCTCGGCTTTGGCGTCCTCCTCGCGCTGCTTAGTCGAGACGATGACGGCCGCCGCTTCGGCTTCGACGTCCTTGGGCGGAGGAGTCGGCGAAGGGGATTCGGGTACGGTGGAAGGGACATGGGCGCCCCATTGATTGCCTGCGCTAGCGGGCTCGAGTCCATGCTGGGCCATCGCGGCGCGCAGACGCTCCCGCTCGCGAATGTCGTCCTCGTCCTCCTCCACCTCGAGCTTGCGCGCCGAAATCTCTGCCGGAAGGCTGAGGGGCTTGAGTCCTGAGCCCGGTGTCGGAGGGAGAGCTTGGGTTCCGGAGGGGGAAGGGGAAGGGGAAGCCGACGTGCGCGAGAGGGCGCTTGAGAAGACTGAGGAGAACGAGTCCCAGCCGAGGCCGCCCTTGCGATGACCGCTGCTGGTAGGAGTGCTGGCGGCTCCCGAAGTCGCAGAGGTAGGAGTTGCTGGCTCCTTGTCCTTGGGTCCGACGTCCTTGGCCGCAGGGGTAGAGACGCTGCTCGAGCGAAAGAGAGAGCCTGGGCGGAACTTGACGGGTTCGGCGGGCAGCTCGTCTTGCTGAGGAGGATTGGGAGAGGGGACGCCGGCCGATTTGGGAGTGCCGGTGCGGTAGTCGACGGCGAGGACCTTCTCAAACCCTTCTTGGCTGCAGACGCGGTCGACAATCTTGGAGACGTAGAGGGTGAGCGCCTTGTTGGCCTCGCGCAGCTGCTTGAGTTCGTCGCGAAGGCCTGTAAGAATGGAGAGAGTCAGCAAAGGTGCTCTGATGCTGTCTAAGAGTTTGAAAGAGCTTACCTTCGACGCTTCCGGGCATAATCGAGCCCCTCCTCTCCCCCGCCGCTTGCGCTGCCGACTGCCTCCTCGCCTGACTTGCCCTCCTCTTCTCCAGCTTAGCCTGCTTCTTTCTCTCAATCTCCTCCGCCTCACTATCCTCCAACTGCGCTGCTTCGAGCTCGGCCGCCAGATCCAGCCCGCCGCTCGGGCGCTTCTTCTTCGTCTGCCTCGAGGTGCGCCGAGACGAAGTGCCGGCTGCGACCGCGCCAGAGTTGGGCGATCCGACGCCTCTGCTCTCGAGGAGAATGCGATCGACATCATCCTCCTCGTCTGTGTCGTCGTCGTCCTCTCCCTCCAAGTCCGAGAAGTCGTCCTCGTCGCCTTCGCCCACCGCTTCCAATCCGCCGAGGAATCCCAATCCCTGCGCCGGTCCATCCTCCCCACTCTCGCCCCAGTGAAAGCTCTGTCGGAAGAGCTCGCTGCCCCTGACCTCGCCGTTCAACGTCTTCTCGCCCAGCAAGATCTCGTAAGACTCGTTCTCCTCCTGCAGGTCTTGGTAGACGCGCTTGAGATCCGACATTTCGGTCTGGAGGGTCCGAAGTGTGCTTGAGAGTGAATCGTGGGCGGTGGTGAGCGAGGCGAGTTGATCTTGAAGGGCGAGCTCGGCGGGCGTGGGGCCAGCGGTGGCGGAGGGAGTGGGAGAAGCGGTGGAAGAGCGAAGGGAGGGAGTAGCGGGAGAGGTAGGTCGAGCGGGCCGTGGTTCGTCGTCGTGCTCGGCTTCGGAGAGGTCGGATTCGGCTTTGGTCGAAGCGGCGGGCTTTGGCTTGGAGAAATCGTTGGCGAGGCTGCCGCGAGGGGTCTTGCGGTTGTTGGAGGTGAGATTGGAGATGCGAAGCTTGTAGTGTTGCTCCTGATCGTACCAAGACTGTCGCTCAGAGTCGAACGAGTCGGCCTGTGAGGAGGCGGGGTTAGATGAGTTCGTAGTCGGTCGGCGTGGATTGGGAGACTTACCTGCTCCCTGTACCGCTTCGTAGCATCCCTCTTCTCCCGCTCCAGCTCCCGCACGGATGCCCTCAGCTTCTCGAGGACTTCGATCCGACCGGCGAGCTCCTCCTCCCTGTGAACGAGCGTAGCGGGTCAGCGAGAGCACTCTTAGTCTCGGAAGAGGACTCACATTCGACCCTCCTCGGTCAGTAGCTCGTCTATCCTCCCCTTTGCGGACTCGAGATCCTTGCTGAGCAGGGAGCTCTCGTTGACGAGGCTCGACCTCGCCTGCTCGAGCTCCTCATTCTTCTCCTGCACCTCACTGAGCTCCTCCTTGTGTCTCGCTACCATCTCAATCAGCTGCTCCCTGTAGTCCAGTAGAGGCGAGACGAGAAATGGTCAGTCGCCGTAACACGCACTTCTCAGCCTGCACACGAGCAAGCCAGATGGAGCTCACCTAGAGCAGCGGTCCAGCTCGGGATGACCTTCCATGGTGCTTGTAGTCCTGCTGTACGAGATGGACTGGGATCTGCCCGGTAATCCTCCCGAACCGAGGTGGCCGCGACGACGGGATGGGCTCGAGGGGGCGGGGGAAGTTGAAGTGGTGGAGGTGGAACGATTGAGAGTAGCGAGAGCGTGCGCTCGAGCTGTACGCTGTTGCTGAGGTGTAGGTGATGGCGTCTGCTCTGGCGAGGGAGTTGAACGAGCAGAACCTCTGCGAGCTGGCGGAGTTGAGGAGGGGGACTTGGCTGCCATGTCGATCTGGGCCCTCCTGAGTTCGCCCGAGTTGGGAAGGGAGGAAATATGAATCTGAGGGTGTGCAGAGTGGTGGTGCTTTCGTGATGCTGCTCGTCCGTCCGAAGGTGAAGCAAAGAAACGACGAGAGGAGCGAGCGAGCGATGAAGGAGGGGCCCGTCCGTTCGCTTCGCATTTCGGCGCTCGCGCCTCGGCCACCGACGGGGCTAGAGAGGTGCAGAGTCGGATCGAGAGTGGAGTTTCACCTATTATAAACGATTTCAGGTCCCCTATAGTCCACGCAAGACTGGTTTTGTAGCTCGGAGGCGCCCGAGATGATCGCCGAGATTGCTTGCTTCTCTTCTCGGCTCGTTGGGCAAGAGACCTCTCGGCATTGTCCTGAGGAGTAGAACAGGTTCCGATAGCTGACCAACATGCAGCTTTGCAACTACCTGCGTATCCAGCGCTTCCCAAGTCCGAATGGAAATCGGCACCCAGCACCTCCTCCACGAAATCCAACAAATCTACAATGAAAAGGCAACACAGCAAACGAAAGATGTATAATAAGAGCAAACGTATTCCTCTGTAGCACACTCAGCCCCTCCTCAACGTCTGCTCCACCTCACCCTCCTCTCGTTCTCCAACGCCGAACTCCCCCTTCTCCTCCTCCAGCTCACTCCCAACCGAGCTGATGGGACTCCACATCCCCGCACTCATAGTCCTCTCTCTCCCTTTCTCCACTGGACGGCCACGTTTAGCGCGAACCCTCGCAGCGCGAGACCAGGAGGCGAGGGCGAAATCGGGCGAAGTGGGCGCCGAGGTGGAGGGAGAGAGGTTGAGAGAGGCGACAGAGGTAGGGGAGGAGAGGGTGCCATAGCCGATGAGATCGCCGGGAGAGGAAGGGACGATGGATGGAGAAGGCGAGGGCGAGGGAGAGGGCGAAGGGGAGAAAGCCCAAGGGCTGGGCGAGTCGGCTCGGCGAGAGAACGCAGGCGAGATGGGCGACTCGAGGTGGAGCGACTCGGTATCCGTACTCGCGTAGTTGGAGAGCGCGTACTCCTTCTTCCAGGAAGCAGGCGAGCTGAGCGGCGCCGAGATGGTGCGGGTGTGGGTGCGGCCAATGCTGGCGGTGGAGAAGAAGGGAGAGGTAGAAGAAGGGGATGTTGAGCGTCCGCTGGTGCGAGGGAAGAAGGAGAGGGAGGTACTGGGTCGCGAAAAGGAGGGAAGCGAGGAGCTGTCCGTGGTGGAAGGGGAGAAGTTGGCCTGTCCCTTGTCGATGGCAGCGGGAGGAGAGTCTTGAGCACCGTAGGTGACCGCATCCGCTACCTCCGCCTCTGCTTGAGCCTGAACTCGAGCCTGAGCTTGAGCCTGAGCTCGAGCCTGAGCCTCCTCGGCAGCCTTCTTGCGCTCAAACGAGTTGACGAGCTCAGTGAGCTCCTCGAGCGAAGTGAGGGAAGTGGCGCGCTGAGGGCTCGGCTGAGCGAGGTGGGACTGATGCGAATGGCGCGACTGAGACGAGGAGGGGGTGGTCGAAAGAATCTGCGAGTCGAGGGAGGGGCGTCCGGCGCCTTGCTGCTCGGTCGAGCGTCGCTGTCCTCCCTCGCCGTCTCGTTCTACCGAGCCGTCCTGGCTGCCAAAGTCCAAAGACGAGAGAGGCGAGAGGTTGGTAGGCGTAGGAATGCGGAACTCGAGACCGAGGGCGTTGCTGCCGGCGGTGGAGTAAGGCGTCTGCCTCCCCGAAACGGAGGCCGAGTTGACGAACTCGGAGCTCGACTTGAGGGATTCCGAAGTGGTAGTCGAGTAACGAGGGATGGGGGAGGAAGTTGATCTGGGGCGATGAGGGGTGCCGATGAAGCTAGTCGGTCGGGAGGAAAGACGACTCCACCAAGCTCCGCGCTTGAGGCTTCCTCGGGTGCTCGAAGCTGGACCGCGACGACTCTTGCTCGTCCCCATCTCCTGCTCCTCCTCTTGTTCCTTGGCCTCCTCCCTCCCATCCTCCACTCCCCTCGGCTCAACGCCCACCAAATCCTCCTCCAACTCCCCTTCCCTCTCCACCGCCGCGCCCATCGCCACTCCCAACCCCCCAAGCCCATCCCTCCTCCTCATCTCGAACTCAATACTACTCCCCATCGACTGCTCCCCGACGCACGCAAAGCTCAAGTCCGAGTACGCCGACTTGCGATCCCCATCTCCCTCGGCGGAGGCGACGGCGAGCTGGGCGAGAGGGTTCTTGCCGGCGCGCAGAGAGGCGAGGCGACGGAGGGAGAAGGCTGAGCCAGCGGGGACGGAGGGGGAGGACATGGAAGGTCTGCGGAGGGTGGGGCGAGGTGGTGAGGTCGACGTTGCGGGAGAGGGAGAAGGGGAGGAAGGAGATACAGCGATGGTGGAACGAGGGGGAGCCGAGATGTGCGCCTTGAGGGTCGGTCTCGAAGGGGGGTGCAGACCGAGCTTTGCTTCCTCCGACTGACGATGAAGCTTGGCAGCGAGCGATTCGGGCGAGCCAGGCGCAGGGAAAGGGTCGAGGTACACGTCGTCGTGCTCGTCCGAATCCGAGTGGCTGATGGCTTCGGAGTCGACCGTCTGGGCTTGGAGGTGCAGATCCGTAGCGAGCGAGCGGTTGAACTCCTCGAGAAAGGCGCTGCGAGTCGAAGTATGCGACGCCGAGCGGTCACGGCCTTGCTGACCGAGGATGAGGGGGAGGGAAGGGCGAGGAGGAGTCGAGTACTGAGTGGTAGTGGTGGTGAATCCCGACTTCGTGTGTACGGCATCATGGTACTCCGTCTCGCCGGTCCTATCCCCACCACTCTCGCCAGCAGTTTGCTCCTCATCCTCCTCGGTAATGCGCTCGTGCTCCTCCTCCAAAACCATCGACACCCTCCCTCCCGTCCCAGCAGGAGTGACCAACTCCTCCCTATTTCCTCCGTTGACGTCTCCCGCTCCACTCTCGACCACACTCCCCCTCCTCCAACTCTCGACCATCGCCTCCCTACTCGGTCCCCTCGCAAACGGGTCCTCTCCCTCTCCCTCCCCCATCTCCAGCTCCATCCCTCCTCCTCCCTCACTAGGCGCATTCGAGTTGCTCATAGTCGCGCTCCCCGGGGTCTTGGGTGTCGGCGAAACGAGTTCGCGCAGGTTGGCGAAGGAGAGGGTTGGGGAATCGAAAGCGAGTTGCAGGCCGGAGAGGGAGGGGCGACGGGATTTACGGCTCGAGGTGGAAGAGAAGGGGTTGAGAGGAGGGGAGTAGGGCGAGGTCGGGGTGGAGGAGGTGAGAGGCGATGGGGAGGTGTGCGAGTGGAGGAGGAGAGGAGGGGTCGCCAGTCTCGGTGAGCGAGACGAGTTCTCACGCGAGGAGCTAGCCGAGAGGGAAGGGAATGAGAGGGAAGGAAGCGAGTGATGCGTGCGATGCTTCTTGTACCCTCCGCTGGGAGTGGGAGGACGGCCTCGACTCGCCGAGTGAGACTGGAAGGGCGAGGTCGTGCTCGCCCTCGCCGGCGAGGTGGACGCGAAGAAGCTCGAGACCTGGCTGATCGGACGGCCCATGGTGCTGAGGCTCGTCCGATGAGTGTCGGGGTTGGGCGAAGGCGAGAGCGAGTGACTATCTCTCGCGGCGTTTGAGTCGAGGTTCGAGTCGGGGCGGAGGTAATGAGGGTCGGTCATGGTGAGGCCGGAGGGGGGTCGAGAATCGGTCGGACTGTAGTTGGTGCTCAGCATCGATTCCCGCTGCTGCTGGTGCTCGTGCTGGCGGTATTGACGAGCTTCGGCGATCTCGGCGCTGAGGAGAGACGGTTCGTCGTCCCAGCTCGAGTGCTCAGGTGTCGCAGATGGGTCGATGACTGCGTGAAATGCAGATTGTGAGCTCTTACTCCTAGACGTGAGCAGATCGAAGGCAGTGAATCACTCACCAGCTAGATCGACGAGCACTCCCGTCCAGCGAATCACGCCGAACACCGCAAGGACGACATATCCTGCCGGCGAGGTGGTCGTACCCATCCAGGTGGAAGCTGGTCGATCCAAAGTGACTGCCGAGTAGCTGTAGGTGGTAGGAAGAGCGGCGGAGAGGATGAAGAGGAGGATCGAGAGAAGTTGAAGGAGAGGGAGAGCGAGCTGTACGGTAGGCATAGGTCAACTTGGGCTCTGGAGGAGCGCACCCGGTAGAGAATATAACGCACTTGTCTGTAGCGAAGCTGTCTGGCGTTTGACGCGTCCTGAGAGCCGTGGTAGACGATCGAGCCGGTCGTCGTCACCGGCGCCGATCCGTCTTGCTGTCCAGCAGCGGTCCTCGATGTCTGCAAGATGCGCTTCATCGTATCGGCTCTGTGCTATACATGCTGAGCAAGACGAGTAAGCTCACCTCCTTCTCCCTCCCCTCCCCTTCGCTGCCCTTCCTCGCCGAACGCGCTAGCAGCACCGCAATCATCGCGTCAAACATAACATGCACGACCGCACGAGTAGCTACCAGAGCTATAATCTTGCTGTGATCGATTCTGAGCGCGAGGAGGAGGATGTGTAGCAGTGTCGCTGTGGAAGAGCGAACGCCGAGCAGCGAGACCGGAGTGCGGTCAGCTAGGTTGTCACGTGTGAGTTGGCGGGGGAGACTCACAGAATGCTAGCAGGGCTGAGAGGATGGCTCGAAGGATGAGAAGACGGCCTTGTAGCGACTTGAACGAAAGGAGAAGGAGGTAGCTATCCACTGCTCGTGCGAAGGGAGTTGAGGGTCAGCGCTCGGTCCTTCGATTCGACAAGCAAACAGCTTTCGTCTCGCTTTGCGAGCCAAAGCTCCTCAAACTCACGTAGCAGCACTCCAAGCAACCCGAAAGCCCCTCCAGCGGCTCTGGCACTCGCTCCTCCGCCCGCGATGGCAGCCAGTCCAGCGATTCCAGCCAGTGCGATTGCTCCAGTCGAGGCGAAAGCTAGTGCGATGCTGCTCGTGGGAGCGCGAGGTCGACGGGCGAGGATGAGGGGGAGTAGGGCGAGGCCGAGAAGGAGGAGGGTGAGCGGGAGGGCGGATGAGAGGGTGAGGAGGAAGGTGGTGTGGTTGAGCGTGGGTTGGGAGGCCATGTTGACCGTGTTTTGAGCGTTCGCTCAGAGAGAGCGAGGCGGAAAGGAGAGTTGGTAAAGGGTACAGGAGCCTGTCCAGAGGCTGTTGCAGCGCCGAGGTTTGCTGGCTGAGCGAGTCGGCGACTTGAGGTGCGAGTGGGAGGAGGGAGACCCAGCAAGTTGGGCCAGAGTTTGGGGTGCTCACCCTGGAGCGAGCTGTCCTCGTCGCTGCTCGGTGGACGCGACTGTCCCGAACCCTCTTGCTCGGCTTATTCTCATTCACACCACCTTCTGTGAGGGTTGCTCAGCTGTAGCTCGATACAGGCGATGACCCATGTTTGTCAAGTGATGACCCTGGCCGCAGTTTAGCGGTGCAGAGACGGTCGGAGAGCCGGACGAGAGGAGCGAGGTTTCGACGCGACTGGAAATTGAAGGCGCGTTAAATTGCGATTGAGAAGGGCGGGTTGAAAGGGTGTAAGGGTGCAGAAATTGTAGCTGTAGTCGAGTAGAAAGTAGTGCGAGCGTTGCAAGTTGAAGCGGCACTCGAGCGAGTGATGTGATGGGAGGACAAGGGGGGGGGGGGCTGGTCGGGCTGGTCGCTCGAGCCCGTCGCGTCCAAGTCCTCGTCTCGTTCAACTCTGCGCCCGTTCACCTCTCTCCTTCCTTCGTCTCCTTCGTCTCACTCGTTTCTCTCGTCTCTTCACTCGTACTAGGATGGCTTCAACTTCAATGCGAGCTACTTCAGATTCTGAGGAGGAAGTTACCATCTCCCCTTCCTCGCGGTCACCTCTCAAACGCTCCCGCCCTTCCTCCGCCAACAAGCACCTTACCTTGGAAATCGACTCGAAACTCCTCTCGCAACCGCGCTCTTCTCGCTCTTCGGGCAAGGCCATCATCCAAGTACCACTACACGGCGCACCTCCCCTCAAACCCATCACACATCACAGAGCAGCAGCAACCGCCGTCACCAAGTCGAAACCAC
The DNA here is from genome assembly GCA_003054985.1 of Leucosporidium scottii. Lineage (NCBI taxonomy): Eukaryota > Fungi > Basidiomycota > Microbotryomycetes > Leucosporidiales > Leucosporidiaceae > Leucosporidium > Leucosporidium scottii. The sequence continues at coordinate 37,909 of MWVB01000022.1, forward strand.
CGGCCAAGAAGGTCACCAAAAGCAAGCGCACAGTATCAGAAGTAGATACAGATTCACCTCGCACCGCTCCACCTCCCTCCGTCAAACGCACCCCGACCAAGAAGAAGCTCACCAACTCGACGACGCGTCCAACTCCTTCCTCGGCCGCCGCTTCCGACGACGACTCGGACGCTTCCTCCGTCATGGTCAAGGCTCAACTTCTCGCCAATAAGGGAAAGAAGGCTGCACGCCAATTGCCTACGCCCAAGAAGACCCCTACCGGCAAGCAGCTCACCACCGCTCCCTCCTCCTCCTCCCCTTCCAAATCCTCCCTCCCTCATGCACCTCGGCGCTCCCAATCTCCTTCTCGCGCCTCTTCCGTCGCTTCCACTTCCTCCCGCATGCTCGTCGATTCGGAAGACGATGCTTCCTCGGAATCCGAGGACGAAGCCTCCTCGGCCGACGAGCTCGCCATCACTCCCCTCACTTCGCCCACCAAGCGCAAGGCCTCCTCGACTACTCAACCCAAAACTCCCTCCCCTCACAAGCGCCTCTCCTCCTCGACCAACCTTCCCACCCCTCGTCGCTCCTCGAACCGCACCCAACGCCTCCCCGTCGCTCAAGCCGATATCGAGGCGGTTCCGCTCAACTTGAGGAGTGTACTCGTAGGATGGCACCAGCAGGATGCGTACAAGCCTTTGAGAACGGCTTCGGCCGAGATGGAGAGCGATGAGGAGAGACAGGCGCAGGATAGCGGAGACGAGAGCGAGTTGGAGGTGGAGGGTCACCCGGCGGCAGTCGAGCGGTCGGCCGCCAAGTCCACGGCCAGGGCGACAACGACCGCTACTTCCAGGATCCACACCACCCCGCACAACCCTCAACACCTCCACCTCCTCCTTCGTCGCTGCCTCTCGGTCCTCTCGGGCGCTTCCCTCCCCGTTCCCTTCTCTTCCGCTTCAACATCCTCAACCTCGAACGCCAAGGGCAAGGGCAAGGGAAGGCAGGGATTGATGGACTTCCCTTACCTCGAGGGTGGGTACCAAAAGTGGGAGCAGCCGATGCGGTACGCCCTCAAGAGCGTCGTCGAGGAGGGAGTAGGCAACTGCCTCGTCTTGCTGGGTCCCCGGGGCGTCGGCAAGAGCATGGTGAGTTCTTGATGATTCTCCGTCGAGCCTGAGACTTGTCGCTGACCTCTCTCGTACCCTCGTACAGATCTTCGAGCGCTCCGTCGACCTTCTCACCCAAACTTACGGCGCCGAGGGATTCATCCCCGTGCGATTGAGCGGTCTGGTGCACACGACCGATAGGATGGCGTTGAGGAGTATCGCATGGCAGCTCAAGATTAGCGGCCTCGAGGAAGAGGGTGGAGATTTCGTGAGTCCTTGCCTGCTTCCCTCGCCTCTCTCTCGCCCGCTCTCGCTGACCCTGCCTTCTCGTTCGCCCACAGGGATCCAATGCCGCGACGATGACCACCCTCCTCCGCCTCCTCGAGCCCTCGACCGTCACCGGCACTTCCCCCACTAAAGCCAAGCGCACGACCGAAGTCTCCTCCAAACCCATCATCATCCTCCTCGACGAATTCGACCTCTTCGCCCAACACCCTCGTCAATCCTTCCTCTACTGCCTTCTCGACATTGTCCAAGGCAACCGCAGGAAGAAGGGTATGGGCGTCATTGGCATTAGCTCGCGCTCCGATTGCCTCAGTATTTTGGAGAAGAGGGTCCGGTCGAGGTGCCAGAGTCAGGTGCATCAGATGGTGTTGAAGAACGATTTTGACGAGTATCTGAGGTTGGCGAAGGAGTTGATGAGCTGCGATGTGGGGTTGTGGGAGGAGCAGGGGGAGGAGTACGCTGCTGTTGCCCAGGAGTGGATGGCCGAGGTCGAGGTGAGTTTGATCGTGTTTGGGGAAGGCGACGAGCGAAGCTAACCTCTCTCATTCGCAACAACAGGCCTTCCTCAAGGATTCTCGAGTTGTCGCCTACTTCAAACGCTGCTGGCAGATCTACGGCAACACTCCCACTCACCTTCGCGCCGTCATTGTGCGTCTGCCTTGCCTTTTAATCGCTTTATTGGCTCGCTGCTGACTCTCTGTCTCCCCTACAGTCTCACATGCTCTACTCTGTCGACCACTCGACTCGTCACTCCACCTCGGAGGTCACCTCACCTGCTCCCACCGAAATTCGAATTCCCAGCTTGGATGTCTCGATGCTCCTTCCCGAGCCCAAGGGAAGCAGGGACGATCTCGCTCTCTCTCGTGCGTTTCTCCCTCCCTCTCTCACTTCTCGCGCCGAGCTGACTTCTGCTCACGGCCTCGCAGACCTCACCATCCTCGAGCTCAACGTCCTCGTGGCGGCCAAGCATCTCCGCCCTCAGCACGACAACACGCTCAACCTCGAGATGATCTACAAAGCCTACCTCGAGCACGTCCAACGAGGCAAGATCAACATCTCGAGCAAGCCCTTCACTCGCGCCGCTTTCTGCATGGTCCGTTTTTGCCTCCCTCTGACTCTCGCTCCCTCTTGATCGCCATGACTGACGAACCAAACGAACGACAGGCCTTCGACCACCTCCGTTCCCTCGAGCTCTTCCTCCCGCACGTCGGCAAACCCGCGCACTACGTCCCTCCCTCCCAATCCAACCCCTTCAAAACGTTCCGCCTCGTCCCCTGGGATTCCACCATTGATGAGGCGTTCAAGTTGAGGAGTGAGACGAAGAAGGACGTGCCCGAGGAGTTGAAGAAGTGGTGCAAGGATTGGGTCGCTTAGAGGGAGAGGGGAGGGGGAGAAGGCAAGGGCCTGCGCTGTTTGTATGATGTTGTAGAATTTGGCAGATCTTCTTATACCGTTCTATCCCTTTGCTTGCTTAACGTGCTTAGAGTCGCTATCATCCAGCAGCTTCGAGCGTTACCAAAGCGCGAACGCCGAGCGCCGAGGTTCGCCTGTGAACGCACGGGGCGCTCGCAGAGGTCCTGAAACGTGCAGTACCAAATCCTCGTCTGCTCTGTCCATTCTCACCAAAAACTCTACTTCTCACTTCCTCCCCTCAACCCACTCCTTCGCAAACCGCTCCACCGTCCTCCTTTCCCACTTTTCCCCTACCTCCTCCCTCTCCAACAATCCCATCACACTCCCCTCCCCAGTCTCATGATCAAACCCTCCTTCCTCTCCCAACAGCTTGACATAAGCCAAGAATCCAGCTCCCCCATGATTCCCCTCGCGATCCTCCATCTCGGCTCGCAACTCGTCCTTCGTGACCCATTCCTTCTGCACTGGCACACCGGTAGCGGAGGAGAAGATGGAAGCGTAGGAACTCCAGCTTTGATTGAAAGAGTAGACGCGGAGGTCGCCTGAGGAGGGGAGCAGCGAGGGGTGGGGGATGGAGAGAAGGAGGAGTCGGAGGAGGATGGGCCCGAGGTCGGTGGTGGAGGTGAGGGCGAAGGGGACGTTTGAGTCGCGGCAGAGCCGCCAGGTGTTGTTGTCAAGGTCGATACCTTGAGATACAAGTCTCAGCATTCGCCACTCGGCGAAGAAGGATCACCGAGCCGAGACTTACCGTTTCGTGGCGCGAGTGCACCTTCCATGAACATCCCAGTGTAAACCTTGTAAGTCTTAAAGCCCTTCTGTTGCGCCTTGACTGCATGGGCAGCCTTCTCCTCAAAGCCGGCGGGCGGGAAAGGAGTTTTGCCAGCGCCGAGAGTCAGAATTGGGTCGGTGCCGAACTCTGAGGGGAAGTAGACCTCCACGCCGGCTTCCTTCGCTGTAGAGAGAAAAGTAAGCAAGCCGTATAGAGCTCAATGGACGGTCAGGTACTCACCAGCATCCAGCAACAGCTCCCAGCGAGCCATCGCACCCTCCCCTCGCGAGCTCAGGGCGCTCACAAGGACTTTAACCCCTCGCAGCGCCTCTAACAAAGTCCCTTTCTTTTCCCAATCAATCTCCTTCACCTCAGCCCTCTGCCCGTCAGCTCCGGCCGCCTTAAGAAGAGCGAGAAGGGCGGGCGCTTGCGGGTTGGTGGTGAGGAGTGTGAGAGAGAGCTGGGAGGAGCGAAAGAGCGAAGGGAGAATGGAGGTGCCGACGAGACCGGTGAGACCTGCGAGGAAAGAGGCGTCTGAGTAAGGGAGAGGAGAGCAGAAGGCTGAGAAGGCAGCTCACCGACTACAGCGACTGCGGTAGCATCCTTCGTAATCGATTCCGAAGCCATCTTAGACGCGCGAGCACAAGCAGGAGAAGCAGAGGAAAGATGAGGTAAGAGGCAAAGAGAATGGCGGCGCTTTGCTCCGGCCGAAGAGACGGAAGGCGTGATGCAGGCACTCTTTGACTTGCGCTTGAATCTATCTACAGCACTGATTGACTTAGACTACGATCAAACGGTAAAGCTATCCGAGAGGCGAATGTCGCGCGACGAGGCTCCGACGTAGACCTTGAACTCGCCCGAGGGGACTTCCCACGCCTGCTTGGCGACATTCCTGGAGGTATGAGCGGGTCAGAATTCAGCTCCAGAGTCGTATTTCGTTGCGTCGAGACCCGCTTACCAGATCGACAGCCCCTTCTTGTTGATCTTGACCGACACGGTCGACGAAGCGCCCTTCTTAAGCCAGGTGCGCTCGAAGCCTGCGGTTTTCCGGGTCAGCTCGAGAAGATGGTAGAAAAAAAAAACCCACGTACCCCTCAGCACCTTCGGAGGCTCTCCGGCCGATTCGGGGAAGCCCTGCGGAAGGAGAGATGGTCAGTGGGGTGTTCTCGGCGAACGTTGAAGGGGTGAAGGAGTGGACTTACGAGGTATACCTGGGACACCTCGTATCCATCGACGCCTCCACTGTTCTTCACGTCAAAGGAGACCGTGTAGGCGTCGTCGTAGAGGCCGAGCGAGTGAACCGAGGAACCCCCGTTGTTCCTTCGCTTCAAATCGGTCGACTTGACGCCGAGCGAGGAGTATGAGAAGGTCGTGTAGCTGAGACCAAATCCAAACTCGTAGCGGGGGGTGATGTTCTTGGCGTCGAACCTGCTCGGGCGTAAGAGGAGGGTGAGCGCCGAGCGAGCAGCGAGGAAGGGGGCGGAGCTCACCAGCGGTAGTCGATCTCGAGCTCCTCGCTGTAGGGAATCTGAGGCACTTCAATAGAGTTGTTGGTATCTTTATGGTATGAGGAGAAGGTCAGTCGCGGATTCTTCAGCAAGAGAGTGAGGAAGGAGAGCTCACAGAGGACGTCGGCAGGGTAATCGCTCCTCTTCTTGCCGATGGTGTAAGGAAGACGGCCGGAAGGATTGACTGTCAAAGGGCGAGTGAGTCAGCCAGGCGAAGCAGGAGCAAAGCGAGGGGAGCAACCCACCCTTGCCGAAAAGGACATCAACGAGCGAGTTGCCCGTCTCCTGGCCCGGAAGTCCAGCGTAGACGATAGCCGTGATGTTTTCGTGATCGTAGAACTTCTCCATGTCGATAGGCCCGACGGTGTGTAAGACGACAACGGTGTCGGAGCAGTTGGCGGCAACGTTTTTGATGAGAGTCTCTCCTCCGTGCCAGAGCGTGAGGTTGTTGCGGTCGCCCTCGTTGCCGTCGACGGTGATCTGGGTGGTGAAGAAAGGTCAATCAAGATCTTACGCGTAATCACGTCGCTGCAGACTCACGTATCCTTCTCCACTCGCGCTGTTGGCGAATACGAGGCAGCGATCCACGACCGAGGCGAGGTTGCCAATTGTCTCGTAGTCCCAATCCTTGAGGACTGCTTCAACGCCAGCGATAGGGTTGGCAGCAGAGATTTCACGTTGAAGAGCTTGGAGGGGGTCGACGAGGTAGGGGAAGTTGGCAGTGCCTAGGGAGAGGCGTGGTCAGCTGAAGCCGTCGCGAGCGAAACGGACGAGCTGCTCACCACTGCCCCAGCCAACGGCGAAGGTTCCCCCTTCGAGAGGTGGTGTACGATCAGCTCCGCCGTTGGGACCGTTGAGCAGAGGTCCGGCGCTGGAGAGTTCGGCAGAGGTCAGGTTCGGTGCCGAGGCGCAAAAAGCTCGGCTGAGGCTCACTCAGAGCCAAAGATGCCCCAGCGGCTCCCAGAAGATGGATCGAGAGGAAGAGTGTGGTTCTTGTTCTTGAGGAGGACAATGGAGGCGGCTCCCATCTCCCGGATGAGCTTGTAGTGGTCGGCCTGTACGTTGACGTGCTCGTTGGCGAGCTGACCATTGTAGTAGGTCGCGGTCGTGAGCTGACTGTAGTTGGGAGCGGGGTAGTCCTTGTCCTGTCCCATCTTGAAGTAGGCGGCGAAGGCTGAGGAAAGACGGGGGAGAGAGAGAGGTCAGCGTGCTGTCGCCGAGCGCAACAGAACGGGCGGTCGAGGGCAGTGGCGTGTGGAGAGCCTGAGACGCGGGAGAGCGCTCACTTCGGGTGACCATATCCTCGACTCGAGAGCGAGGGACCGAGCCGTTGTTGACGGCCTTGACAAGCTCGGCGCCCCAGTAGGAAGAGTTGGACTTGGAAGGATCCGACTGATCGTCGACGACGCCGTATGCAGTGAATCCGGGCTGGGAGAAGCGAGAGAGGGGCGCGATGGGGAAAAGAGAAGAGAGGGGAGCGAGGCGAGCGAGGGCAGAAGGGCGAGAGAGGGCAGACAGCGCGAGAGGGGAGAAGGGAAGAGGTGTTAGCCGGGCGTGATGGTGGTAGTCTGTGAAGGGCGCACCATGTTCATGTCCATACCGGCGAGAGCCGAGTTGACGCCTGCGATGCGAGAATCGATGTAAGCTTCGCCGAAAGCGATCGCCGAGAATGACTAAAGCTCGCTCACCCGAGACCATGGCTCCCCAATCGGACATGTAGAAGCCCTCAAACGAAAGCTCTTCCTTGCCGAGCCCGTTGAGCACCTTGGAGTTCTCGCAGGCGTGGGTCTGGTTGATGCGGTTGTAGGAGGGCATGATGGCGCCGACGCCTGCGCGGACCGATTCAGCAAAGGGCCACAGCTATCGGTGTTAGAAAGAGGTGAAGGTCAGCTCATGTAGGGGAAGCCAAGGGAAACGAAGACTCACATAAAGCTCGTGCATGGTGCGGTCGTTGATGTCGCTCGAAGAGGTCTGAGAGCCCGAGCCGCCACGGAAGTGCTCTTGCTCGTTGCCGATGAAGTGCTTGGCAGTAGCGATGACTCCCTGACTCTGAATCCCCTTGATCGTCTCGACCGCCGCAACACCGGTGAGGAAAGGGTCGCCGCCGAAGCCTTCCCAGCCTCGACCGGCGGCGGGAGCTCGTCCGAGGTTCATCATCGGTGAGAGGGCGACGTTGACTCCCTTGCCACGGAATTCGGCTCCCATGGCTTCTCCTCGCTTGCGGATGAGGTCCTTGTCCCAGGTCGCGGCGGCGTTGATGCTGGGTGAGGGGTGGAGAAGGTCATCGAGGGCTCGGCGAAGGTTTCGGAGTGTCTTCAGGACGCACCCAGCGGGGAAGACGGAGACCAAATCGGCATGACGGACTCCAAGAGGCGAATCCTCGAGACAAAGTCCTCTGAAGCCCTTCCTGGTGATCTCTCCCGTCTGTCCGATGCACCGACCGAACAGACCTTGTCCCGTCGTAATGTTGACGAGCTCAAGGAGGGTGAGATCGGCGACGTAAGCTTTCGCTTTGGAGACTGCTTCTTTCCAATCGCCTTCGCCGGAGACGTTGCGGGCGGGGAGGACTGAGGGAGCGGAAGGTCAGCTTCGGAGGTAGGTGTGACGGCGCTGTAGAGCTCACCGAGAGGGGAAACGCTGTCGGAGAGCAGGGGAGGTCAGTTGGATTGAATGGGAGTATAGGCCGAGGTCGACTCACTAGTCGGCATAAGGTCCAGCGTCAGGTTGGCCAGTTTGGATGTTGAGCTCGACGATGTCGGGGGCAGCACTGGTTAGGACGAGTGCTGTCGCCGAAGCGAGCAGCAGTGTGGTCTTGAGCATCTTGAGGAAGCGTGGCAGGGTGAGAAGAAGGGAAGCAAGCTGCAGAACGGAAGGAAAAGGGTCAGCTTCGCTCTCTTGAGTGGGGGAGCGCCGAGTTTACCGACCGGGCCACTCTACATCGCTGTTTACCGGTATACAGCGATCGATCCGCGGTACATGAATTGCTCAGCAGCAGGAATTCCCCAGGCAGGCTCGGTGAGAGAGGGACTCCGAAGCTAGTGGGAGGGGCAAACGCTAGCGAGCCCCATCACCTCGCGGTGGCCCACCTTCTGAGCTTGCGAATCGAGTGGGGAGGTGGACCGCATGAAATAAAGGTCTACAGGTGACCCGCGTGATGAGCGATTTAGCCCTACAGCAGTCGGAGGTGGAGGGCGCTGCTTGTGCATCGACGGGGTCTTGTCGGGGGTGTAGGTGGAGGCCGTGGGGTGGTGACGAGGTGGTAGACGCTTCACCGCAACCTTGAGCTCAGCCCGCTGTTAAGACGAGTGATGTCGAGAAGTGCGAAGGAGAGAAAGCTGTTCAAAGTGTCGCGCCTTCGGTTTGGCTGTCGACATCTGCAGCTCAAGTCAGTCCGAGAGCTGTAGCGGAGCACGGATGAAGCAATGAGCTATGTTTCGAACGGCTGCTGCTGCCTCAGTCTCGCAAGCACGCTGGCGAGTCGCATCAGCTTTCTCTCGGCGTTCGCTTCTCTGGTCGATGCTCGGGGGGTAGACTTCACTTTGCAACTCGACAAACGTTCGACGAAGACAACAGGGATACGGAAAGGGAAAAAGAAGCTATTCGATGAGATGCTGCAGAGAGGCGAGAGATGGCGGGGCAAGCCGAGCCGAGTTTGAGGCGCTGTGAAGGGGGATGGGAGAGGGTGAGCGACTCTGCTGCTGCTGACGTCGAGGTGGAGGAGAGAAGGGGAGGATAGATCCTAGTCACCCTCACTTCTTTGCCTTGGGGTTGTCGGGGTGAGTCTGTAACGTGTGGCAAGAGAAGTCAGCCTGGCGCTCGTTGCTCGGCGCTCCTTCCGCCTCGCTCGATGCTGCCTAGAGAGCCTACCTTCCAGATCTCGCAAGCTGTAGAGGGGCGGCGAAGGAAGAGTCAGCTCTAAGCTCATGCTCTCCCGAGAGAGAGCCTCCTCGCCCTCCCATCGCGCGTCCAAGAGCTCACCCTCGGCCCTCCTCTCGCTGCCGTCCATGTCGGGGTTCGTCTTCTTCAACTCCTCCATCTTGGCCTGTTGGTGAGGGTGAGAAGAGTGAGCTGTGCATCCTGCGCGAAAGGTGAGAAGAGTTGGGAGCTTGCCTTGTAGTACTGTGGAGAGAGCAGAGGGGAGAAGATCAGCTCAACGAGCAGGCGCGAGAGAGCAGAGCAGAGCAGCTCACCGTGTGCCAGGCGCTCCTGGGCTTATCCCTGTAGTTGATCGATTAATAGAGAGCGGCACGTCAGCTAGCTTCCCCCGCCAGCGGAACAGCGAGCACCAGCCAGTGAGTAGGTGTCACTCACTCGTCCTTGTCCTTGCTGCTCTTCGTCTTCTTGGTGTTAGAGGCTGTAGGGGAGGTCCGAGAGAGGTCAGCTCTGTAGCTTTGTACGAGGGTGAAGTGACGGTGACGCGTCGTCGTCGCTGAGCGCTGAGCTCTCGTGATGGGGAGCAGGTGGCGGAGAGGGAGGGCTGTAGGAGAAAGAGAGCTGTACTCGCGAGAAGTCTTGACTTTGGCCATTATGAGCTAGTGAGCTGAGAGTTGTAGGGGAAGAGCGAGATGTGGCTGTGGCGTTGAGAAGAGAGAGAGAGATGAAAGAGAGGTGAGAGAGAGAGAGATGAGCTGGTGTTGGTGAGCTGTAACCGAGTAACTCTACTCACCTGTAGCCTAGTAGAAGAGAGAGGAGAGAAGAGAGAAGAGAGCGAGACAGCAGTGAATGGTAGAAGAGAGAGAGAGGGAGAGAGGAATCGCTTCCTCTTCAACTTCGTCTCCTCCTCGCTCGCCTCGACCTGGGCTGACAACTCGCTCCACCAGTCTCGACGCGACTGACTTCTCGTAATCACCCTCTACCGGATCTGTACCTCTTCAGCGACTCATTGCAACACCTCTTGCCACCGCTGAGCATCTCGCACGCCGAGCAAGTACCAAAGCCGAGCAGCAAATCAGCCGCCCTGCGCTCGCCAACCCGTCGACAGACTTGCCGCAACTCGAACTGCACCCTTCCGAAGCGTCCAAGTAGCTACCTATACCTCCGCAAGTTACTCTTCCTGCTGTTCCGGCTTCTTGAGCTCCCCTGCGAGAGGCGAGGCCGCGGTCGAAGGCCGAGCACCGAGTGGAGCCCATTTGTCTTCCTGAAGAGGTGCAGCGCTGCAGAAGCTAAGTAGAGACCTCATTATCGCTCTTCACCCTACTACTTCACTACAGCAAACGCCAGCCAAAAAGTCGAAGTTAAGCTTGCGATCGCTGGTCTCGCTCTTTGGCTCCGCACTTTCCCTTTTGCTGTGAGTCGGCACTCGTTGAGAAGTGTATCGAGCTACAGAAGTACTAACAGTAGCTCTTAATTGCTCTCCCTGCCCTTCTGTCACCCTACAACTCCCTTGTACACGCTCTAAATCTCTCCTCTACGCAAACTCTCCCCCCCTTCCTCCTCTCTCAGCTTCTCGCCTCTCTCGCTGCACCATGTCCAAGACGACTCTGCCCACGACCATCTCGGCCCCATTGTCGGTCTCTTCGCCTTCATTCGTCCCCTCGGCTCAACTGGCAGCTTCCACCGCCGCTTCGTCTTCCTCTGGCGCCGCCGCTGGTCCTTCCTCGTCTCGCAAGCGTCCCGCTCCCCCTTCCCCTCCCATGAACCCCACTCTCGTTCCAACCGCACCGAAACCACCAAAGTCCAACGCCGAAAAGGATGAGACTCGTCGCTTGATCGTCGTACTCGAACAGGCTTGCTTGGAGACGTACAAGCACTCGGCTCCCGCGAGCGCGAGGGGAGGCAAGAGCGAGGACAAGTACTCGTTGCTCAATTGCGATGATCACCAAGGTGTACTCGCCAAAATGGGCAGGGACATTGCCCACGCTCGCCCCGACATCACTCATCAGGTCAGTTTGCATTTTCTCGGAGCGAAGGCAGCTCGCTCGCTGGCCCTGGCCGGGCAGTTGAGTCACACGACTCGGCGCCGGGGAACAGGGAGAGCTGACTTCTCGCTACAACAGTGCCTCCTCACCCTCCTCGACTCCCCGTTGAACAAGGCGGGCAAGCTGCAAGTCTACATCCACACCGCTCGCGGAGTCCTCATCGAGGTCAACCCTTCCGTTCGTATCCCTAGGACTTTCAAGCGCTTCGGTGGACTCATGGGTGGGTTCTTGTTGGCTATGAGAATGCTGCAGAGCTCATGTTGACCCTCCCATCGCCTACACAGTCCAGCTCCTTCACCGTCTCTCGATTCGCTCCATTAACGGCTCCGAGAAGCTGCTCAAGGTCATCAAGGTGCGTTTGAGCTTCGACGACAGCTAAGATTACATCAAGCTAACCCCTCCTTGCACCACAGAACCCCATTACCGACCACCTCCCCACCAACTCGCACAAGATCAGTGAGTCGGCGTTCGCCTCTCGCTCGCTCGTTGAGGCTATGCTGACCATCGCTCTCTCCAACAGCCCTCTCCTTCGACGCTACTCCCGTACGACTGAGCAAGTACCTCCCCACCATCCCCGACACTCACTCCATCGTCGTCTTTGTCGGCGCCATGGCTCACGGGTCAGTCTTTCGCTTCGGACCTTGCGAAGAGGGCAAATGCTGATGCTTCTGATTCTCCGCCAGACCCGACAACTTTGCCGACCACATGGTGGACGAGAAGATTGCCATCTCCGAGTACTCGCTCAGCGCCAGTGTCGCTTGCGGAAAGGTGCGCCGAGCTGCCGCTTCTTTGGCGTTGTACTGTTTCGAAAGAGCATTGCTGATTCCCTCTGTCACTACAGTTCTGCTGCGCCGTCGAGGACCTCTTTGACGTGCTCTAAGCGACATCTTTAATATCTTGGCGATCCCTCTTCGGGCGCCAACTGTACCAACATCACCACGCCTACCCCATCGTCGACCAGGCGCCGTCAACCGGCTTCCTCGTTCACGACTCATATTCCCTCTTCCTACCCTATCCTCCCTCCCAGACCTCGTTCTCTTCCCTCCGCCCTCAATCTCTCACTCTCTCACTCTCTCTTTCGACTTCTTGGTTCGCTGTTGTAGTATGTCGCGCTCTCAACGGTGCGCATGTAACAATACCTGCTATCGCTCACTCAGAGACGAGAGAGAGCAAAATCGAACTGAGAGCTCGACCGAACTCGAAAGGCCTGCGAAGGGAGAGCTCGGCGCATATTGCGAGATCCAAAGGGGACAGCCGAGGGCTTCCTCGTTTCTTCCAGTGCAGCAATCTCTCGCCCGAGAGAGGTTTAGCTACAGGCTCCATGAGAGGAGCACTCCGACTGCCTACTTTGTGTCTCCCTTCGCCTCTTGGAGCTGCCCGCCCTGGGCTCGTCTCGACTTGGGAGCTGAGCGCGCTCCCCCCTTGTTTTCTGTCCTCTACTTCACCTCATTTACGCGTTCTCGCTCTCGCCTAGGACTGAGCAAGTAGGCATAGTAGTGTACTACACTCGTGAGCCCTTCCCCTCTGCTACACGATCCCGACAAACGCTGAACGATCCTTCCCCTCGCGCACGGGCACAGCTCGCTCGCTTCTCTTCTTCCACTCTCTTTTGAACCTCACTCGCAACTCGGCAGTCGAACAGGCAGGACCTTCTCGACGCTCTCACGTTCCGCGCTCTCGACTACACAATCGACTACACCTCTACGGCCCCTTCTCCCCTTTCTCTCTCGCTCGCGTCGCTCATCTCAATCAACAGCGCCCCGCCCAACTGCCAGCAATGCGCTCCTCGACCGCTCTCCTCCCTCTCGCCGCCGTCGCTCTCGTCTCGTGCGTAGCGGCTCATGAGGTGGATCATCAGCAGCACCAGGCTCGTCACCTTCAACTCGCCAACGGCGGAGGTATGCGGTTGGAGAAGCTCGTGAGGAGGCAGTCGCTCGTCGATGCTGCTCTCTCTGTCGCCGATCCTGCTGCCGATACAACGTGAGTTGAATTCTCTTCTCTATACTAAACCACATCACGGCAGACGCCTCTGGGAGCTCGACTTCGAAACGAGGCACATCGCCCGTTGCTTGGAAGGACGCGCGAACCTCCTTCGCAACGCTAACGATTCCCTCTCTTCCACAGTGCTGCTGCTGCTGCTACCACCGAGGCTTCCGTCGCTGCTGCTACTACATCGGCAGCCCCAGCAGCCGTGAGCACCAGCGCGGCTCCCGTCGTCGAGGATTCCTCGTCGGTCGCCGAACAATCGAGTTCGGCGCCTGCTGCGACAACAACTCAGGCGCAAGTCACCACCTCTGCTGCTACGACGCAGGCAGCCGTCACTACCACTTCGATAGCTCCCACTACCCAAGCTCAGACGACTACACCCGTCGCCGTCGCCTCTTCGTCCAGCGCCGAAGCGCCCGTATCTTCGGCAAGCAGTGCCGCCGATTCGCAACCGGCCAGCGTTTCGAACGGTGTCGAAACCCTCACTTCGACTTCGGTCAACTCGGCGTCGAGCCAGAGTGGAACGGCTAGCTCTTCGGCCGCCAGCTCGAGTGCTAGCTCGGGCGAGGACAACTCGTCGGGAGGGTGAGTGCCCAGCTTCTCGCAGGAGTTCAGAGAGGTGGAGCTGACTTTTCGTGTCGCCGATTCAGAAGCTCCGGTATCAACAAGCCCACCCTGATCGTCATCATCGTGAGTTCTTCCGCGTCGAAAGTCATCTCGCTCGTCGGAGCCCATTCGCTGACTCTCTCCAACCACAGGTCGTCGCTTCCTCCATCGCCCTCGTCGCTGCCGTCTGGACCATCATCCGCAAGACAGCCTTCTCCCCCTCTCGCCGCTTCGAGGCCAAGCTCGCTCCTATCGACTTCGCTACGGGCCGCCGCTCAGATCGCGATTCCTTCGACGGTGGAGCGGATGCCATTCTCGCGCACGGAAGGTCGGGCAGCGTGATGAGTGGGCAGATGAGTGAGAGGTATGGGCCGAGCGCGGGATACGCGGCGAGCTTGGGAAGGAGCGACAGTGGGAAGGGCAGTTTGAGGACGACGGGTAGCATCCGAGGAGGAGGAGGTATTCCTTACAACCCTCAGCCTACGGCCTACAGCGGTCCGGCCTACTACCAGCAACCTTACCACGGCCAGCAGCAGCAGCAGTTCAGCCCCGCTCAACGTGAGTCTCGGCTCTCTCTTTCGCTCTCTCTCTCTTCCCGTGCCTCCCCCCCTCTCCCTTTTCTGGTTCTACCACAGCGCTGATCCTGTCCCTCTCTCGTAACAGCCGGCTACCCCTCGGAGCAAGCATTCGGCTACTCGAACCTCCAACGCGGCGTCTCGTCGCGCACCGACCTCTCGCGCGGAGGCTCTGCTCGTCAACCCGCCACCCCCGCCGGAGCGTACGACTACGCCGCTCAACAGCGTGCCATGGCGCAGAGCAGGTCGCAGAGCCGTGGTCCTTACTAGTCCCATTTCGCTCTCGACTCGCCTTCTTTCCTCTCCGTCGTTTGTACCACTTCCCCAGCTTCCCATTTTCATGTCTTCCACCCCCCTTTTGCCTCCTTCCCCTCCCTACGGACGCTCCACCTTCGTTTTACCCAACCCCCTTCTTCTTGCGCCGTAGGTAGCCGATTGATTGGCCCCCCTTTTCCAACCACCCCGCCCTTCTTCCCTTTCCTTTCGAGCTCGATTTTCGGCGCTGGTCGCTGGTAATTAGTCTTGATGGAGCGTTTGTGTAGACCTCCCACGCCGTTGGTGGAGGGCCTTCTTCATCACTCCCCTCCCCTCCCGCCTTTTATCTGTTCGTAATTTCATCTCGCCGCATAGTCATTATCTGTCGACCGTTGACGAACGAGAGAGCGCGGCGAGAAGATCTTTACACCTCTGCCAGACAGTGTCCCTTGGGCTTGGTGCAGATGCTGCAGGCTGGCTCGTTTCGCGGCTCGGCGCTCATTGTCGGCTGGAGAGAGGGGTGTTTTGTAGGCTTACAGGCGGCTTGAACAGGAAGGTAGCAAGACACAAACAGGTGCAAAGGGCGTCGTCTGCTCTAGACGAGCGGTCCGTGAAGAGTGCGCGCCGAGCGGCTCGGCGAAGGATAGAGTGCCGCCATGCAGAGCCCTTCTGGCGGGAACTCAAGCACGCGAGGCGAACAGCGATCTGTCGTCTAGGTAACGCGCTTCATACCTGTCGACAGATCTTGAACGAAAGCCTGCCAGCGAAGAGCTCGCTTGCGCCGCTTCGGCGAGCTCTGGAGAGCGGAGTTGGCCCCGGGAAGCCAGGGCAGAGGGCTTCCGAGGTAGCTGAAGATGGTTTCAGCATCCTTGAGTCTGTTCCAGTGCTAACTGCACCTCTTCGTCAAGGCGAGGACTAGAGGGTCGAGGTCCAAGCGCCGAGCTTTCAAATCGAGCTCGAGTGGCTCATTCCTCTCTTTCTCTCCTGCCACATCCTTCTGGAGTGGTCGTTGCGTATAGCATCCAAAAGCATGGTGCTCTCGCTCGTGTTAGTGCAGGCCTTCAGCAAAAGGCTCTGCCACTGGATCAAGGCCCGACTCTTCCTCGCATGAAGTGCTCGTCGACCTCCAACTCTCTTCAGCGAAGGATTGCAGAGCAGTGCTCCTCCCTCCGGGGGTTCTGGGAGCATCTAACTCGCGATCCTGGGACGACCGCTCAAGCCTCCCAAACAGCTCTCGCAGCCTGCTCTTTCGAGTAAGCTCGAGGCCGAGATAGAGCGCCCGAGGAGCTCGCTGCCCTTTGCTCCTCCTTAGCGATGGGAAGACCGCTATAGACTTCCCAATCGACCCCGAGCCATCCTCTAGATGGAGACCTTCAGGCTGCTGCTCATGCGGCACGCCTTCGCAACGAGGAGCCGCGAGCAAGTGCTCCTCAACTCTAAAGCGTCGACGGGAGGCGCGCTACAAGTCCTCCCATCCAGCTTTCGAGCTGCTCTTGCTTCTTGTGGCGATTGATTGGTGGAGACGGTACTTGCCAGGTGAGTAGCTCTGCTCTCTCTCGTTCTGCTGGAGGAGGGAGGCGGGGAGACTCGAAAGGAGGGAGGCAGCGGCGTCGGGAGCGCTCGAGGTGCAGAGAGTAATGCTACACGGGAGAGAGCACGCTCGTCAACTTCAAGTTCGACAGCTGACCCACCGCTCCTCGGAGTACCCAAACTGACCATTACACTCGTCTCCAAGCTCTTTGCTCGCTCGCCCTCAAGCTCGGCGCTCTTCCTCCAACAGGCGAGGGTTCTCTGTTGATAACGCGTTCCTTTCGATCCTCGAAAAAGGTGAGCTATTGAGTACTGCCGGTTTTGGGGACGGTTTTGAGAGCCATGGGACGTAAGAAGACCATGCTGCCTTTCGCCGAACCGCGAGTGAGGCAGTGGCTGAATCGACCCCTCGCTTGAGAGTGCGGCCGAGGTGCTAGCTGCCGAGAGTCCTCAACCAAGCCTTTCTAGCGTGTTACTGCTGCGTCGGGTCTCGTGTAGGCCTCGATTGAGGCAGAGGGGCGGATCGACACAGGCAGGCCCAGCTCTCGATCGAGCATCAAGAGCTCACTTGCCCCCCCCTTTCTCCTATACTTACTTACAGTGGCTTCTCCATTCTCGTAGTGGTACTGGGGCTGGAAAAGGATAAGAGCGCGGGCTCAGAGCTGCAAGGCATGGGAAGATTAGACAGCGCCGAGCGGGCAGTAGAGGCGGCGGGAAGACCAACGAGGGTGAAGAGGGCAAAGAGGGTAGGGACTACTCCTGAAAGCACAAGATGGTGCAAGGTAACGTATAGAGATGAGCGAGGGATCAGTATCAGCTTCTGCAGCGGCTGAGCGAGGAGCTCGGCGAAGGCTTACCTCGACATACGACTCTCCGCACGCGGGAGGGAGCTACACGGCGCCATCTGCAGGTGGCTTGGCGCGTCATTCGATCCACGGAACCACCAGTGGTTGATGTCAGGCCAGTTCTGTGCGTTGGGGGAGATTGGGTCTCCGGCTGAGAAGGGTGGCGACTCAAACTCAGCTCTGGGTCGTCATGCAGGGATGGCTCAAGAGTTGATACCGGGCAGCGAAGTGTGTAGAGACTCACAGATTTTCCGAAAGCCTCTGAGAGTGGCCATCAGAAATGTAGAGCGAAAGAAACGAGTAAAGGAAAGGACGAGCTCAGCGCTTTTGCTCGAAGGCGCCGTATCTCTTTGCGGCTGTGATTCTCAATACCCTTGGTGGCTCTCCGCAGACCGAAAGACGCACTGATATGGATCATACATGACAGAACTGACCAAACATCCCTGCAAGCCTAACTTCCTTCCCCCAAATTCCTTCCCCTCCCGTTCCCATCTCTTTCTCCTGCTTCTGACTCCCTACAGATAAAACCGGAAACGGGGGTGCTTGCTACCAAGTTGCTCCTGCTCCTCCTCGAAGCACTCCAGACGGTGGTCCCTCTTGCCTTGTTCTCGGAGGTTATTCTCGCGCGCTTGGTAGGAGCGGAGGAGAGCGACTCCGACGAATACGACGCAGCCCAGCGACAGGTTGAGGGAGTTGCCAATGCGGTATCCATGCTTGGCGTCACTGGGGACTGTAGGCAGTGAACGGGTGAGCAGTGTACTTATCGCCGAAGAGAGGACTCGGAGAACGAACTGTAAGACCAAGAGGCGACAATGGAGCCTATTCCTCCGAGACCCGAGACGGTGGCGCCGGTGAGAGCTCGAGCAGAGTCGGTGCTGGCGTTCGAGAGTGCCCAGGCGAGGATGAGAGGGCCGTAGAATCCTCTGCGGAGAGCGCCGAAGGGAGGTCAGCATCGCCGAAGTCGGCGGTTGGAGCTAGGCTGAGGGCGGGAGTGACAGGGAAAAGCGGGTTTACCCGGAAGCATTGATAAAAATCGCAGCATATCGTGTTTTGATGTAGGTGCCGTCGGTGGCGATCCAGATTGAGTAGCCGATGATGGTGAGGAGCGCGCCGAACATGGCAGCGAGCCCGTGTTGGCTTCTCTTCATAGCAAAGTAGGCGGCAGACATGGCGACGACCCACGCAATACTGTGAGGGAGCAGTGAAGCACGAAAGTAGGAGTGTATCAGCATCGAGGCAAGACGAGGCGCGGTGAGAAAGTGGCGAGAACGTTACGAACACGAAGGGAGGGACCGAGAGGAGTTGAATACGAACCGCCGTCGCAGAAGGGTAGTTAAGGCGTAGTATTGAGGGAACAAACGCTCCCAAACCTGTCGATAGAAAGTTAGCCTGAACAAACGGCGAGCTCCGCCTCGGTCCGCGTGAGCCTGAAAAAACAGCGAGCTCCGCCTCGGTCCTGCACTCCAGCTAAGTCCAGAGAGGCAACGGGACCAAGGATGATCCAGACATACCTTGTACTGTAACGTTATTACAAATGTAGAAGAAGGAGCTGAGAAGAACGAGAGGGTTAAGCACCGTCTTGCGAGCTTCGGCCCAGCCGAGCGCTTTCTGCTGAGCCTCCTCGCTTTTGTCGACCTGTCCTGCGCTCATCCGAGCCATGGCCATGCGACGCTCCTCCTCGTTGAACATGCGAGTCTTGGTGGGGTCCGTCGGGCTGGAGGACAGGCGTCACTGTCAGTTATCGCCGAACCGCCGAACCGCCGAACGCCCGAAGTTTCGAAACGTCGAACGAAAGATGCGGGGCACGCTCAGGTTGACTCACTAGATGAAGCACATGACGATTCCCAGACCGATAGTGATGACACCTTCCCATGCGAAGATGTGGCCTGGTTGGTGAGAGAAGGTCAGCGCGGTTCGGCGATCATCTCGCGGCCGGTAACGACGTGGCAGCAATCTAGCAGGGTGCAACCGAAGAATGTGAACTCACGCCATGTCTTGAGAGGACCGATCTCGCCGATGGTGAGGAAGCCGCTTGCGAGAAGTCCACCGAAAGCGGATGAGACTGCCAGTGGGCGTTGAGGAGGTCAGCGGCGTCGCACTCGGCCTCAGATGCAGGGGACTCACGATAGCCGGCGGTGAAGATGAAGAATGTGAGACGAGTAGTGAGCTCCTCACGGCGGTAGTACTGTAAAGGGAAGCAAGCGCAGGAAGGTCAGCGAGGGCTTGAAGGCCGAGGAGAAGAGAGAGAGAGAGATTCATTCCAGCTAGCCAAATGAATGACAATCCCTCTTGAGGAGAAGAGAGCCTACACGAGTGAGGAGGTAGGCGTTTCCTGGAAAGACGAGAGACTCGGCAATGCCTAGCAGCGAGCGCATGACGAAGAAGGAGCCTCGGTTGTGAATGAAGGCCGTTCCCAAGGTCAAAATCCCGAAGACGACGACCGAGATAGGGATGCAGATGAAGCCAAACTTCCGCACAACAATGGCGGCGGGAACTTCGGCGATGATGAAGGTGAGGTAGCTGAGTAGAGGCGGAAACGGGCTAAGGGTTTAGCTCGGCGCTTCCGTTAGGGGCTGTGACTCACTAGAGGCAGGTGCCGATGTTGAAGTCAAACTCCCAGAACCCGAGGTCTGCAGTTAAGCCAGCGACACGAGCGTTCCCGGCGTTTGAACGCTACGAGGGGAAGGAGGGAGAGAGAACCGAGGTCAGCGAGGGGTTCGCTCGGCGTGGACCCGTGAGCGAAGGACGGCGTTCGCAGTGGGGACAGTACGGAGCTCACGTCAAAATAACACAGCATGTAAGCCAGCGCAAGGAGAGGCAATAGGCGAAAGTCGAGCTTCCTGACGAGGCGAGCTTCGGCGGCCTTGTCAATCTCGTAGGAGGCTTCAGAGTCGACCACCTTGCCTGTAGGACTGTCCATCTTGACCTCGAGGTCGGAATGAGTTGACATGCGTTGATCTTGCTACGAGTGACGAGTGAGGGGGATAAGGAAGAGAGAGAGACGACGCTCCCTGCTCTCGCTCAAGAACCCCCGGGCTTCCCAGCGATATCGCTCGGAGCCGCGCCGACCGCCGTCGCCCGTCTGCTTCGATTCTGCGCCTGAGTTCCCCTCCAACTGATCCAAAGCCTTGGCTGTGGGGGTCTTCGGTGCCTTCGGCGGAGAACTCGGGCGGGCAGTTGGCAGTCCGCGCCTCAGCACGAGATGTAGGCTTTCCACGGCCGACGAGCAAGCAAGCGGGAAGAGGGTGCGAAGTGGGCGGAGGAAAAGCAGCAAACTCAGCCAAGGCAGCCGAGAGACAGCCGGCAAGGGCTAGACCGACCGAGCCGAGACGATCGCCGGTTTGGGCTCTGACGGTTGAAAGACCACACTTCTATTGCTCTACAGATGCTTCTTGATAAAGGCGTACATTCTATCCAACGTCTCGTCCTTGCTCATATCGAACAGATGGTCGTCACCCTGGCGAACTTCGAACTCGTGAGGGATTCCCCTCGCCTCGAGAGCAGCCACTACGTCCCGGGACTGCTGAATGGGCACCTTGTCATCGATACTGCATGGTAAAGGGTCAGTGTATGGCTAATTTGTCGCTTCAGGTCGACTCACGTTCCGTGGACGACGTAGGTGGGGGGCGCCGAGAATTCGCCTGAAGCGAGAGCAGGCGCAATGCTGAAGGCCTCTGGAGCGATTCCAGTGCCGTCAAGGAGAAGACCGGGAAGTAGAGCCCTGTCCACAGACCTTGATCAGCTTCAAGCTCGCCTCGCGGGGTCACAAACGGTTCACTCCTGGACCTGCAAGGGAGACGAGGCGAGTCAGCAGCGAGCAACAACAGGGAGACAGACGCAAGACACACCATGTAGTGGTAGAAGAGAGATCGAGGGCTATCGGAAGCTGAGAAAGCGGAAGCTGGCGCCTCGGGATCGAGGTATTCGGCGAGCTCGCTTCCCTCAATGCGCCGAGGGAAGTAGGTGACCTTCTCCTGTAAGGGAGGGGGTCAGCACTTGATGTACATCATTTATAGCCCTAGACACACCTGACGTGTATTCCAAAAAGGGTCAAGGAGGTCGGTGATGGGATAAATGGCAGCGATGACTGAGGGAGCAGCGGGAGGCTCGATTCCGCACGCCTTGAAGCCCACGAGAGTACCGGCGAGGAGAGCGAGCCATCCACCGGCGGATCCTCCACTGACTACGAGCTTCGAAGCGTCGATGCGGTTCTCAGTCGCCTCGGCGAACTCGGGCGAGCGGAGAAAGTCCATCGCCGACTTGATATCCTCCATGATCTGAGGCAGCCTCACTTGAGGGGCGAGCCTGTAGTCGGCAGAGATGAAAGCGAGGCCATGCTTCTCGGGAGCGGCGTTCAAGTGAGGCCAGGAAGCTGAAAGGCGCGCAGGGGTCAGCCAACGGCGGAGGAAGAGCACGGGCAAACTCACCCTTGCGCGTTCCCTGGAGCAATCCTAAAGCAGACGTAGGTCAGTTAGATACTGATCTACGAGATGCGATTCTCACTCACCTCCTCCATGCCACCAAAGAAGCGCGGGAGCTGGATTGGCTCCTGTCGCGTTGGAAGGGATAGTCACGTCGAGCTTGATCTCCAGGCCGCTGACGGTAGAGAAGACAAGTTCTTGTACGGCCATATTGAGATACGAAAGTGAGGTGAGAACAGAGAGCAGTGAAGGGCGGGAGGTCAAGCGATTGTAGCGCCCGCTTCGCTACTTCCGTCCGCATCCTCGCTATTCTCCTCTTCGCCTGGGGTAAATCGTCTCCCTCAGCAGCGATACGATTGCCTAGTAGCATGCACTACTTCATCAGCCCGCCCGCCTGCTGCACCTCCTTGAAGACCTGCCGGGCTTTCACCCACGGCGCTGTCGGCCGAAACATGCGAGAGGCCTCCCGAGGCCGAGCTTGACAGCGTGGGCAAGGCTGCAGCGATTCCCCGCAACTCTCAAAGATAGCAAAACCGGGACGGACTCCACGGCTGTGCAGCGAAAGACGCCCTCTGCCCTCGACCAGCTCATTCTCCTCCGCCTCTTCCCTCATCCCATCAACATGTCTCCCGCTCTGCTAGTCGAACCGCTCAAAGCTGATGTGGTGGTCGTCGGAGGGGGGCCAAGTGAGTAGCTACACTGCCTGTAAGCCGTTCAGAGCTGATTGTCAAACTTGCAGTCGGTCTCCTCGTCGCGTACCAGCTTGCGCGCTTCGGAGTAGAACCCTACATCGTGGAGCAGGATGACAAGAGAAACGCGCCTATTTACGGTGAGGCTGTCTTCCTCGAAAGCTGTTAATGATGAGCTCCGCCTTCTTCGGTCGAGCTGACCCGAATCTTTCGCAGGCCGAGCTACGACTCTATGGCCTCGCTCGCTCGAGCTGATGGATGCTCTGGGGCTCGCAGATAATCTCTTGGAGCGCGGAGTGGTCAGCAAGACGGGCGTCAACTTCAGACAGTGAGTTTCGGCGCTCAATCTCTGCTTCGAGTTCCGGCGCTGATCTCCCTCTCCATCTTCACCAGCGGCAAGAGCGCTCCAGGAGGACTCGACTTCGCTCAGAGGATGGATCGTCACGGCGACACTCGCTACCAGTTCGCCCTACACATGCGCCAGCGCCTCACCGAACGCGCCTTCGAGCAAGGCCTCGAAGACCTCGGTCACAAAATCCACCATCAGCACAAGCTTCTGTCTTGGGTAGAAGATGAGGAGACTACGACGCCTGAGTACCCCGTCCGCTGCACGATGCAGGCGCCAGATGGCTCCGTCTACGAGATCGAGTGGTGAGTGCCGAGCTCATGCATTCCTCGTTCGAACTCTCAGCGGACGCTGACGATTCATCACCGCTCCAATACTCAGCAAGTACCTCGTTGGCGCAGACGGAGGCAAGTCTCCCATTCGTAAAGCCGCGAAGATCCCCTTCCTCGGCGAAGGCAACGGCGCGAAGTGGGTTCGCATGGATGTAAGCCGTCCGCGTCTCTCCGCATCAAGACCTCGTAGAGCTTACCATCTGCTTTCGGTTCCACCACAACAGGCTCTCGTCAAGACAAACATGCCGCTCTGTCGGCAGCTCAACTCGGTTCAGTCCGAGCGACATGGTCTGGTCCTGTTCGCTCCGATCGACGCTGGCAGGACTCGCATCGGCTATGTCTTCTCCAAGGAGCTGCAGGAGAAGTATGGAGAGGACGGCGTTGTCTCAGAGGAGGTGGCAATGGCCGAGGCGAAGAAGGCGGTCGCTCCCTTCGAGCTCGAGTTCATCAAGGTCGATTGGGTCACTCTCTACGTGCGTTCTTCCCATGTCGCTTTCTGAAACTGTAAGAGAGCTGATCTGACTGTTCCCCGCTCACAGGGCATCGGTCAACGTATCGCCTCGACCTTCATCCAAGGCCGAGTAATCTTAGCGGGAGATTCGGCGCATACACATTCAAGTGGATCGGCGCAAGGGCTCAATACGGGAACCTTCGACGCTACTAACCTCGCTTGGAAGGTAGGCTGGCCGCCCTCCCTGACCAAGTTCTCGCTGAGCCTCTTGCACCAACAGCTCGCTTTGGAGATTCGAGGGCTCGCACAGCAGTCGCTGGTGGCTAGCTACGACGAGGAACGGCGAGCGAGCGTGCAACAGGTCATCGACAACGACGTCATCATCTCTTCGCTCATCTCGGGACAGCTGCCGCCCAACTTTGCCGGGCGAACCGAGAACCCTCGGTGGGTCGACCTCCTTGTTCTCGTTGAGAGCGCTTCGCTGACCCTTGTTCGACTGCAGGGATATCCTCACCGAGTGGTTCAGTAGCTCGACGAACCAGCTCTTCACCCTCGGTCTCGGCGTATCATATCGTACGTCGCCTCGTCTTTTCCTCGCTCGGTCACCCAAGCTGACGTCGCGCTCCTCCTTCTCAGCATCCTCGAACCTCCTTAACCGCGAGACTCCCGACTGGCCTACCTCCACCGTCCTCCCTGGTCAACGCGCTCCCGATTGCAAGGTCTCTCGCGTTGGCACCGCCGAAGCGGTGTGGCTGCAGCGGACGGCGCTCATCAACGACGGCCGCTTCAACCTCGTAGTCTTTACCGGCGAGACTGCGCGCACCCTTCCTTCCCTCCAACACCTCCAATCTTACCTCGCTAGCGACAAGAGCTTCACCAGGCGCTTCCCTGCACGCAAGCTCTTCCGCTTCACGTCCA
The DNA here is from genome assembly GCA_003054985.1 of Leucosporidium scottii. Classification (NCBI taxonomy): domain Eukaryota; kingdom Fungi; phylum Basidiomycota; class Microbotryomycetes; order Leucosporidiales; family Leucosporidiaceae; genus Leucosporidium; species Leucosporidium scottii. Next base: position 61,841 of record MWVB01000022.1, read on the forward strand.
TCATTCTCGGCGAGGGCATCGGCGCCGAGGAATACACCGGCATTGCGCCCTTCGGCGTTCCTTACTTCGACCCTCTACGCGTAGCGCACGAGACTTACGGTGTGGACACGACGAAGGGTGCAGTGGCTGTCTTCCGGCCGGATGGGTACGTCGCGACCGTCGTTGGGCTCGAGGAAGCGAGCGTGTTGGGCGATTACTTTGGTCGTTTCCTCGTAGAAGGAGCGCATTGAGTAGCCTTCTTTATGCTTGTACAACTTCTAGCAGTTCCTCAGTCTTGTTCTCGATCTCTCCATCGCGAGCAAGAGCTTTCTCGGATGAAGAGACCGGCGAGGCTACATTGCGTTGTGTTCTGAGCTAACCGAGACTGCCCATAGCGCTCGGATCATACTGTACAAGGTCTACGAAACCGAAAGAGCCGTCTAATCCATCCAAGTCGCCGGAGAAGAGCTCGGCGAGGCCTGAAGCGGCGTGTATTCCAGGCGGGTAGCCCGGGAAGCTGTAGTCGCTCGGCCCTCCGTATGTCCCAGCATTGAACCCTTGAGGTTGAAATCCGATGGAAGGCATGGGCATGGGCGAGTTGGGGTCGTAAGGCGGTCGAGACGGCGAGGGGACGGAGCCGCCGGGGCTGTGGCGAGCTTCTTGCTGCGTAGTAGCTTGGAGCTGAGGAGTGAGAGTGAGTCAGTAGGAGGTCACCTTGTAGTGAGAGGGTATAGAAACTTACGAGAAGCCTGTTGACGACCTGGCGAAAGGGGTCCTCGGTCGCTTCATTGCCGTCGATTCGGCGCCGTTTGATACCCTTGCCCGGAGGTGCAATCTCCTGCTCAGCGGCTGTAAGAAGCAAGATCGCAGTCAGCATTGTCGTGGATGACTCAAGGAGCGAGAAGTCCCGCTCGACTCGAGGAGGGAGACTGACCGAGCAGCCCTTGCAGCAACGAGATGGCGTTGCGAGCGGCTGCACTCGTTTGCTCTCCGTGTCTGCAAGAAAGAGAAGGTCAGCGATGGATCGAAGCCAAGCGAAGGAAGTGGAACTCACTTGAAGAGGGCTACCGTCTCGTGAAGAGCAGCGCGAGTCTCGGCGTTAGGATTGCGAGTCAAGTCGATGAAGGCGACGATGGACTGTTGAGATACATGACGATCAGCTTGAGCTCGGCCTTGAAACGGAGAAGCGGAGAGTCACGCACAGCGACGAAACCGTAGAAGAGGACGATCCATAATTTGAAGAGTGAAGGACAGCGCTGACCAGCGATCTGCAGCAAGGTGAGGACCGACCTCGCCGAAGTCACACATCGGTTCGTCGAGGCGGCGTACTGCTTGTCGGTGTAGCCGCGCATGAGGTAGGGTCGGTGCAGGCGAAGGTGACGGTTGGCGGCGGTGATGCGGATGAGGATGCACTCCTTCTCGAGGTTCGGCGTGCGGGCGTCTCGAGGCGTATCTTGGACGTTGGCGAAGTAGGGAGGGAAGGAGGCAATGAGCTCGCAGATGCGCGTGTCCATGCTGGGAAAGGAGAGGGTCAGCTCGTAGCCAGAGCTCTCGATCGCTCCTCCTCACTCACTTGATGATGAAGCTGTAGTCGGCGGGCTGTGTAGTGGTGATGTGGTCGACGAACTCGCGGTAGAGCGTGACAAACTGAAGCTTGAAGATGGACATCGAGGACTCCTACAAGCGAGACGAGGTCAGCATTTGCGCTCGGTCGACGCCTCGCTCGTCCGGACTCACCGTGTACTCGCTCATGGGCCGCTCAAAATACTCGTCGCCCATGTCCTCGTCGTTGACGTTGGAAGGAGGCGCGGTGTGATTTTGCGAAGGGTGAACGCAGTAAGTGCCATTGTCTTTGAGGAGAAGAGAGGGTCAGCAAAGCGACACGAAGAACGAGAGGGGAACTCACGAGCTTGTGCATGACTCCAATCGAGGGTGACGAGGTTCCACCACACCCTCCTCCCCGTCTCGCGGATACGGAAGCTCTTCCAAGCCGGCGGCCACTTCTTCGAAGCGCTCTCGGCGCCGAGGCGTGAGAGCCCTAAGTTCTGAGCCACTTTGATGGCTGTGCCGAGGAGGCTCCAGTGTACGTCGGCTTCGTCGTCGACGTTGTACGAGTAGACGCCCATAAGTGTGACCGCTTGAAGGAACTCGAGTGAAGGCGTCCTCAACCAGTCCGACGACCATAGCAGCGACGTCGCCGAATGGAACATCGTTTCCGCAAGTTCCGCGGCTTGCTCGCTCAAGAAACCCAGGGCCACGGCTTCCGGTGCTTCGATGAGGTGCAAGGCGATGCAGAGGACGAGGAGATAGCAGCAGAGGAAGGAGGGTCGAGCTTGGCGGACGGCTTCGTGAGGAGGGAGGGCGAGGAGGCGTTCGGTCTGCGAAGTCGAGAGAACGTTAGCGTCGACCATGGTGGAGAGGAGGAAATGATTTTGGAAGAGAGGAGAGCACGACCTTGGAAGAGACGGTAGAAACTTACCTCGGCGATGAAGGATGGCGCATGTAAACACTTGGTGTACCACTCCAGCCTCCTGAAGTATGTGACGACGAGCGTCATGCTCCTCTGAGGATCGATGAGGAAGGGGTGGTTTGGCGCGAGACCTCGGGGTTCGCGCGAGGAGGGATAGGGAGTGTGCTCGGGATTGAGCTGGCGACTGATCCGCATAGAGTTCTGACTGAATCCCATCGCAAAGTCCTGTCAAAAGAGTCCGAGTTAGCGTTTGTCTTCTCCGAACCAAACCCTCGACGCACCTCGAGCATAAGGGCGGCTTCTTCCTCCTCGACGGGACCGCGCTCAGCTCGCGCGTCTGAGCGAGAAGTGATGGGCTGTCGTGGCTCGGGTGGAGGAGGCTGAACGACGACAGCTATTCCACTGCTGGACACGTCACGAGTGCGAGGATCGGGCGAAGAGGTGATTGATGCTCCTACTCCGGGCGAAGCGGTCGCCGGGGATGCAGCAGCGGCCGAAGTGCCTTCCAGACGAGCGACGGTGCGCTGTAGTGTGCGCACGACCTCCTCCAACGTAGCCATGCGTCCCGTGAGCGTGTCGTAGAGAGCTCTGTGGAGGGAAGGGTCAGCTACTCGGGGTCGAAGATGAGCGCCGAGAGGAACGAGATGGAAGGGTGACTGGGCTGTAGCCTATACTCACGGGGTCAAGGTCGATTCCGGTCGTTCGCACGTGCTTTCGTCACCCCTCATGATGCAGGGGGTGCATGGGTAGACGCGATCTATCGTGAGAGAGGCGTGTCAGCGCCGAGCGACCCTTTCTCCCTTCTGCAGCTCACCACATCGCACTTTGCGCCGCTTGCATTCTGCACAAGACTGAATAGCACGTCTTCCTGGCGGAGGAGGAGGTCCACCTGAGTGTATGGCATCATGTTAGTGCTTGGCAGACGAGCAACGCCTGGAGACGCACCGGCTCGCTCTTTCTTGACCGAGGAGGTGGTCCGAGCTGGACCAGAGTCTGCAATTGAGCGAGTAGAGGAATCAGCTTGCATCCTCCTCGCAACCGCCCCAGCCGAGGATGCTACTGCCTCGTCGTTGAGCGTTGACCGCTTGCTGCCTCTTCTCTCATCCCTTGATCCCTCCCCAGCTCCTCCGCTGCCCCTCCTGCCCTCGCAATACATTCACAGCAACTCACCTGGATGATCCCCGCTCCCGTTGGCGCTCTCTGCCGTCTGCCGCCCCGCTGGAGCTGCTCCCGCTTCGACTTGTAGCGAGCCTTGCCGTCCGTCTGCCGTTTGGTAGTGCTGATGAGGTGCAGACGAGTCCATGGGTGCTCGAGTGGGCTGATTATGAGGCTGTAGACGATTCTGTGCTCGGTGCGGGGAGCTTATCGTGCTCGGCGTGAGACGAGGAGGAGCGAAAGGGAGAGACGGGCGGTTCGGGCGCGGGCGAAGGCGATGGGGGACGGTGGAGCTGATCTCGAGGGTTGTCCTCCTGCGCTTCACTTCGACTTGACTACTCGACTATACGATGGGACTCTTCTACACTCAGGTGAGCTACAGCTACTCTCCCGCTGCCCTACATGTACAGCGCTGCCCGCTCAGCGCTGCCGCTCTTCCCATCATCCTCGCTATCTCCGCGCTAACCTCGTTCGCCTGCAGCCCAAGCTTCAAGTTCCCGCTCGTGAGGAGGATGGCTCTTGGGTGTTCTTCGGTGGAGCTTTCAAAACCTTCTTCATCTCGGGTGATAAGGAGCACTTCACTTCGCGCCAAGTGAGCCAACTTCCGCTTTCAATCTCGTTCATCCCTCGCTCCAAATCCCGTAGCTGCTCGACGTTATAGACTCTACCTCGCCCTCTACCCCTCACCCATCCTCGCTCATCTTCCCGACTCAGTCTCAAGGCCGAAGCCGACCGAGCTGACCATCTGTCTCTCCCCATTCTCATTCTCATCCTCGCAGATCTTCACTCCCAACAACCCCTACACCGGAAACGGAAGAGCCTCGATTGCTACCCCTCCCTATCACACTCATCTCTTTCAAACCGAAACTTTCGACGTCAAGTCCGGAACCCTCGCCTACTGCATTGACGGCAAGGAAGGGACCCTTGAGGCGGGACAAAAGGTCAACATTCCGCCTCACCGCCCACACACATTCTGGAACGGATCGGCTACAGAGAACCTCGACGTTCACATCACCGTTCGAGGCGGAGACAACCCTGGTGAGTACTGCTCGGTGAAGGGCAGGTGGGCCTGGGAGCCTGTGGCATGCGGCCCAGCGCGACCAGACGAGATCGAGATGTATAAAGCTAAATATTCGCTCTTCCCTACCACCCCACAGGCTTCGACGAGACCTTTGTGCACAACTTCTACGGCTACTTGAGCTCGCAAACCATGCAAGGACTCGCGCCGAACCCTTTCCAAATGCTCCTCTTCATGTACTCGGCGGACGTGATCCTGATGGACATTCCTCTGGGCCTCGGATCGTGGGCCAACCTCATCGCCGGTACGCCGCCTCGTTCTCTCTTGGTGGAGACCCTCGCTGACCACTATCGCGCTTTTCTCTCCCTTTCCCTTCTTCTCTCCCCCACTTCCTACCGCCACCGTCCCCTCCTCCAAACAGGCAAGCTCATCGGACAGAACCTCCTGGGCATGTCGGCCGAGTACAAGGAGTTCTCGGACGACTCCGAATAGAGCATCAGCTGGGTCTAGGGGTGTACACTGAAACGACAATGAGCTGTATTATTTACCACATCTTACGTTTGGACTTGACAAGCATTCGCGTAGTGCAGAGTGACAGAGGGAAGGCTGCTTTCGGCGTTCTTCGCCTGCCTCGCTCGGCGCCGGAAGCTGAGAAGCCAGAGGGCAGAGCATGACGAGGTAGCAGGCTCTCGCGAAAGACTTCAGCAGCTTGTATTCGCTCGGTGCTTCGGGTGAAGCAGACGGTCGCACGCAAGGCGAATCTGGCGTTGATTTGCTGCTCGGCTTTGGTACTTGCTCGGCGTGCGAGAGGCTCAGCGGTGGCAAGAGGTGTTGCATTGAGTAGCTGAAGAGGTACAGATCCGGTAGAGGGTGACTACAAGAAGTCAGTCGCGTCGAGACTGGTGGAGCGAGTTGTCAGCCTAAGTCGAGGCGAGCGCGAAGGCGACGACGAAAGGAAGCGATTCCTCTCTCGCTCTCTCTCTCTTCTATTATTCACTGCTGTCTCGCTCTCTTCTCTCTTCTCTCCTCTCTCTTCTACTAGGCTACAGGTGAGTGGAGTTACTCGGCTACAGCTCACCAACACCAGCTCATCTCTCTTTGAACTCTCTCTCACCTCTCTTTCATCTCTCTCTCTCTCTTCTCAACGCCACAGCCACACCTCGCTCTTCCCCTACAACTCTCAGCCCACTAGCTCATAATGGCCAAAGTCAAGACTTCTCGTGAGTACAGCTCTCTTTCTCCTACAGCCCTCCCTCTCCGTCACCTGCTCCCCATCACGAGAGCTCAGCGCTCAGCGACGACGACGCGTCACCGTCACTTCACCCTCGTACAAAGCTACAGAGCTGACCTCTCTCGGACCTCCCCTACAGCTTCCAACACCAAAAAGACCAAGAGCAGCAAGGACAAGGACGAGTGAGTAACACCTACTCACTGGCTGGTGCTCGCTGTTTCGCTGGCGGGAGGGGAGGCTCGAGAGGACAGACTGCCTGACAAGCCACTCTCTATTCCTCGCTCGACTACAGGGATAAGCCCAGGAGCGCCTGGCACACGGTGAGCTGCTCTGCTCTGCTCTCTCGCGCCTGCTCGTTGAGCTGACCTTCTCCCCTCTTCTCTCTCCACAGTACTACAAGGCAAGCTCCCACCTCTGCTCACCTTTCGCGCAGGATGCACATCTCACATTTCCCACCCTCAACAACAGGCCAAGATGGAGGAGTTGAAGAAGACGAACCCCGACATGGACGGCAGCGAGAGGAGGGCCGAGGGTGAGCTCTTGAACGCGCGATGGGAGGGCGAGAAGGTTCTCTCGTGGAGGAGAATGAGCTTAGAGCTAACTAGACTTTCTCCGCCTCCCTACAGCTTGCGAGACCTGGAAGGTAGGCTCTCTAGCCAGCATCGAGCGAGGCGGAAGGAGCGCCGAGCAACGAGCGCCAGGCTGCCTTCTCTTGCCACACGTTACAGACTCACCCCGACAACCCCAAGGCCAAGAAGTGAGGTGAGTAGGATCTCTCCTCCCCTTCTCTCCTCCACCTCGACGTCAGCAGCAGAGCCGCTCACCTTCCCTCCCCCTTCACAGCGCCTCAAGCTCGGCTCGGCTCGACCCGTCCTCTCTGGCCTCTCTGCAGCATCTCATCGATTAGCTTCTTTTTCTCTTTCCGTATCCCTGTTGTCGTCGTCGAACGTCTGTCGAGTTGCAAAGTGAAGTCTACCCCCCGAGCATCGACCAGCGCCGAAGTGAACGCCGAGAAAGGGGGCGGGCGAGCTGATACGAGAGCAAGCGAGCAGCCTTGGCTGCACTCCAGCCTCACTCTGCCTCTATTTTATCGACCAGCTCTCCGCTCTAATCACCTACAACATCATCGACTCCACCGCGACGACGCGACCTCTCTCTCCTTCTTCTTCGCCCATGTCTAAGCGCTCCTCGCCTCCTCCTTCGACCTCGACCGAACCAGCTACCAAGAAGCCCACTCTCGACACCATGACCGTCCCTCAAGTCCTCCCTGCCACCTCCTTCCTCATCCAAAAGCTCTCGGCCAAGGCTAAGACGCCTACGCGTGGATCTGCTCTCGCGGCTGGCTACGATCTCTACTCGTGAGTGACATACTGGCCAGCGATAGACAGCTGCTCGCTGACTCGTTGCGCAACTGCAATCAACTACAGCGCCGTCACCAAGACCATCCCAGCGCGTGGAAAAGCTCTCGTCAGCACCGACCTCGCTATCGCCGTTCCCGAGGGCACTTATGGTCGTGTAGCTCCCCGTAGTGGACTTGGTGAGTCGCTGCTGCTCTCTGGTGCGCTACAGAAGCAGCCGCAGCTCACGCGCGACGCGTCTCTCCCCCTCCCAGCTTCCAAGTTCATGATCGACACGGGCGCTGGTGTAATTGACGCTGACTACAGGGGAACCGTACACGTCCTCCTTTTCAACCTGAGCGACGCCGACTACGAGGGTGAGTGCCGTTCTCAAGTGTTTCCTGACCTTTTGGCGACAGCCGACTGAACCTCCGTTTCTCTTGATTCGCAGTCACCGAGGGCGACCGTGTAGCCCAGCTCATCCTCGAGCGAATCGTCACTCCCGAGGTCATCGAGGTCGAGGTGAGCGCCCTTCCTGATACTCTCTCGCCGCGAACCGAGCTCGGACTGACCCTTCGCTTCTCTCGCAGAGCTTGACCGAGACTGTTCGCGGCGGAGGAGGCTTCGGCTCGACTGGCACCAACTGAGCGCTGCCTCTCTGTATCCACTTATACCTGTTACCCACCACGCATTCAGTCATAACGAAGACGTCTAGCGTTGCAGCGGGAGAAGGCGAGCGCCGAAAGGTATCAAGAGTTGCGAAGTAACGAAGGTGGAGTGAGGGGGATAAACGACGATGAAGATCGACAGGAGATGGTATGAGACAGAGGTGGGTAATGGAGTGCTTGCCTTCAGGCGAGCGCTGGATCGACGGCTTTGATCCAGTCGAGCATGTCGCGAAGGTTTTGGGTCGAGAGGAAGTAGCTGCGTCGGAGAGAAGGGTCAGCGCAAGCTACCGCGAGAATGCAAGGGGGACTCACCTGTTCTGGTGGGTGAAGATGGCAAAGGCGAACTTGCGCTGCAAATGAATGGAGCAAAGGTCAGCTCGGCGAAGGAGGCGAAGGGCGAGTTCAAAGCTCACCTCGAGCATCTGCTCAATCTCGGGGCTCTGCTCCACTCGGACGGTAGAGAGGTTGATGACACCGACCTCCTCGGTTTCGGACGAGGATTCGTAGAGATGCAGGTAAGGACGGCGAAGGACGACGTGGTAGCGCTTCCACTGATTACTCGTGGGGTCACGAAGAATCGCTAGCGGCCCACGCTTTGTGTAGGCGTCGCTGTTAGGTCAGAAAGAGCTTCAGTGGAGGCTTCGCGAAGGGGCGAGCGAGAGCAGGCTCACGTTCGAGGAATCACGGTGGCCTTTCCGATGAGCGCTGGAGAGGGAGGAGAAGGAGGAGCAGGTGAAGGGGTCGGCGCTGGGCTAGGTGAAGGCGAAAGGTCGAGCATGGTGGGGGCCGTGTCGCGCTCGAGCTTGATCTGAGAGGGGGGAAGGTCAGCAACGCCGAGTGGACAGCAGCGCGGAACAGCTCACCTCCTCGCGAGTGCCAAAGTGCTTCTGCCAGAGCTCGATGACTGACGACAGCCTCTCCTCCCTCGAGAGCCCCTCCGCCGCGCTCGGTAGGGTCAGCTCGAAAGCAGCAAACACCGCCTTGGCCGCCTCGACGTCGGCGGCGCTCCTCTTGCCAAAGGTGACCTGCTCATAGTCTCGAACGAGCGAGAGACCTCTCGGCTTCCAGCCTGCGAGGGCCTCCTCGCCCCGGACGTACTTCTCGGCGGTGTCGAGGCGCCAAAGGTCGGTGGGGTTTTTGGTCATGACGGGCGTGAGGCGAACGGCAAAGACGCTGGTGATGCGGGAAGAGAGTCGAGAGGAGGAGAGAAGGGACATGAGCTTGGAGGGAGCACGAGCATCGCGGCCTTGGACGGTGACGGCGATGTCCATGCCGAACGCGACGGGAGAGGCGCAGTGGTCGGCGGTCACTTCAAAGGAGAGGTGTACGAGTGCGCGTTGGTTGACGGGGGTGTTGCGGTTGAGATGAGGCGAGTCGTGAACCGAGCTGTCCCAGGCCGCTGCGAAGGAGAGCGAGGCGGTCCCGTCCGAGGTGAAGATGGCGCGAGGCTTGCCCATCCCTCGTAGCTCGACGTCCGCCGCCGACGTCGCAGCATGAATCCTCCCGCGGCTGTCGAGCATCCTGACGTTGCCGAGCGAGACTTTGGAGACCCGCTTCCACTGCCAGCCGCGACCCGAGTTGTGCGAGAGGTTGAGGACGAAGCGGCGTTGGAGACCTTGACGGAGGAAGAAGGCGCCGCTATCGAGGCTATTGGAGGATACTACTTGAACGGGGATGTACTCGCCTCCCTCGCCGAGCTCCCGAATCTCGACGCCGACGACGACGTCGTGACGCTGCTCGCTGATGAGCTCGTTCTCGGGCCGCCTCGTTACGTCGCCGTTGAGAGGGTCGCCGCGAAGAGGGTCCATGTTGGCGATTTTGGAGGTGGTCGATGAGTCGCGAGCTTCGTCCCAGCGCTCAATCTTGTCGAGATGGGCGGGAGTGACGCGAGCGAGAACCTCGATGGGAGCGTATGCCTCGCTGAGGTGACGCTGAATGTCGGCCGTGAGGACGACCGTAATCGTCTGCTCGAGCTTGATCGCGCTCGACGGGGTGGGGTCGAGATCTATCGCGTCGGCTGCCAGCGCGTCGTCGGCCTCGGCGGGGATTCCAAGGAAGGAGGAGCGGCGGAGTTGGAGGTGGACGGTCGAGAAGTCGGCCTTGGTCAATCCAGCGACGCGGTCGACGGTGACCTCGAAGGTGAGTGTCGATCCTTCAAGGAAGGGAGAGAGTGAAGGGTGAGACCCCTGGCCGAGAGGAGTGCTTGGCGAGTCGGGAGAGGACACCGAGATGGGCTTGAGACGGATGCGACAGGTGCCAAGTGGGTCGGCGGTGTACGGCGAGTAGATGGGAATGATGCTGGTGGATGGGAGGTTGCGAGAGAGGGGAGCGAGAGAGACGGAGGCGGAGCCGACGAACGAGTAGCCGCCTGGCGGTGAGGGCGACTCGTAGAAGGGGTCCTGCCACGCAAAGTGCTGGGCGTACTCGGGCTTGTCGACCCACTGGTGAAGGTTGCGCATCTGCTGAAGGCGATGCTGGAGCTTGGAGAGGGACCAGACGTAGATGGCGCGATTCCGTCGGTCGAGGACTTTGACGCCGATGCAGGGTTTGGGGGAGGCGAGAATGGCAGGGTCGGAGGGCTCCTCGATGTCTCCGAGACCTGCGATGACCTCGCTCGCCGAAGTGGGGACGTCCTGTTCGACGACGACGAACTGGAAGCTGACGCCCTTCTTGAGCTCCCGACTGAGAACGTTGGCTTCCTTGATGGCGACGGCCTGCGACAGCGCGTCCTCGGCCATGCGAACCTTCCGCATGGTCCTCCACTTGGTGATGACCCTCCTCGCCAGCTGCTCCTGCTCGGGCGTGAGAGGAGGTGCGTCGAAGAGGTCGTCCTCCTCGGCCGGGCCCTTCTTCCCTTTCGCCCGTCGTTCGTAGCGCCTCATCTGCGTCTCCAGCGACTTGAGCTTGGCCTGCATCTGCTGCTTCTCCGCTTTAACTTCGTCGACTTGAGCGGCCGACTCGGTCATCGTCTTGATGCGCTCCTCGTACTCGAGCTTGACGGCTTGCAACCGCTCCTCGACCTCGGGCGGATGGCTCAGCGTCATGGTCGAGTCGCCGATGCTGGTTGGTTCCGTGCTCCAGGTACTGCCGGAGAATGGACGGTTCCAAGGCGAGCTGCTCGAGTGGTCGTCCTCATCGTCGTCGTCCTCGGTGACGGACTCCATGTAGCTCATCCTACTCTCCGGTCGGTCTCCACTAGCGACGCTGGAGGCCGTGCGCGAATGGCGAACCTTGAGAATGGACGAGTAGAGCTGGTTGAGATCCTCGTCGCGCAGCTCGTCGAGGTTGACGTTGGCTCCGTTGAGGCGAGCGACGACAGCCTCCCGCCGAGCATACGACCAGTCGGCGTTCTCGGCGGTAGACATGGGCGATTCTGGTCGAGTCGCTGGAGAGCTGGTGCCAGCGTCCTCGATCTCGTCGATGAGGGGCGACCGAAGCTCCGTTCTTGCGCTGCCCGCGTCGCGAGCTTTCCGCACTTGCTCGGGGTGGCTGTTGGGGCGATAGTGTGAGCTCAGACTGCTACGAGAGAGCGTAGAAGAGACTCACTTGAAGCGGAAGACGTGGAAGTCGCCGAGGATGATGCGGAAGCCGGACTGCAGCTCCTTCGGCTGTGAGAAGACAGGTCAGCGTCTGTCCCCGAAGCTAGTAGGTGTAGACTCACCTTTGATGACGGTATACGCTGACCGTTGACCATCGTGGTACCGTTGGGAAGCGAGTGCAGGGTGACCTTGCCGTCGGCGGCGCTCTCGAAATAGCAGTGCTCGGGGAGGATGTTGTCGCCGCTCAACCGAATGTCGGCGGGCGTCTCCGATTCGATGTTGCCGACTGTTGTTCGTCCGCCTTTGATTTGGTCTACGATGCAGAGCAAAGGGTGAGCGGATGTCTTGAAAGCGAGCGAGCGGAAGGGAGCGACTCACAGATGAGGCACTCAGACATGAGAGGGTCCTCGTTGAGGTTGACGAGATGAGGCATCTGTTGAGAAGAATGGTCAGCTCTGAGCGCCAGACGAGCCCATGAGCGAGCTCACCTTCTTCGGCGTATGCACGCCGACCAAGTTCTTCTCGATGGTGATGCCGAGAGCCTCCAACGCCTGTTCTCGCTCCTTCTGCACCTCCTGCGTCCGCACCAGCTTCTCCTCCCACGTCTCGGTGACCGATGCCATCAACTTCTCGCTCATCTCCAGCTGATCCTGCAGCTCGGCCTTGGTGATGGTCTTGATCTCGCCGGCCTGGTTTCGGTACGAGACGATCTGCTTCTCGGCGGGGACCTCGGGATCGTAGGTCGCTTCGGTCGAGGCTCCGGTCATGCGGACGCGCAGCGTAGCGAGTTCCTCCTTGAGCTCGCGAATGAGCTTGGCGTTCGGGTCCTCGTTGACGACGGCCTTGTTCTTGATCTTCTTGGCTTGGTCACTGCGACAACAAAGTGGTAAGCAAACATCCATTCGGTCCATGTACGAGCAGGAACGCACGCGTAGCGAAGCGTGGAAAGGGTCTCCTCGTAGTCGGCAGGCGAGATGGCGGCGACCATGGCAGTCTTCGAGTTACCTCCGAGCGAGTCCTTGAGCAGCCACGTGAGAACCTATAGACGAAGCTCTGTCAGCGAATGCCTTTCCCCCACGCCAGGAGAAGAACGCACCGAATCGCGGTAAGGAACCTTCTCCGCCGCCGCCTTGCCCGCCTTTCCACCTTGACTAGCCGCCGCCAACGCCGCGATAACTCGACCGAGGGTGGTGAGCGACTTGTTAATGAGCGCTCCCTCCTTCAGCCGAGTTCCTGTTGCTCCCGTAGCGTTCGCTCGCTCCGAACCGGCGAGATCCACGAGCGAGATCCTCGACACCTTCTCGCCTGCCATGCCCGTATCGGTGTCTTGACGTCGTTGAGTGAGAAGTAGAGTGAAGACGGCGTGAGAACGCGATGAGGTCTCGTTCATCTGGGTCGCCGCGACGGTTCGAGCCTGAAGAAGGCGAAAGAGTCAGCGGGCTCAGCGTAGGCTGGAGACCAAGGTCGGGAGTGCTCACCTTGGTCCCCTCGTCCATAAGAGCTTCGACGTCGGCGAAACTCTGTACAGCAAGCTTCGAGAGCGACTCGACGTAAGGACCGAGGCTGGGGTGCTCTCGGACCTTGAGGTTGCCCTTGTTGTTGGGGTTGAGGAGATCCCGAACCTTCTCTTGGTAGATCTCGGTGTAGGATACCTTTCAAAGGGAGAATGAGCGATCGCCGAACGGGAGTGGGACGAGGAAGGCTCACCTCGACGGTAAAAGAGAGCTTGTCGGTCGAGAGCGCCGTGATCCGCTCAAAGAGGGCCTCGCAGATGAGAGGTATGATACCGCGGTCGGCACCATATCCCATCATCGAGTACGATTTTCCTGCAAAGCGAGCTCAAGTCAGCAAGGGCCAGCTCTAGTCGGCCGAGCAGGCGAGCGCACCACTGCCGGTCTGTCCATCTGCACGATTGCGAACGGGTCAGCGTTGGAACGGCTCGACAGTAAGCTCTTCCAGCTCACAAGCAAAGATGCAGGTGTTGAAGCCTTCGAACGAGTGGTCGAGAAGGTCCTTGCCGAGGTCGTTGTAGACGGTCTGTTGCGACGCGTAGCCTGGCTCGTCCTTGGGGCAGGCCGACCTGCAGAGGGAGGCTGCATGAGCATCTCTACCATCGCATGTATTCCCACGAGCAACACACCAGTAGCTCTTGTCGAAGGCGAAGCTCTTGGTCTCCTTCTCCGTCGCGCGCCCCGAGCTGACATTCGCCGCCTGTGGTCGATCCAGCGGTCAGCTCGGCCGAGAGGCAGCGGAAGAGCAGCGCAACGTACTTCTGGTGGATCAAGGTAGGTGTTGTTGCCCTCCATGCGAACCAAGCCTTTTGCACCTCGCGCCAGCTCTGGAGCAGCGGGACAAACACGCGACCAGGTCAGCTGTGAGCTCCGTACGAGCGATGAGGGGGATGGAGCTCACCCCGAGCGTTCAGTGGACGGCATCGTACCTGTAGCCAGCCAAAAAGAGGCGTCAGCTAGCTGCTCGCGACCGGCGAGCTCATGAGCCGCCTGGACCCCCACTGGCTCAGTCGCGCTGTACAGGCTATGAAGGAGCAGGGATGGGTACAGAGGGTGTGTGTACACTCACCACCACTTTGATATTGCCGCCTGACGACATCGTAGCGGCTGAACCTCAACCTCAGGCTACGGCTGAGTGAACGAGCGGTCCTTGCTCAGGTGTAGCTGGGTAGGAGAGGGTAGGCGTTGTAGTAAGATACTAGAGCTAATTGTCGGAACGATCCTGCTGTACAAAAAGTCGGGAAGCTGAAGTCGAGGGAATTGTCGGAGCAAGAGGTGCTGGCGGCGCGAGAGGGGCGGATCCGTTCGTCGGACAGGGTGAGGTGCAGAACTGAGTCGAAGATCGGCTGAGCGCGAATATGAGAGTTCACTAGGAGGTCGATGTCGCGCTTGCATGCGGCAGGAGTAAGAGCGGAACAATCCTGCTGGTGAGCGCCGAAGGGGTGAACCGACTCGCGAGACCTCGGAGAGCTGTGAGGCGAGCGCCGCTGCAGGATGTGTACTTCTCTCGTCAAACAGGCGAGGCTACTAAGCTCACTTCTTTCAGCGGCGGGCAAGAGAGCACTCCGTTTCGTGAGCGAACGCCGAGATAACAGGCGTTTGGACAGATCGCCGAAATGCGATTGCGATGCGGCAGCAAACCCTGATCTTCCCCTCCCTCCACCTCAAGCAAAGCTCAGATCCTCCCACTCCTCATCGATGTTGAATTGAGCCCTCAAGGTGTCCCTCATCTCGACGCTGACTTGGTCGCGGATGTAGCAGAGGCCGGCCGAGACGTTCTCTGTGGGCGAGTTGGGATATGAGCGATTCGAGAGTCTTGGTGAGAATTAGAAGGAGGAGTTCTCGCCGGTGTGCTGCAGAGCGATGGCCTTGAGTTGCTTCTCTACGAGCGCCGAGGAGCGAGATGGGAGCGAGAAGGGGCTGTCAGCGCTCTCTAGAGAGGGAAGGAGCAGACATCGGACTCACCCTTAGTAGCAAACACACTCGGATCACAGCCAGTGTGCTTGCTCTCCTCCTCCTTGAGCTGCTGGAGCTGAGCCTGAGCGACGTCAAGACGTTGGAGCAGCTCGGCGCGCTCCTCCTGCTCGCACGATGAAGGGTTCAGCTCTTCTCCGCTCCTCCACGTCTTCCACTTTTGACCAGCTAACAGCTTCGCCCGAGCTCCAAAACTCACCGTATCCTCCCTGCCGACCATCTCGCCCGCGATGACCTTCTCCTCGGCCGCGGCTCGAGTCCTCATTCCCTCGACGCTGTCCTTGAGCTTGCTGTGGCGGGAGAGAGTCAAAGCGGCGGCGTCGGAGGGGAAGTGCCAGTAGAGGCTGGTGGGACGCAAAGTGAGTTGTGAAAGAGAGAGGCGAAAGAGCGAGGCCAGAACGGGCTCACTTCTGCAAGAGAGGCGGAAAGGGTAAACTCGGTAGCCCATTACAGACGAAATGACTGCTCACCATGATTCCGACCTTCTCGCACCTTTCCGAGCAGCAGATCACAGTCAGCTCACTTTCCCCCCTGCCCGACTAGCCGCCTCGGACTCACTTGACCAATCCATCGTCCACGAGTCCTTGCAGCACCTCCTTGACAGTCATCGAAGTGATACCCTTGGTCTTGGGAGCGAGCTGCAGTCGTCGCCGAGGGGAGAGGGTGAGTGGGTCGAGAGGGAGAGAGTGAGGGAGAGCGACAGAGCGAGCTCGCTTCACCTTTTCGAGCTCCTGCAGCTTGTAGAACTCTTTCGTCTCCTTGAACAGGTCTGTCGAGAAGAGCGAGAGTGAGCTGCGAAGCAGCAGAGAGTTGAACAAGCGAGAGACGAGCCGAGCATGCGAGTGCGCTTCTCTTCGAGCGAGAGGCCCTTCTTGGACTGCAGGGGAAGGGTGAGTCAGCTACAGGGGAGCAGGAGAGGGAAAACAGCTTACCATGTTGTTAGGGAGGCGTTGAGATGAGACGAGGGAAGCGAGAGGTGGAAGGAGGGGGAGAGAGAGCAAGACGAAGAGCAAGACGAGACGTCCTCTCTCGCCCGTCTCGGCTCAACACTCGTTTCGCTGCGAAGGAAGATCGGGAAACTCTCTGGCTGCGTTCGATACAAATACAACAGACGACAGAGCACCGTCACGACTACAGAAGCACGTCATGTTCGTCTCTTTTCCTTCTCCTCCTCGACGACCTCGAGCACTAGCGCCGCCCTCCTGCTGCCGCTCCCTCCTCTTCTCTCGCATCCACCAGCTCCCTTCAATCCGTATTGATGAACTGGGCCCAATCATCATCCGCCGCGGCCGAGTTGCCCAACTGAGGCGTCGCCAACCCGGGCAGAGGCTGACCCCACTCTCCAATCCCGACGGAGGGAGTACCGACGTTGATGGGCGTCGAAGGAGTGTAGCCTGCAAAGGCACCGTTTCCGGACGCTGAGGGGTAAGCGCCACCGGCCATCGTGTTGCTCGATGCGCCGGCGAGGAAGGGAGAGGGAGCGGAGGGGGGAGGAGGGGGAGCGATTGAGGAGGCGGCTGAGGTGGGTCGCTGTTGGTGTTGAGCGGCTTGCTGCTGTGAGGAGGAAAGGGCGGGTCAGCGTTCGGCGTCTGGGATAGAGAGGAAGGAAGCTCGGCCTCCGGGAGAGGTAGGCGAACCCACCTGCTGGGCGGCGAGTAATTGCTGCTGCTGGTGAGCGAGATACTGAGCTTGAGCTGTCTTCTGCGCCATCGCCTGAGCTTGAGCGGGGTTCATGTACTGCTGCTGGAGCGGCGAAGGAGCAAAAGTCAGCTTCTGCCTTTCGGGCTGAAGCGCCGAAGGGCTCGAGAACTCACCTGCTGCTGTTGCTGTTGCTGTTGCATGTACATTGCTTGAGCTTGAGCTTGAGCTTGAGGGTTACCGGGATTAGACCCCATGCGCTGACGAGCTTGCATCTGCGAAGAAAGAGAGAAAAAAAGGTCAGCTCGGCTCCCGACATCGCGCAGTCGACAGAAGACTCACCATCTGCATCTGCTGCATATGTTGCTGTTGGAGCATCTGCTGTTGCTGCTGCTGTGCCGCTTGCTGAAGATCGAGTGAGAGAAAGGTCAGCTCTCGATTCGTTCTCCGCCCTCCTCGACTCGATTCAGACTCACCGTCGACATGGCGGCCGCCTGCTGCTGCTGTACCGCCTGCTGCTGTGCCAGCCTACTCGCTTCCTCCTGCTTGGCCTTCTGCGCCTGTTCCTCCTGCTCCTGCTTCATCTTTTTCGTAACGCGCTGCTTCCTGCCCGTCGCGCTCGTAGGTCCTGCCGCCGAGCCCGCCGGCGAGGGAGCGTTGGTCGATGCGGTGGGAGAGTCGGCGTTGAAGGCTGAGCGAGGAGTCGGAGCGGTCGTGTAGGGTGACTGGGGAGGAGCGTTGTGAGGCGCGCCGCCGCCGGCTGATTGCGAGTAGGCGGGGGAAGGAGCCGAGAAGGCGGCGGGGGATTGATGTTGGGAGGGAGGGGGAGGCTGATGAGTGTAGGGAGAAGAGGAGTGCGGTTGCTGGCTCTGAGGAGGGTAGAATTGTCCTCCTTGACCGCCGCCGCCGGGTTGCTGGCCCGAAGCTTGACGCTGATGGCCTTGCTGGAAGCCGCCGTAGTTGTTGGGCGTGCCGGGCTGCTGTTGCTGAGGGTTGTAGCCCATCATTCCCTGCTGCTGTTGAGCGAAGCTAGCAGGCGAGCCCGCGCGCATGAGATTCTGCTGTTGGGCGAGCCTGTCGACGCCGAGAAGACAGGGTCAGCTTCCTTCCTCTCCTCGAGAAATGAACGAGAAACTCGGACTCACTGCTCCCTGAAGAACGAAGACGAGCTACTCTCATTCTGCGCGCTCGGCCCTCCGCCCCCAGCAGCGCTCGGCGGTGGGCTTCCCGCATGACTGCCCGCCACGCTCCCAGCATGACTGCCAGGGTAGCTCCCACTCGGCTGCCTCGGTCCTCCCTGCCCTCCTCCTCCTCCTCCAATCTGCGCATGCTGCAAATGCGGACTCGCATGGTACGAAGCGACCGACGAAGGTCGCTGAGGCGGTCCTCCTCCGCCGACGCTACCGTGAGGGCTTCCTGCGCCTCCAGCCTGCGAGCCCGCGGGGCTCATAGCCCTCACCTGCTGCTGAGGCGTCCCGGGGCCACCTGCTCCTCCACGAGAGCCGGAGACGGAGGCCGACTGCATCTGGTAGAGGAACGATTGCGCTTGACGTTGGAGGCTCTCTTGCAGGTTGGGAGGGAGTTGACGGAAGGTAGGGGCCGAGATGATGGATTGGACGGAGGCGAATTGCTCGGCTAAAGGGCGGTTGTCTTGAGGACCTCCGGTGGCGGAGGGAGGAGGAGGGGGAGGAGCGGAGGGTTGCTGAGGAGGAGGTCGCTGAGGTTGAGCGTAGGCGGGAGAGGCGCCTTCGGGGGGATACGAGGGCGAAGCGGCGTAAGATGCTGGTGAAGCGATGTGAGACTGCTGACCGAGCGCCGACATGGGTCTCGGAGGCGCTCCTCCTCCTGGGATCTGAGCGTGGCTGGTCCTCGGACTGCCCGAGACGGATCCTCCTCGCTGCTGAGCTTGGAACTGCTGAGCCGCGAGTTGCTGCTGTTGCTGAGCCTGCATGTTGGCGACCTGCTGCTGGCGCATGTACATCTGCTGCTGGGGCGAGAGTTGGGAATGGGCGTGCGCGGGACTCGATTGCGATTGTTGGAGATGAGGAGGAATGGCCGAAGCGAGGGGATTGTTGCTGTTGGGTGGTGGTGCGCCGACAGGTTGAGCGGGAGGAGGGAAGGCGGCGGGCGCCGAGGGAGTGGAAGAACGACTGGGGGGGCCGGTTTGAAAGGGC
>MWVB01000022.1:80569-104175 GCA_003054985.1 Leucosporidium scottii
GCTACTCTGCTGCAGAAGGAGTAGAGTACGAGTTGTTGGGAAGGGCGGGAGGGTCCATCGTCGTGGTTGGCGCCGGTGCTGGAGGAGGATTCGGCGAAGCCCCTGCGAAGGGCGCTGGTGCTGCTGGCGCCAAAGGACCGGTCTGAAAGGGCGAGGGATCCGCCGGTACAGGTGCAGGAGGAGGAAGAACCGGAGGAGCGGCGACGACCGTCGGTGGCAGAGGGATCTGAGGCGGAGGAACGACCTGCGCCGAGCTGGAGGGAGCTCCGATCCCTCCCTCCTCCATCTTGCTCTTCTTGATCGCCCCACCGAACCCTTCATCCTCCCTCATCCTCTTGACCGCTTCGGTCGCCATCCTCGTATTCGCCTCGATCGCGCCCGCCCAATCACCTCCGGGCGGCGCTCCTCCTCCTCCCTGCACCGCCTGCGTCCCAAAGGCGCCAGGCAATGGCGGCGGCACCCCACTCGGCGCCGGAACGTTTCCAACGGCAGCGGAGGTGGTAGGGATGAGGGTCAATCCCGGCGCTCCTTGCTTGGCTGATTGTTGCTCGTACCGCTCGGAGGCGACAAAGTAGCCTTTGAGGGATTGGTAGGAGGCGGAGAGGCGGGGACCGAGCAATGGAGTGGAGGGAGCTTCGAGAATGGGAGGTTGGGGTGGAGCGCGTTGCTGTTGGAGTTTGGATGACGAGGGTTAGCGAGAGCGCCGAGGGAAAAGAGCAAGGAGACGGCCTACGTTGTCGTGACGCTGGAACTGGTCAGCCATGGCAGCGAGGTAAGAGAGGTTGGATTGAAGGCGTTGGGTGAGGCTGCGAGGAAGCGAGCGAAGATCAGCTCTCTCGCTCGTCTCGAAGGCAGACAGCTCCGGAGACTTACGCGCCATACTCGGTCTTATCCACCGGCTGCTTAGCCTGCAACTCTCCTGCGATCCTGCGAGCGAGCCAAAGGTCAGCTTCCTTCCCTCCTCGATCCTCCTCGAAAGCGCCCAAAAAGAAACCCACTTGATCAACTCAACATTCAACGCCAGCACACACATGATCTTATGCCCATTGAACCTCTTTCTCACATCCTTCTGCGACATGCTCTGCAGTCCCGGGGGCATAACGAGCCCTCCAGCTGGGACGGGAGGGGATCGCCGAGGAGGATTGCTCGTGCTGGTGCTCGTCGCGGTCGAGGAGGGGGCGGCGTCGGCTACGGTAGTGGGAGCATCGGCGTCGGTACCGTTGGTCTTGGGTACCTCGGCGGCCTTCTTCTTCTCCTTCTCCTTCCCTCCCTCAACCTCCTTCGCTCCAACCTCCTTCTCCTCCCCCTCCAACTCGGGAACCTCAGCAATATCCTCCAACTCATGCGCTACAGCCATCTCCAACTCATCCGCTACGGAGAGTTCGGCTGCTGGTGCTCCTGCTCCTTCTCCTGCAGGGGGAGCTGGTGCTGGAGCGACCTCGGCGGTAGAGGAAGCAGCGTCGGACTCCTTTGATGCTGCAGAATCGGTGGAGGACGCGTCGGGTTGCTCTGAGGAGGGTTTGGCGCCTTCCAAGGAGGAAGGAGGAGGGGGAGGGGGAGAAGGAGCCTTCTTGGCGTCGATGCTGGGCTGGGCGTCGGTGGAGGGTTCAGCCGGGTCGACTGGAGGTGGAGCGTCCTTCATCTCGGTGTCCTCTCCGTTGGCTTGGTCGGGAGGAGGCGGAGCGGAATCTTCGGCGGAGGGTGCTGGAGGGTCGGGGAGAGCAGCGTCGTCGGTGCTGGGGAGGGGGATGTCGATGTTGGTCGTGGGAGGCGCAGGTTCGGGTGCTGATGGAGCGGGTTTAGGCGCTGTTGTATGAGAGAGAGGGGAGGGCAGGTCAGATCTCGGCCGAACGTCCTGCTCAACGCGAGCGCAAGAACACGAGCTTACCATCGTCCTTGACCTCCTCCTCCTTCTTCTTCTCCTCTTCAGCTTCATCGTCCGACGATCCATACCCTCCCAATCCAAGCAGCGCTCCCCCGACCGCCGCTCCCCCGCCGAGCCCCATCTCCTCATCCTCCTCCTCCTCCTCCTCTCCATCTCCAATACTCGAAATCTTCTTCATCGGCGAGATACCTTCCGGCGGTGCCGAACTCCTCAACTCTTCCTCTACTACTGGCTTCGGATCTGTACCCTTGGCGACAGGATCAGCGACGACGAGTGGTGGAGTGGGAGGCGAGGCGGGCGCCGAGTTGGTGGGAGGGGAGGGGGCGAGGTTGGGACCTGGTAGGGAGGTGGAGGAGGGTTTTGGTGTAGCGGAGGTGGAGCCGGAGGGAGAGGAGGGAGCTACGGCGAGGGGAGTAGTAGCGTCGGCGCTGTCAAGAGTGGTGCGAGGCGCGTCGGGGTCTGTGGTAATGAAGTAGGGATTAGCGGATGAGTACAGTACACGCCGAGACTAGACTACTCACCAATAGACTCGCCCTCGGCTGGTAGCTCGTTGTCGGCGGAAGGGACGCGCCTCTCCTCATCGCCTTGATCCTGGTTCGGAAAGCTGTAGTCCTCCTGCGGCTCATCCTTGATTTCGCGCAGATGATCCGCATCACCTCCATGCTGTAATCCATCGCGCTGATCATCTTGCAGGCGATCAGAAGGGGAAGGAGCAGCCTCCCCCTCCCTCTGTTTGCCCTTGGATCTGCTCCTCGCCCTCGGGGTTTTTGGTCGCGTGGAAGGTGTAGGGCCGACTTCCAAGGCAGCAGAAGCGCCTCTACTCCTGCCTCGGCGCATGGGAGTTGGTGCCGCTTGAGCTTCACCGGCGGCGGGAGTGGTAGCTCGAGACGGTGCGCGGCTTGTCGATGCTTCTGCTGCTCCGGTCCCTTCTCCTCCTGTAGCAGAAGAAGAAGCTACAGAAGAAGCGCGAGTGGAACGACGGGTCGAGACGGGGATGCGCGAAGGGGACGAGGAAGGTTGGCGAGAGTTGGAGCGCGCCATGGTGGCCAGCCTGTGTTTGGCGAGAGTTGACTGCGCCGAGGTGTAGGAGAGAGAGAGAGAGATGTGTAGGACGGTAGGATCCTGTAGCTGTGATGACACCCCTTTCTAGTTGACGGGTCAAACGAACTGATGAGGCCCCGACAGCGGCGCGTCGAGCTGGTGGGGGCGGGGACGGTCGACTGGGAGGTGAGCGGGCGGGCAGAGAGAGAGCTTGTGAGAGAGCTGAGAGAGAGAGAGAGAGGGTCTCCCTTCGACTGCATTTGAGCTTCACAGATTCGACTACAAGGCTACAGCTTTCATTTCAGCTTGTTCAGACTCGACTACTCGGTCACCTACACTGTAAGCTCACAGCTCTCTCTCCCCTACTCACCGTTCGCCATCAGCTGAACCCAGCGCTCGCTCTCGCCAGCAGCTTCTCTTCTTCGCTCGTCTCTCATCGCCATGTCTGCTGGGTCCAAGAAGCTACGAGCATGCTTGATGTGCTCCCTCGTAGCCACTCCCACCGAGTTCCGCAAGGAGGGTTGCCCAAACTGCGACGAACTGCTCGAGGTGAGTGCTTCTCGAACACAGCTCTGTAGCTTCTCCTGGGGCTGCCAAAGCCGATTGCTGACGTCTACTACCCCTCGCGTAGATGAAGGGCTCCTCGGATCGCGTCCTCGAGTGCACAACAGCTCAATTCGACGGCACCATCGCCTTGATCTCACCAAAGGACAGCTGGGTCGTGAGTTGAACGCTCGAGAGCGCTACATATGCACTCACTAACCGCTTTGCTCCCCTCCAGGCCAAATGGCAACGCAATGGTACGCTTCCTCGTCTCGCCCGAGCTTCCTCAGTCTGCTCCTCGCCCGAAGAACACCAACTAACTCCCTCTCAAATCATCTACAGACAAGCACACCCCTGGAGTCTATGCTGTGCGGTACGTTTCACCTCCCTCTGCTCTGCCTGGACATTTTGTCGCCTCTGGCCCGAGTCTCGCCCCTTCGCAAGCTGACCCTCTGTTCCCCCCCTTCGCAGAGTAACGGGTCAGCTCCCTGATTCTATTGTCGATGATTTGGAGGCTCGCGGTGTCAAGGTGCATTCGAGGGAGATGGATGATTAGTCCCTGGGAGTGAGATGGTCAGCTCCAGGCGACGGAGCGGCGGATACGAGCAGGAGCGCCGAGCAGCTCTCGTTCGACTTGCAGGCAGCAGGAGGATTCGCGATCTGTACTATAGATGTAACATTAGTGCTGTGCTGTTTCTTTCTAGCTTATGACCGACTCAGGGATGTCAGCGAGCCATTCGGACGACGCGCAAAGGCGCGATGCGAGCTGTCAGCTTTCTTGGGCTCTCCCCATTCACCTCGCTTTACTCCCTCGCCCTCGTCGTTCGTTTTCTCCTTCGCATTAGAATTCAGCTTTGTACAGCTGCTCCCTCTCGGACTACGTATCGCCCCACAACTCAACGACCAACAAAAGCACAGCGGCAACAGCAACTTGACTCTCGCGACTGCTGGATGGGCTTCAACTCGACTACAGCAAACACACTCTCCCCTTCTTCACCATGAGCAGCTCAAGTAGCTCTTCTGTACCCTCTTCTTCTTCTTCTTCTGCACCCTCTCCTCGACCACCACCTCCAGCATCCACACCCCCATCTTTCTTCCCCTCCTACTCACTCGACCAAGCCTTCGCCGGCATCACCGCCGGAGTCATCTCCACTCTCTGCATGCAACCTCTCGACCTGCTCAAAGTAAAACTCCAAGTCCGCACCACCGCCATCGAGGGCCGAGGGTTGACCGCCATTTGGGGGAGCTTGCGAGAGATTGTGGTGCATGAAGGTGGGGTCAAGGGTCTGTATCGGGGGATTACGCCGAATTTGGTGGGCAATGCGAGTAGTTGGGGGTTTTATTTCTTGTGGTACACGATGTTGAAGGCCAGGGCGCAGGAGGGGACCGCCGAGGGAGGGAAGGGCAAGTTGAGCGCGGGACAGCATTTGTTGGCGAGTGCCGAGAGTGGTGCGTTGTTCAAACTGGTACTGTGGAGCTACCCCGAGCCTTGGAAGCTGACAAGACTGTTTGAACAGGTGTGATCACCGCCGTCATGACCAACCCTCTTTGGGTCGTCAAAACTCGCATGTTCACCACTTCGGCGACACAAACGCATGCCTACAAGGGAGTACTAGGTAGGCTTTTCCTCCTTCGCCTCCTCTCTTCCCTCGCTGACCCTCCCCCTCTCCTCCCTACCCATCTCGGCGTTCACCCTCTCTACCTCCCAAAGACGGCCTCAACCAAATTGCACGGCAAGAAGGCATCCGCGGCTTGTCCAAAGGGATGGTGCTTGCTTTGTTCGGAGTATCAAACGGAGCGATTCAGTTCATGACCTATGAGGAGCTGAAACGGTGGAGGCAGGAGGTGAAGCGGGCGAGGTTGGGCGCTGGGGCGAGTGAGGAGGAGGTGAAGGCGCTGGTGAGTCAAGACTCGAGGTCTAATGAGGTTGAAGCTGGGGAGGACGCGAGCGAGCTGACGTTTTGCCGACGGACAGACCAACACCGAGTACATTATCATGTCGGGCTCGGCGAAGCTCGTTGCCATTGGCCTCACGTACCCGTATCAGGTCATTCGGTCACGGATACAGGTGAGTTGTCTACTTCCCTGCGGTATTTCGACCTCGAACAGACGCTGATGCTCAACCTTGCTCCCTCACTCGCCGCCCCCGCCGTCTCGCTCCCCTCCCGGCCACTCTTTCCCTTTCTCTTCTCTCCATTCCCTCCCATCGCTCTCATCTCCAACCTCTCCCGCTTCAACAATCTCATCCACCAAACCCAACAGTACCAACCCATCGACTCCCCACCCTACACCTCCATCCCCAACTGCATCACTCGGACCTACGCCTCGGAAGGTCTGCGAGGGTTCTACAAAGGCCTTGCGACCAACGCCGTGCGGATCCTACCGGGGACGTGTGTGACTTTTGTGGTTTACGAGCAGGTCAGTCGCTGGTTGAGTCGGAAAGCGGGGGAGAAGGAGAGGGGAGGAGGATAATAGGAGAGGGGCACGAGAGGGGAATAGAAATGTAGAGGAGCGTTATAGATTTTGATGTCGTGTATGAGAGGTTAGTAATGCGAGACTCAACACGCCACACCGAGCTCTACTGCGCTACACGATCAACCTTCTCGGCGAGGCAGAACTCGGTCGAGTCAGCTACAGCTTACCACGAGTCAGAGGGGCTGCAGTCGACGCGTCAGCCCTGCTGCGAAGCTTCCACAACCAACGCCGAGCTGCCATCGAGTCGAGTCAGCCCTCGAACTGCGAAGCTGGCGCGTCTCTTGGAGCTTGCAGCTGGTGAAGTTCAACTTGATCTCTCTGCCTCCTCCCGCTCACTGCTCTCGCTACAATGGCACCACTCGTCTTCAAGGTTACGCAGCAGCAGGCGCACGGGGGTGCTCCCATCACCCGTCGTGTACCCTTCACCCCTTCTACCACTGGGGACAACTGGCCTCGCATCGCCACTCTGTTGAGCGAGCGGTTCGCCTTGGAGAAGGAGGAGCCGCTCGCTTTGGGTTGGAGGGATAACGAGGGAGATCTCATCACCATTGTAGGTTGACTCCTGCTGTCATGCACCTTCCCGCCCCTTGTAGCTGACCCCGAACTCTCCGCCACTCCCTCTCAGTCGTCGCAAGTGGAATTCCAAGAGGTGCTCGACTCGCTCGAGGGGGCTACCACCCTCCGCTTTGAGATCGCTCAGCCCTCTTCCACTTTCTCTACATCCTCTTACGCCCCTTCCTCCCTCGCCGAATCCTTCCTCGCCCCTGCCGGCGCCCCACCTCGTCGTTCCAACTCGTCGTCGTTCTCAGAGCCCGACGAGTCGCCCGCCTCCCTCCTCGATGGCTTCGTCAACTCTCTCAAGCAATCCGGTCCTCCTGCGCCTTCTGCACCTGAAGAGTCCACGACCGCCCCTCCCGCCGTGAGGCTCGGCACCCTCAGTCCCGCCGAATCACTCATTCACCTCGAGGAGCAGTTCGAGCAGGTCGAATTCTTCTCAGAGGGTAGCGATACCGAGAGCGAGGACGGTGGTGGGAGCGTGAGCGATACCACGGATGTGCAGAAGATCGAGGGCAAGGGCAAGGAGAGGGAGGAGCACCACGTCGCCGAGCGTCAGGACTTTGGGTTCATCGACGATGATAGCGACGAGGAGGAGTACAAGTCGCTCGCTACGGCTACGGTCGGCAACGATACTGTGGATGGAATGGGCTTGACGGCGCCTCCCGCCCCCGGCGAGCCTTGGTTCACCGCCGAGGATCCTCACGACGAGCCTCTTCCCACCTCTTCGCCTTCGAACGATCCTCCTGAGGATGTTCTCCCCAGTTCGGCCCCCCTGCTTCCCTTGGACGACGCCGAGCTGCCTCGCAGCTACGCCCAACAGCCTCCTACCACCAACCCTGGCCTTCCTCCCTCCCTCACCGCATTCCTCACCTCCCTCCCCACGCACGCCGAAGCCCTCTCCACTCAACTCACCACCTTCCTGAACCACCCCTCGTCCGACACGCTCTCCGCTCTCCTCGCCGTGCCCTCGGCACCTTTGGGTCAGATCCCGAGTGTCGCTCGAGGGATTCAGAGTGAGGTGCAGGCTGCGGTTAGTGAGATGGTGGGGAGTGTGAGGAGGGAGGCGAGGGGGTTGCAGGAGGAGTTTGGGAGGATTCAGAGGGAGGTGGAGAGCGAGAGGGAGAGGATCAAGGAGGAGTTGAGGAGGGGCAGGGAGGAGACGGGTGCAGCTGGAGCTGGAGCCCAAGCTAGGGAGAAGGAGGGCGGAGAGGAGAAGGAGGACGGAGAGGAGAAGGTGGATGAGCCCGCCGCTCAGGAGGCCGAGGAGAAGCAGGAGGAGGCCGGCTCGACTCCCACCGCCGAGCTCAACGCCATTGGCGAGAGTGCTCGTCTCGCTGCGCAGAAGCTCGAGGAAGCCAAGGAGGAAGTCAGGCGCGTCGCGAGGGAGATGAGGAGGAAGGAGCGCGAGGCGAGGAAGGCGAGGGAACATCAGGCGAGGCACTCAAGGCGCTCGAGCAAGGCGAGCAAGGTTGAGCTCAAGGAGGCGATCAAGGCTGCTAGCAATGATGCTAGTGAGCTCTTTCCTTATCCTCTGATCTCTTTACCGAAGCTCGTTGGCTGACTTTCTCGCCTGCCTTCCAACAGCGCCCGCACTCGACGATTCCAGCGCCTCGGTCAACGTCCCCATCGTTGAAGCCATCCGTCCTCCCCTCGCACCTCCTGCCGCTGGATCCTCCTCCGACCTGCTCGCCCGCCCCGAGGACGACATGTACCGCCGTCGCATCTCCATGCCCGGCTCGTTCGCTCCTACACCCTCACCCCCCGTCGCTCCTCTCAACCCCTTCGCCTCCCGTCTCCCTCCCGCTACGCGCCAGCCTCTCACCCATCCTATTGTTCCCTCCGCCCATGCTCCTCCTTCTCGCTTCGCTCCTCGTCCTTCGACTTCCGCTCCTTCGTCCCGCCCGCTCTCCGTCCCCGGCTCCTTCCCCACCTCCTTCGACTTTGCTACCTCGCCCAACCCTCTTCCTCAGGCTTCTACTTCGACCCTCCCCGATGACGGCGAGTGGGCCGAAGTCACGCCTACGCAGCTCAAGAAGCAGCTCGCCGAGCTCGGGTTCGACTTGAAGGACGTCGGAGTGAGGGTCGCGGCGGAGCGTGTGTGGGAGGCCAAGCGGGGCAAGAGCTTGGGGGAGATGGTGGATGCTGTTGTGGAGATGTTGGTCAAGCGCACCGAGTAGGGCGCTGGAGGAGGAACGAGGAGTCGGTGGGGTCGACTTGGAGATGGGCAGAGCTGGCGCTTGCTTGTGTACGACTATGTCTTTGCTTATACTGTGCTTTCGTTGCTTCAATACACTCGTTGCCCTTCTTCCAAGTTTCGCGCGAGAAAAATAGCGAGACCTCTCGAACCGAGCTTTCGAGCCTTGCCCTCGTCTGCCTCCAGCCATTCTTGCTCAGTCCCCAACAGGTTCGTTCGCCGAACTCCAGGAAGCACTGGCTCAGCTCTCGCAACACTCGTGGCCTGCACATTGTGCTCCGATATGCAGCTCCACCGAGCGAAAGCAGCGGGCTCGGCGCGAGCAAATTGCGCCGGAGCCCTCCTGCCGGGACTTCGGGCGGTGGAAGCGAGGTCGGCAGGGGACGGTTCTTGCAGCAAGCGACGCGTGAGCTGAAAAGGCGATGGAAGGTTCGCCCGCCACTCCGGTTCCCACTCTTTCGAGAACCTCGGCGGAGGCAAAATCGCTCGTTTTGCCCAGCAACGGTGCTCTCTAAGCGCTCTGAAAGAGGCAAGAAGCATAAATGCCAAGCCTTTTTGATCCCTTGTTCTCCCGGATCAGTGGACTGCCCGAGCTTGATCTGATAGTGAAGGATGGGAAAGCCGAAGGAGGACCCACTCGTCCCTTCCCTCTCTCCTTCTCTCTCCCATCCTACCGTTCTTTCACCCTCCAATTATCTTCTTCCCACAAGATGCTCGCCTTCGCCGCCCTCGTCACCATCCTCCCTTTCTCCCTCGCTGCTCCCCTTGTCGAGCGAGCCACCGACATCTCAGGATCTCCTGGTGAGTTCCGAGCGACGCAGAAGGAGGCGCTGCCGCACGCGTCAAGGGTAAGATTGATCTAACTCTCTTACCCCATCTACAGTCGGCTTCAAGCTTCCCGTCGCCCGTGGCTGGGCTGATGCCACCGACTCGGCGTCGCCGTGCGGAGGGATCGGTGAGGCCTCTACTACTCGTCCCTCGGGTCCAACGACAGCTGATCGAGCCCTCCCCGTGTGATGTAGCATTCGGCGGCAACCGCACCGACTTCCCTTTGTGTAAGCACCTGCCTTAGCTCTCGTTTGGGTGAGAGAAGGAGCGCCGAAGCTGACGCCAACGCCTTTGCGCTCTTCTCTTCCCTATCCAGCTGGCGGAGATATCTCTCTCCTCACCAAGGCAGACGGTGATCAGGTTCAGATCAACATCGCTAAGAGCTCTGAGGCGACCAAGAACAGCAACTTCCAGTCGCTCATCCACGAGGTCGCGGTCACCTACCGCGGTCACCAATGTTACAACGCCCCGGACCTTTCGACTCTGGGCTTCTCGATCGGAGACGAGGTCACCTTGCAGCTGGCTTACGTCGCCGGTGCCGCCGATACTCGTCTCTACCAATGCGCCGATGTCACCCTCGTCGCCACGGATTCGTTTGTGGCCGCCGAGGGAGCCTTCTGCGTCAATGGCGCCTATGACTATGCTACACCCGATACCAACGACTACTCGGATAACCTCAGCAGCGGCCTCACCGTCGTACGTTCTCTTCTCTCCTTGGCTTCGGAGTTGGCTGACCATCGCTCGACTCTCGTAGGGCCAGAAGGGCGGTATCGGAGCTGGAGTGTCCATCGCTGGTCTTCTCATTATCGGTGGTGTCGCCTGGTTTTTCATGAAGAAGAGGAAGAACGCCGTGGCGCCCGTCAACTCGGGTCACTCGATCGACGGCCGAACCCTCCACGGGGATAACTCGTCGGTGAGCTCGCTCTTCGGACGCCGGGCGCCGAACTGTACCCAGCTCATCTTTGCCTCATGCTTCTCAGTTCACCTCGAGGGACATGGCCCAGAAGGTGTCGGCTTGAGTCAGCAAGGTGGTTTCGGCGATGGCAAGCTTCGCAGTGCTTTGTTTAACTTCTCCAGTAGTTCGATGAGAAGGCGGTATGGAATGCGTTTTACATTCCCCTAAAGCTACAAGTCCAATTTTCAGTCAGGTCTAATCTACAATACAGCAAGAGAGTGTCTGTTTCATCTAGATGAGGGAGGCGAGGAGCCAAGCCATGCTAAGGAGGCCAGTCGCGACCTGCGCGAAAGGTGCAGCACCTGAAGTCGAAGTGCTCGACTCCGCGGGCACACTGCTGGCAGAAGTGGAAGCTGGCAACTCGCTGGAGGGGCCATCGGTCGTGGCCGTCGAGATTGGGGCGGTCGAGGTAACCGTAATGGAGGAGAAACCGCTGCTGACGGGGGCGTCGTATGTAGAGGATGCAATGGTTTCGAATGATGCTGATGCCGATGATGATGCTGAAGCTGAGATGTCGGTAGGAGATGAGGATGCGAAGTCCGAAGTCGTGCTCGACTCGACATAGGTCGTCGGGAGGGTGGTAATCTCGCTGGGGAGGATGGTGAAGCTTGTAGATGACGCTGCAGGAGCGCTACTAGCGGCCGAAGAAGAGGCCGTCGTTGACGAAGTCGACCCAGCGAGGTTGGCGAAGCCGACGGCGGGCTGCGAAGGCAAAGTTCAGCTCGGCGCAGGCAGCGCTGCCGTTCATCGTCGAGAACTCACGTCGCTGAAGCGGTACGCCGAATAAATGTGCTGCAAGAAGGCGGCTCCGACGATGAAGGTGCTGTCCGAGGTGCCCTGGCTGGCGTCGTAGACGATTCCGTAGCATTGCGAGTTTTCGGCGTCGATCGTGCTGTCGAAGGCGGGTTGTCAGCAGAATGCGGGCTGGACAGGTACACTGCATAGCCGAGCTCACCCGTAAGAGAAGTCGGCAGCAGGCACGTCGTAGTAGACGCCGCCGAAGGAGAGGGAGAGGGTTACGCTCGTCGAGCAGGGGTACAGCATGAGCTCGCCCGATGCGACCGACTCGCTCGAGACCGCGGCATAGACGGAAGAAACAGCTGAGGCTGGCATCGAGATCAGAGTCGTTCCGCTGAGAGGAGAAAAGGTCAGCGAGGGGTCCGGGCCAAAGCTCGGCGCCGAAGGGGAAACGCTCACCTGTCGATGATGACACTCGAAGCGGACACGCCGATGTCCACTCCATTGACCTTGACTCCATCAAGCGGGACCTGCCAGTAGCTTCCAGAGTCGACGAGCGAAACGTAATTGAGGTCGCCTGCTGTGGCCGCCGTGTCGACGCCTCCGAGGGTCAGGCTTGGTGCGAGAAGGGAGGAGGAGGAGAGGGAATGAAGGGTGAGCTCGAGATTCTGACGGGGACCGCCGAAGAGTTGAGACTCACGTTCCGCCCTCCTGTGCGTCAAAGCTTAGTCCGAACTCGCCAGCATCGAAGTCGCCGGCCTCGTAGAGCGCTTGAACGAAGGGCGTTGCACCGGAAGACGCTGTGGGAGAAGCTCAAGTCAGTTCTGCCTTGTGCAAGCAAGGGAGCGAAAGCAGTGCTCACAGAGAGACTGCCAACCCAGGCCCATCAGGCCAGACTCCTCGCCCGAGATCAAGTTGTCGAAGGTGTCACAGGCAGCGAAGATCTGGGGTACACATGATGAGCTCGAGCTTGAACGTAAGGCAGAAAGAGAATGACTCACCTGAGAAGCTACCGAGAACCCTCCCATCGAGACGTCGTCGCTGACGAGAGTTCCGCTCGCCGAGCCAGTGCCGTAGGTGATGGAGAAGGCAGTACCGGTCGAGGAGGCGGTGGAGGATGACGAGGGGTCGTACAGAGGCGTGGAAGGATCACAGGCGGAGCAGCCCGTGGCGGCCACGACCAAATCCTGAGGCCAGAGAGCGAAGGGTCAGTCATCGGTTCGGCGATCCCTCTGAACACGCGACATAAAGCACTACAAAGGCACAAAATGATACTTGAGAAACAAAGTCCAACCTACCGCGCTTCCAGTGTCCAAGATGATGTTGTACGTGCTGCCTCCGATGGTCACTGGCGCGTAGTAACTGGCGTCCCCGCTCTCCTCCTGTAGCGAGACGGTGCCGGTGGACCTCCGACGGTCCTTTCCAATGCCGTATTTGACCCTTGTCCTCTGTAGCTCTGCCTGGAGCGAGGACGACGAGACGAGACGACTGGACCGTGGCGAAACGCGACTCTCATTTATCGACACGCGTCGGCGGAGGGGCAGAGACACGGTAGCAGCATCGACTAGGGCGGCCAGCGGTAGCAGTACCACCAAAGTGAAGAGCTGCATGGTATCAGCGAGTCGAGGAGCGCGAGACGAGGTGATGTGAAGAGCGCAAGAGGCATCTCAGCCTGGCCAGAGACACTGGGCGGCAGCTCGCAGCCACTGCAGTAGTTGCAGTCGTTGGAGCGCCCAGACTTGCGCAAATTGGACCGTTCGCAGTAGTCGAGGTGTGTAGTGCTGCTGGATTGCACCCTTTCGAGTTGCTCATCTTCAACACACGCACCCCCTCTCTTCCCCGCTTCTCGCTTTGACCGTCGGGCAAGCCTCACTCGCTCCTTCGCTCGCGTTGACCGAATCGTCTCTTTGCTTCCTGCCTACTCCTCTCTCGAATGGCACCCATCAAGGCTGCGTCTGTACAAGCTGCTTCTGTAGCTTATGATCTGCACGCTTCCGTCGCCAAGCTCCTCCCCCTCGTCAAGGAGGCGGCAGCAGCTGGAGCTCGCCTTGCCGTCTTTCCTGAAGGTCAGTACTGGAGTAGCCACTGCTACAGAGTCTTTGCATACCTCTTCGACCAAGCTGCAGCGCTGATTTTCCTCCGTTTTAGCTTACCTCGGCGGTTATCCTCGGCACCTCGACTTCAAGATTGGGGCAAGAACTGATGAGAACAGGGAATGGTTCTCTCGCTACGTCAAAGCCTCGGTCAAGATTCCGGACGCTGCAGAGCGCGTAGATTGGCTCTCGGCGAACGAGGAGGACATCGCCGAGGAGGGGGACTTTTGGGCTTTCCAGCAGCTCTGCAGGGCATCAAGGGACCACAAGATTGTGAGTGGACTGACTCACCATTTACTGCAACCTCATCCCACTGCGGCCTCGTCGGGCCCTCCCCTCGATCCGCGCCGAGCTGATCCTTTCTCTTGCCAGCACCTTTCGGTCGGAATCATCGAGCGCTCTCTGGTTGGCGCTACTCTGTGGTGCAGCAGTGTCCTCATTTCGGACGACGGGATCTTGCTCAGTGCGTTCGCCTGCCTAAGAAATCTCTCCAGTTCACTTACCTTTCGCCGAGCAGGTAAGCACCGGAAACTGCAGCCTACTGCTGCGGAACGTATCGTCTGGTCGCAAGGACACGCTACCAATGAGCCAGGGCTCCCCAACTCTGGACTTTCCAACACCGACAATCTCGCCGTTGCGCAGACCTCGATTGGAAAGGTGAGAGCGCCGAATCTGCGCCTCGACTCTCGGATCCCCACGCTGGTCTCGCTGACTTCCTTGACTTCGACAGATTGGCGGATTGATTTGCTGGGAGAACTTGATGCCTCTCGGTCGCTATGCATTGTACCAAAAGGGCGTCGAGATGTACGCTCAACTCCCCCTAGCTCTGTTCGGCGAAGCGCTGACTCGTCAGTCATTCTCGGATCTCAGTTACACCGCGCCGACAGCCGATGGTCGGCCGACTTGGACTCCACTACTTCAAACCATCGCCCAGGAGGGTCGCTGCTTCGTGATTTCGGGTGAGCCTGCGCTCGTCTCGTCTGCCTGCGAGCGCCGCGCTGAGCTGACACTCTCTCTCGCGTAGCCAACCAATACCACGGCACCTCCGACTTCCCGAGCGACTACCCAGCAAACATCTCTCGCGCCGGAGGAGCCAAGGAGGACGTGTGGTGCCGAGGAGGCAGCGCCATCGTCGACCCGCTGGGCAACCTCCTCGCTGGACCGCTTTGGGATCAAGAAGGGATCCTGTACGCCGACATTGACATCGACACGATCCTTGGAGCAAAGCTGGACTTTGATCCAGTCGGTCATTACGCTCGTTCGGACGTGTTGAGCCTTCAGATCAAGCAGTAGGCTCGCCGAGAAGGCTCGAGCTGACGGATCGGTACAAGGGCGTTCTATTATGCGGATTTCTAGCTACGTCTATGTACAAGAAAATGCAGTGTCTATCCTACCCCCCTCACCTCGGCCTCTGTACCAGCGTCGTTCGTCCAGCATTCCAGCTGGCGACCCTCAACTCCGAAATCTGCGAGACTTGGGAACCCTCGGTCCCGACAAAGGCCGAGCCCAATGACAGCAACGCCTGATCCACTGCTCCATCTGCCCAACGCGCCGAATCGCCGAACAGCTCCTCCAAGCGAGCGGCCGTGCCGAGCGCGAGGTGGTTGACGCGGAGCCAGCCGAGGGCGTCGATGCCGGAGAGGAAGGCTTCATCGGTCGTCTCATCGCTCGTTACAAGAACTTTGGTGTTGGGAGGCATGTCGCGGAGGAGGTCATTGACTTTGGGAACGTAGGCGTCGAGGGTGGGAGTGCAGTTCTCGTGCTTCTCGCACCAGTCCTGAGAGAGAAAGGGTCAGCAGTCTCGCTCAAGGGAAGGGAGCCGGGTCAAAAGCGAACCAAGAAGTCTCCTCGACGAATGTGAACGGTGAGAAGAGGCGGGAGCTTGCGGCGCGTGGTGCCGAGAGTGCGGTGGGCGCAATCGAGGGCGACGTCCCAGATGGCCGGAGTGAACTGCAGTGGAGCAAGTCAGCTTGTTTGTTCGGTGTGTTGAGAGGTAGAAGGACCGCTCACATCAATGTACTTGCCGACCGAGTACCATTCTGTAAGATGGAAAGGGTCAGCGAGCGCCGAGGAGATTGAACCAGGCATGACGACTCACCGGGATGGACTCCCTTCAGCGGATCAGCCAGCAGGGGCACCATGGGCCCAGACTTTAGGCCGTTCCCAGCGTGCTGTAGGTCCCAGAGATTGGTGTAGCAAAGAAGACCAGCCTCGGGTGTTTCCTCGGCGATGTTGCGGGGGAGGGGCCTGTTGGTCTCGTTGGAGAGTCGTCGAGCTCCCTCGAGACGGGTCCTTGACTCGTAGTCGTAAAGGGTGAAGGATTCGTAGGACCAAAGAGTGTCTTGCCCCGGGCGAGGGACGTCCCAGACCGTTTGATGGAGGTTGTGATCGCCGAAGCTGACCTGTAGGTGTTGTGAACGTCAGTGGGCGCCTTATAAGGCTATAGAGCTTATCATACGTACAGCGTTTTCGAACCAGCTCGCTTTGAAGCAGCCAAGCTCCTCGACCGGCGTGTCCTCGACGGCTTTGGAAGGCTTGACATCGTCCCATTCCACGAAGAGGGCGCCGGTCTCGTTTCGGAAGCGGTCCATATCGAAAAGGAGCGACATGCGAGCGACGACGGGGCCGTAATGGCCATCATCTCGCCAGCTCGGGCTGCTCGGCGAAGGGTCAGCTTGAGCGCCGAGAGAGATCTGCGACGCTGCACCCACATGATGGCGACTCGTTGCGTAAGCTGAGCAAGATGCAGTAGAGATAAGACGGTGAAGAACTGTCCGGTGAGTCCGCTCCAAGAGTCTGAGGTGAGGTAACGCAGGTCCGGCCTCAGCGAGTCGTGAAAGGAAGTGGCGGGGGCTTGAGCGGTAAGCAGCTGCATTGGGAGAGCAGGGGTGAGTATTCTGTAGCCGAATGAACATCCCGGAGCCCAACTCACCTCCGTTACCCCTGCTACGCGGCCACTTCGTCCAGCGCCCGTCTCGAAGAATGAGACGCCTTCCCTCCGCCTGGGGTGAGGCTGCCAGAGCTTGGGCGGAGCCGCTGGCCTAGCCGAGAACCACAGCATCACAAGCACTATCAGAGCTACCCCCGCTGCCAGTAGACGTCGAGGGTGAGCTTGTCCACAGTGGTGGGCGCGCTTGACGGGCGAGGAGCTGGTGGAGGCGAGGGGAGGAGAGCGCCAGCCATAGGAGGAGGACTCCTCATCCGAGCTGTAGCGACCATACGAATCCTTGCCACTGTCGCTCCCGTCCAGAACCGCCATCGAGGTGAAGAAACGAGCCAAGGGTGTAGGGGAGGAGAACAACGCGCAAGTCTCAAGTCCAAGCATTTAGGCGCCTCGCTCAGCTCGGCCTCCTCGCTCGGCCCTCCTTTCACCATCGCCACAAGTCCTTTTGCCTCGGTTTGTGCACAGTGCAAGCTTCTGCGCCTACTCAAGTGCAGAGCACCACTTCCTTGCTTCTGCCCCGTTGAAAACGCCGAGCAGGCATGACCGCATCGGCGATTGGGAGCAATCAGTCGCGGTCTCAAAGGGAAAATGACTTTGCAGCGGTGTATCCTTGCAGCATCTCCAGCTACTTGTCTTCCTTGTTCTCCTCCGACTCTTGCATCGAGAGAGCAACTGCGCGGCGAGAGGGAGATCAGCTTCGGCCGAGATAGCCCCCTCCAACCTCGCGAGGGCGCTCCTGAGGACGTCGGTATGAAGAAAGAGCTTACTCGCACGCGCAATCTCGGCATCCTCATCATCGTCGCCATCACCCATCTCGACGTCGTCCCCCCGACTCATGGCGAGTGCTCGGGCCAGATCATCGTCGCCCTCTCCCTCTCCCTCTGCGTCCATGCCCACATCCTCGATTCCTCCAGATGCAGCAGCGGCGGCGAGCACGGCAGCCGTATCGTCGGCTCCTTCGGTCTTGACAGCCGCCGGTGCAGGTGTGGAGGGGACGTCGGCCGAGGTGGAAGTAGCCGAGCCCTCAGCAACGGTGTCAAGTGCAGGAGCGGCCGAGGTAGAGGGGGCGGAGGCAGCCTGACGAGCGCGCTCCTCCTCGAGCGACATGCGGAGAGCCTGTGAAGTCAAAAATCAGCGTCAGGTTCTTGGCGCCCCTTGATCCTGGCGCTGGTGTCAAGCCGGCTAGAACTCACCATCGCGAGCTCGGGATCCAGGTTAGGGTCGACGCCGTACTCATCTCCTCCACCTCCTCCGCCTCCCATAGCATCATCATCACCGGCTCCCTCACCCCTCAGGATGGCACTCGCGCTGATCCTCTCGCTGAGGAGATGTGGTCCTGGCTCAACGGCGAGGTAGTGCGAGTTGTCGGAACTGTTGACAGCCTCGTGTAGAGCCAAGAGTTTGGTCTCGTTGGTTTCTGAAGGAGCGGGGGCGGCTGAGGAGGAAGCGCCGAGGGAGGGGATGGTTAGGTCGACGAGCGAGGCCGAGTCGGTGCCGAAAGAGACGACGTCGATCGCAACGTTGTTCTTCTTCATCTTCTTGCCGAGCTGTAGGTAAAGTGAACGGTCAGCGTGGAGTCTTAATCTCGGACGTGAAGCGCAACGCACCTTAACGAGCGAAGCAGTCGAGGCGCTCAGAGGGCTGCCGACAAAGACGATCACGCGCTGGCGCTGGTTCTTGTTCTGACGGTGCTTCAAAGCAAGCTGTTGGGTGCAGAGATGGTCAGCTGGAGTTTCTAAAGGAGATCCGCTCGTAACGCACCTGGGCAACCTGAATTCCCGTGCTGAGGTCGGCGTCTCCACCCTGCTTGATGTCGTGCAGGGCAGCGATGAGCTTGCCCTCATCCTGCGTAGGAGTAACGAGCACCTCGGGACTGCATGAGGAGCGAAGGGTCAGCGAACAGCTCAGTGAGCGAGTGGCCCCGCCTCCGACGCCGCCGTTGAAGCCTGAGCGCCTGCGATAAAACATCTGCACTATAACATCCACTCCAAGCGCCTGCAGCCTTCCTACTGCCCTGCAGCGCGTCAGGCGCCTGCTTGAGCGTGAGGCGTCGTCACCCTCGCCTCTGCAGCTCCTTCCCGTCGTCCTACAGCCAGCGCTTCCCTCATAGCACCTCGAGACGTTACCAACTCACGCCTTGCCGCCCATGACCATCAATCCCACTTCGTTCTCCGGGTTGGCTCGCAACTTGTTGTTGAAGATGAGGTGGACGGCATCCGCTTGAGCCGCCAGACGTGTTGCTGTAGCGCAAGCGGAGGAGTCAGCGAAGCAGAGACTGCAGCTGTAGCATGCTACATACGAGGGTAGTCGCCGTTGATAGAGTAGGAGCTGTTGTCCAACACGAGCATCGTTGCTTCGAGACTCATCGTTGCTCTGAAAGAGATGTACAGGATTAGCTTGGAACTCAGTAATGTCACCGAGCAACAGGTGCTTCGCAACACTCACGAAAGTCGAGGGTGAGGTGTGCTGAGAACCGAGCGAAATGGAGAAGGCGAAGGAGCGGACGCGCCAGCTCGCTCGACCAAGGGCGCGAGGGGTTCAAGTGTTAAAGAGGCATTGGATAGTCCCGTGTGTAGCTTTCTATGAATCTCAGGGATCTCATTGCAAAGCAGATCGACCCAGCTAGTAATCTCGCCAGAAGCCAATTCTCGGCGATGCTCGCCGAGCTGGTCAAGGAATGCTCGCTGTGCATGCTGTGGCGCCTCAGTAGCTTCACCCACGCATCTTTGATTGAAGAGGGAGAAGAGCTGTCATTTGGCGCGTCTATCTACTTCTTCTTCTCGCCCTCCGCCGCTCCCTCGGCGGTCTCCTTCAAGAAAGGGAAGCAGTCCTCCTCTGGCGCTCCTGCGCGCCTCTTCGGTGTGATGGCCATGACCTTGTACTGCGATCCCATGCCCGTACTGTCGACGAGACGCTTGGCTGCACTCTCAATCTCCTTCTTCCGTTCGGGGGAGGCAGCGCGAAGCAAGCCGGCGAGACGGGGTTGGAGGCCGAGGGAGGTGAGGAAGGTAGATTGAGGGAGCGGACCATGAGATGTTGCTAGATAGGCGAACAGTTCGGATACGAGAGGAAGGGAGGAAGTGGAGGGGCGTTAGCGAGAGAAGCGAGGCGAGCAAGACGACCCCAACTCACCGAGGTCACCCAAGGCCTCTGACAGGTAGGAGAAGTCGACATTGGCGGTGAGATCAGTGTGTCCGGGCTCGGAAAGCGGGTCTACGACTTGATGTTTGCGGAAGCCCTGTAGACAGAGAGAAGCAAGGGTCAACTCAGCCTTCCAGCTCGGCGCTGCTGTTAAAGACGGCAACGCCACGAACATTCGAACGGAAAGCAGAACTCACCCTCCAGCTCCTTCCGAACGCCTTGGCATCTCCATAGTCAACCACCAACCCAGCTCCTCCCTTCTCGCCGCCGAGCAGTCGACCCATCCCCCTCGCGACCTCCCAACTAGCGGGCGAGATCTCCATCCGCGAGCCCTGCGGTAGTCGAGCGAATCGCGCTAGTGTGGGGGAGATGGACTGCTGCTGCGGCGACGTTGATGATGCTATTGGTGCAGCAGGTCGGGGAGCGGCTGACGGAGTGTGCGCGGGAGGAAGGGTGGTGTCGAAGGAGAGAGCGGAGGAAGTGAAAGGTGTCGGAGCTGGTGGTTCTGCCTCTTCGGCCATGGTGGAGAGGCGAGTGTAGAGGGTGGAAGCTGGAGTAGGAGAGGGCGAAAGCACGAGACGGAGAGGCTCTCGAGGCTTGTTGGGGATGCTGTGGGAGAAAATACGGTTAGTGTAGCCTCGCAAGAGGCCAATAAGAACACTCACATAATGCCTTTTGGATCCGCAATGTCAACCATGACCTCGCGCCAGCCATTGGGCGTTTTC
This sequence comes from Leucosporidium scottii, assembly GCA_003054985.1. Taxonomy (NCBI): domain Eukaryota; kingdom Fungi; phylum Basidiomycota; class Microbotryomycetes; order Leucosporidiales; family Leucosporidiaceae; genus Leucosporidium; species Leucosporidium scottii. The sequence continues at coordinate 100,690 of MWVB01000022.1, forward strand.
TGCAATGAGGGCGAGGTTCAGCTTTGGTCCTTGAGTCGCACAGAGTCGCAGGAGACTCACCTCGAACACATGTATAGGTAGCGCATCAAAGAACTCGTGTGCGACAATCACGGTGAACTCGTCGTTGGCTGCGAGGAGAGAGCGCAGGTCGGCCATCGTATCGCCGAGTCACGAGAGCACGAGCGCAAGCTTACTGGTAGGAACCTCATCTACGCTACCCCACCAGCTCACGGGGATGTCTCCGAACCCACCAGCCTGCAGCTTCTTCTTTTGCTCCTCACGAAGCGCCTCCGAGTTCTCGACGAGATGAATGGAAGTGACGGGCGGCGAAGAGTGCTTTGGCAGGGACTTGAAGGTCTGTGGGCACACGAGAGGTCAATCTCAATTTCATGAGCGCACAAGGAGACGTCAGACTCACGCGCAAGATGTCGGAGAGAAGGGTTCCGCGACCAGGACCGAGCTCGACAATTCTCACGCGCTGCGAAGCGCCTTGGGCGGCCCACTGCGTGACATACCAGATGGCAAGCAGCTATAGGTATCAAAGGAGAGTCAGTATATTGTCCAACTCCGAGAATAGCACTCCACGCACCTCTCCAAAGATCTGAGAGATCTCGGGGCTGGTGATGAAGTCGCCGGAAGAGCCAAAGACCTTGCGAGTGGTGTAGTAGCCGAGCGTAGGATGCGCTAGACACAGGGTCATGTACCGGGAGACGGGCAGCGGTCCGTGAGTCTGTGCGAGAGCCGAAGGAGGTGAGCTCGAGAAGGTGAAAGCTCGGGAGGGCGCAGCTCGCCTTGATGGTCTCCTCCAGCACCTGCAGCAGCTCTGTCGGCACTAAGGGTGTACCTCTCTCCTTGCCCGCCGTCAGAGGCGGGGACCAAGGTGTCTGCGCGCCGAGATCGCGACGAGCGCTGGTCGTCGAGAGCTGGCGAAGGGCGGATGGGGCTGTCCGAGCAGCAGCAGAGCACTGAGGTACAGCTGACCTGGTTGATTCTTTGATGAGCGCCCGCGTCGAGCCTTTACGCAGCTGGGAGAGCATGATCGCCTGGCGCCGCTGATCCGACGGAGTGAGTTGGGAGGAAAAGGCGAGGATGGACGGAATAGGCGAGAGACAGGCCGGCAGAGAGCTGCTGAACCAGTTGAAGTCGACTGGAAGCTGTAGCTGAACCGAGCGGGTCACGGCAAGAGGTCAAGCCGCTTTTGAGTTGCCGGAGTCAGGACAACACAGCGCTCAGCCTTTCTTGCTTTCCTGCCGTATCGTTCGCTTCTCGCATTCGCCCACAGCAGCAGCAGGATGAGCACTGGATCTGTAGCTCGTTCGATTCGCAGCGCTCTGCGCACTTCTTCTACCGCTTGGTCGTCGCCCGTCGCCTCGACCTCGCGCATCCTCCTCTCCTCACCTCCGGCCCAGCTCAGCAAGTGCACCTGCTTCCAATCCACTTCCAAGCGCTACAGCTCGCATTATTCAGCTAAACCAGGTGTGTTCAATCAAGCTGAACTCTGCTGTACCACATCCTTTCAAACCCCGAGCTGACTCGTTCTCCTCCTTTCTCCAGCCGGTCCCTCTCGCAAGAAGCGCACCATCCTCGACATTCAATCTCTCAAGCGCAAAAAGATTCCCATCACCGTCCTCACGGCACACGACTACCCCTCAGCGCGGTTCATCGAAGCTTCCTCGGCGCCTAGCTCGGACCCAGCAGCTTCCCACCGCCGAGGCATCGACATTGCCCTCGTAGGCGACTCACTCGCCATGGTTGCCTGTGGATACACCTCCACCACCTCCCTCACCCTCGACGAAATGCTCTATCACTGCCGCTCCGTCGCTCGGGGCTGTCATTCCTCCCTCCTTCTCGCCGACCTGCCGTTCGGAACGTATCACACCACCGAGGACGGCATCAAGAATGCTGTCCGGATGATCCAAGAGGGCAACATGGACGCCATCAAACTAGAAGGCGGCAAGGAACTCGTTCCCCTCGTCGAACGCCTCACCTCGCGCGGCATCCCCGTCATGTCCCACATTGGTCTCACACCTCAACGTCAAGCCGCGCTCAGTGGGTTCCGCGTACAAGGCAAGACCGTCTCCGGCGCCCTCAAAGTCTGGGAAGACGCCCAAGCCCTCCAAGCGGCGGGAGCGTTTGCCCTCCTCATCGAAGCCATTCCCTCGCGCCTCGGTCGTTGGATGTCGGAGCGCCTTGAGATTCCTACAATTGGTATTGGAGCGGGAGCGGGAGCTGATGGACAGGTGTTGGTGCAGTTGGATATGCTGGGAGTCAACAGCCTCGAACGGGGACCCAAGTTCCTCAAGCGGTTCGAGGATGTTGAGCGCAAGGCGACGGGGGCGGTTGAGGAGTATATCAAGGAGGTGAGGGAGGGATCGTTCCCTAATGATGAGACTCATGGATATCCTATTGAGGATCAGGAGTGGAAGGGATTCTTGGAGGCCGTAGAGCAGCAGGGGAAGAAGTAGAGCCGAGCCGAGGGCCGAAGTAGTAGACCTTTGCTAGCTTTTGCTGAAGACCAACATATCTGCTAGCACCTTTCTCGCGCTACGGAGAATGAGTTAGAATGAGTTGCAAGGTCGACCGCAAGCCCAAAGCGGTCTGAAGCAGCGACCAGCAACTCCCTCGGCCGAGCGAGTCACGACTGCGACGAGGTGAGAGCGCCGTCAGCTTCTGCTGTGAGTCCCTAAGGGTCAAGTCAAAGACGAAAGCTCACCTACGACGACCAGAACCCAAGCAAACTACCAACCTCAGCATCAATTTCCCTCGCCGTCAAACTCCTCGTCGCGGCCATGGCACGCTGCTTGGCAAGAGCGACTGTGGAGGGGGGGAGAATTCAAAGGGGTCATCGGCGATCGTCGAAGCAACCAGGTAGAGAAGTCGTGGATTTACTTTCGACCCTCTGCTCGGGCGCCAAGTTGGGATTCTTGAGCTGCTCGTGCAGGTGCTCGGCGATCTTGCGCGGAGGGAGTCGATTGAGGAGAAAAGTGGCCGTTTCCTGTTGATAGGCGAAAGTGGGTGAAGGTGATTGAATCAGCGGGAGGTCAGCTCGGCAGCCTGCAAACCGCTCGCTCGACCGAATGGCCCAGCACGCTTGAGTCGACTGACCATGTAGTGCTCGTTCAGCTCGGTCATGGTGAGCAACCTGGCCTCGAGTTCTGCATTCGATCTGATAACTCCCTTAAGATCCATCGAGGGTCCACCACCGTACACATTATGAGAGGAGAGCGATCCACGAGCAGCGTTGCCGTCGTGGCGGGGACCTCCGAAATGAGTCGGCGAGTGGTGAGGCTGTTGCTGAGGCGCATGGGGGAGGTGTTTGGGCAGAGAAATGGGTTTTGGTGCGTCATGCTGAGCCTGTGGAATGGGAGCGAGCTGCGAGACGGAGGGCGAGCGGGTTCGAGAGCGTTTGGCGGGGGGTTCGGCGAGGTTGGAGGCGAGGGGAGCGGCGGCGGCGGCGGGGTCGGGTTCGCTGTGACGGCGCTTGAG
>MWVB01000022.1:104210-150318 GCA_003054985.1 Leucosporidium scottii
ATCAACCACGGGCGGACGGGCGGGAGGAGAGGTTGGAGGCTCGGTGACCTCGGAGATGGGAGAGAGAATGCTGTGCTCCACTTCTGGTGAGGAGAGATCAGACATATAATTCTGGGTAACCCATAGTACAGATCAACCCACTCTCGTCGTCTTCATCGTCAGATTCAGCGAGTAGCAGAGGAGGGAGAGGTTGTGCCCTCCTCGGCGGGATCTTGAGCTTGACAATCAGAGGTCCTCGCTCCTGCTTCTCGTCCTCGTTCGACTGCTCCTTGTCCTTCTTTCCAGATCCTCCCAACGAGCTGTCACTGACACCCGTAGCGAGCGAAGACGGCACCTCGGGCGCGTGCCAGAATTGTTGCGGAGCAAGAGTCGAAACGAGCGTAAACTCGAAGCGGGCGTAGGGTTGAGGCGGGGTAGCGGAAGAGCCAGAAGCGACGTTGGAGGGTAGAGAGAGCTCGAGTGAGAGGCGGAGGACGCCTTTCGAGTTGGCGAGCCCTGCGAGAGCGGATGTTAAAGCGAATCAGCTCGTCCCGCTCGATTGAGCCATCGTCGCGGTAAGCGGGAGCACGGGAGAGCTCACTACACTGTCCTGTGACGAGATGGAAGCCAACTGGCTCGCCTTGACACCATTCGGGCTCAGAATCGAGCTTCCCGCCGTCGGCGCAGAGGAGAGCCAATCCTCGACGGTCCTGCTCGTTGTCCTGCCAAGTGATGACCCACTGATTCTCTTGGTGAAACTCTGCAGTAGCTGTAGCCGAGGCAGTTGACTCTGTAGCGTCCGTGTTGGTGAGGTGGAGGACCCTCGGCTGGCGCAGATCGTCGCGAGCCGAGAGCGAGGCGGTGACTCGGTTGGCGGAGCTGTAGGAGGGTAGTTTTGAGTGACTGGGAATCTAATTTACGTGGTAATTGGACTTACAGAGTGATTGTAGTGAGCTCAGGCATTGAGCCAGAAATTGAGCAGAGGCCAAGCTTCGTGGGCGCTCAGTCGCCTCGAGACGGCAGCGGGAGAGGGTTGGGCTCTTGCACTTCAGAGCGTCGAATCGGCTTTCACTTGAAACGGCGACTAGAAAGCTGTAAGTCATTCACTACTATCGAGGTTGATACAGGTCATTGACTCGACTACAGTTGTCTCGTCCCCGTCTCTCTCCCTCCTCCCCCTCTTACCACCTCAAAGATGACCGGCTCAGCGCCTTACGCCACCGCCTAAAGGACTACAACTTGACCAGCGATACATCTCTCTTCAATAGCAGCTGCTTACAGCTGTAGGGCATTCTACCCAACATGCCCGCCATCAATCACCCGCTGCCTCCCCGCCCGACCACCTCGCACTCGCACCCGCACCCTGGCCCAGCTCGACCGGGACCAGGAGCAGGAGGAGGAGGGCTGCCTTCACCTGCTGGGCTCAACTTGCCTCGTCCTCCTTCCTTTTACTCGTCCCCTCAACCAGCTTCCCCTCGCCCTTCTCCTTCGTCCACTTACCTCTCGTATCAACCCGCTGGCTCACCCAAGCTCAACTCGCGCGACCAACTCGCTTCTGCGGTGGAAGAACCAGTCGCTCAGGTTCGCAAGGCGCTTGACAAGGATCAGCTCAAGCCCAACTGCGATCTCCTACAACTCGGTCAAGGCTGGAAGGTTCATTGGCGAGCATGGCGCGGCCCACCCCTCCTCGCTTCCGCCAGCAATCCAACGCCGACCAGCTCCAAGCACGCCTCGAGCACCACCAAGTACGATCCCCTAGCTACTTTCGCTTCCAACCCTTCCTCCGCCAACGCCAGAGGAGCCGAAGCGCCTCCAGCCAAGCGACCCAAGCCGACCGCGTTCGACGAAATGATGGCGGAGGTCGACGAGGGCTCGGTCGCCTCGACCAGCGCCGCTCCGCCCCTCAAGGACAAGCTACAGTCGCTGCAGCAGCTCTCGTTCGCCGCCGACCCCGTGGAACTCGCGAGGAAGGAGGTCTTGCGCCTCGGTCAGACTTCCGCAACGAGCGGGAGCGGAGGCCAGCTGCTCGGCTTATTCGGTCATGTGCGTGTTGCAGCGGGCAAGGGGGAGCATGGCAAGGGCAAGGGCAAGGAGAAGGAGCGCTCAGAGGACGAGGATCCGGCGGCGAGGATGCTGTGGGTCTTTAGCCTGCGCAGAGGGACGCAAATGGGCGAGGGCAACGACGGCTCGTCGCGAGCGCAGCTGAGCTCTCTAGAGTTCCCCGACTTGACCTGTGAGTAGCTCACATTATGAAGAGGTCCATCTTACTGATGCTGTTGCTTGTTACAGGCGTCGGCAAAGGCCACTTTTCCCACCACGACCTCTTCCCCACACTCTATCCAGAGCCCACGACCTCGGGATCCTCGTCCTCCTCTCACCATGCGCCCTACGTTTCGCCATCCACCCTTTCTGCATCATCATTTCCCTCCGCCCTCGCCCTCTCCACCGAATTCCACTCGGATCTCGCCCCTACCGCGAGCTTGACGAGCACGGGTCAGGCGCCCTCCCCTTCTCAATCGCGCATCAAGGCACCTTTCGAGGCCTTTCTCGCTGCCGCCTCTGAGGCGCTCACCGTCGCTCTCCTCACCGACGCTCCTACATCTCGCCCTCGCCATACCTCCTCCACTCGCCTCGACTCCGCCGTCGTCTACCTCCCACCGCCGTCCGAATCTTTCGGCTCGACCTCGCGTAGAGTCACCTCGGATGCCGTCAAGACTTCTCTACACCTCTCACTACAACGTACCGGCATTCTCATCCAATCCACAATCGAGGATCTCCCCTACCGCCCCTTTCCCGTCTCCTCGCCGCCGCCGCCGAATTCGCCGCTCCTTCTCGCTCCTTACAGCACGTCGGCTCAATTCGTCAAGGTCTTCCCACCAGAAGCCAAGCGAAGTGCTACGGCATTGGCGATGGAGGAGGAGTGGAAAGGCTTACTGGAAGGGACGGGGCTACGGTTAGGCGAAGAGGAGGCGTGGGTGCTTTGTCGGATCGACCTTCCTTCCTCCACCGTCCCCCCTACACCAGACGACGCTCTCCCTCCACCACCACCGCCACCCGAACCTCTCGAACTCGTCTGGCCTGCGAGCCTCTGCATTCTCGACGGGACGAAACCCCAACCCTCTCGCTCGCCAGACAACACCCCGCCCCGAACCAAACCGCCCGAGCTCGCCTCTGGCTCTCTTCCATCTCCCTCCAATCTTCCTTCGACCAACACCACCACCTCCTCCTCCTCCTCTTACCTCTCCTCCTCCTCCGACCGTCTCATCCTCCCTCCCCTCGACACCTCCACCCGCCGCCGTTTCGCCTCAGTCCTCCGGCGCGGTCTCGCTTCCACCACCGACCCAATCTACCGCGATCCCATCTCCTCTCGCGCTGAACGCGTAGGTCTGATGCTCGAGGAACAAGCGGAGGAGCGTCTACGAAGGGAGCAGGCGGAGAAGGCAGCGGAAGCGGCGCTCAAGGCTGCTACTCCTGCCGCTGTTCCTCCCACGCCTTCGTCGATGGAGACGAGCAAGGCGGGGATCCCTCTTCCCTCCGTTGCTGGACTTCCTGCTTCGACCTCCATGGCAGGAGGAGGAGGAGGAGCGGCGGGATTGGCAGGAGCGCCCATCAACATGCGCACGCCGATTTCGTTGGGAGGGAGTTCGACCGAGGCGCCTAGTCCGGCCGATGGATTTGCGAGTGCCGAGAGGGGGTTGATGCAGGCGTTGGGGAGCTATGGAGTGAATGCTGCTGTTGGGGGAGGAGGAGGAGGAGGAGGAGGGATGATGGAACCGGTGGGAGGGACCAAGAATGCCGAGATGGACCATCTTTACCCTTCGCCGAGTGAGGTGTTGGGAGGTGGGGGATCTTTGGACGTGATGGGAGGTGGTGGTGCAGGAGGAGCAGGAGGAGGAGACCAATCCATGTCAACGGTGGAGCCTCAGGTCGACCACTCGTTCCCCGATTTCGACTGGGGCGAGGACTTCGCGCACGGCGCGATGGGAGGGCCGGGCAACATGCCTGGTCAAGGACAGGATTTCGACGATGGGATGATGATGGGTCTTACGGACGACGACTTCTCCTTCTTCGACGACCCTCCCCCTCATCCCGTCTCCCTCCCCATGAACAGCTTTGGCGGCCTTCAGTCGTCAGGACCGAGCCCCAAGTTTGTCGACCATTTTTCGCACCTCACTGGTACGACGCCCTTCGCTTCCGCCGCTTCGCCTACCTCTCCCTTCGGCCACCCATCCCCTCACCTCCACAACAACCACGCCTCGCCCAACCTCGTCCACTTCGGCTTCGACCCCGCGCAGAACGCTCTCGGACTCGGCTCGACACCAGCGCCCCTCCACGGCGAGGGTTACTCGCCCTTCAAGACGCCTCGGACGCCCTACTCGCCCTTCGTCGAGATCACCGACGACCACGAGACGCCTGCAGGCTTCCCCGCTCCCACCGTTTCCATCGCCGGCACTCCCGCCAACTCGCTTCTCCCCTCCTCTCGTCGTTCCGGCAAGTTCGACGCCATTCACTTTGGTACCTCGCACGCCCTTTGCGACGACAAATACGACCCGAGGAAGGGCAAGTTTGGCCTCCCGAGCCCCGACTGGGAGCGCGATCAGGCGGCGGCCGCAGGCGCTTCGTCTTCCTCTTCTACCTCCACCTCAGCAACGGGTACGGATCGTAGACCTCTTCCTCTCGCCTCGGCCCCATGGTTCAACACCGTCTGCGACCCTCGAGTCACCGCCGCCAACGTGCTCAAGCGTAAACGGACTCCCTCACTCGCCAAGCTCGCCGTCCAGCAAACTCGGAAAGGCTCCTCGTCCAGCGATCAAGCCGCTCGAGTACGCTCGCGCGAGTGGATCACCCAGGATGCGGATAGCGAGTACGGCGAGGAGGAATCAGAGGACGAAGCGATGGATCTGGACGAGGTCAGCGTGCTCGGCGCTCCGGGGGACGACATCTCCCTCTCGGATCATTACGTCGCAGGCGTCCCGCCCATCAGCTATACCTTTGGAGCGGCCCTCCTTCTCCTTCGCTCCCATCTCGGTACCCTCCTCGCGGGCAAGAAGAAGGCCCCAGGAGTGCCGGTCGCCGTCACCAAGGCGCTACAGGCGGCCGATACGCAGCTCGAGCAGGCACTCTCCCTCGTCGCGGATCAGACGATGTACAACCCCGACTTTCGCTCGAGGTCTACGAGCGCGAGCTTGCTCAAGTCGTCGACGACCACCATTGGTAAGCTCTCTATCTTTGTCTCTCCCTTCTCGACGTCCAATCTCACCCCTTCCCTCTTTTCACAGTCTCACCACACGCCATCCAACTCGTCAGCGCCCGCCTCACCTCCCTCACCACCAAATCCACCGCCGCCATCACCCCCACTCTCAAAGAGACCGCCCTTCCCTCCCTCTTCGCTCAACGCTCCCCAGTCATCCTCCTCCGCGCTCAACAATCTATCATGGAGCTCAGTACCGCTGCTACCTCGTACTGGCGGCCCATGGGATTCGAACCGCTCGCTGGGGGCAAGGACGTTACGGCGTTTGCGATTTATGAGGAGGGAGGAGCAGAGTTGAATGATGCTGTTGCGGGGTGGTTGAAGATGGTGGGAGAGGCTTACGAGGTGCGTTTTTGCTGTGACTTGTCGATCGACGCGCCTCGCTGACCTTTCTCGCTTCTGTTCAGGGTTCTCGTCTCGGCAAGCACACGCCTGGGTCGGTACCCGCTACCAGCACTTTTTCCGGAGTTCAGGATGGTCTCGGAGTCGTTCCAGTCGGCGCTCTCTCCGCTCCAAGGTCTCGCGACGAGCTGAACGGTCTCGGTGAGTCGCATACGAGCCGAAGACGCTCGATGCAGATTGCTGATCTTCCGTCTTCGTCTTCCCTCGCAGCCTCTCACCTCGTCGAAGCCACTCGATCTCGGAAGCACGTTGTCGTGTACCTTCTCGCCCCCTCGGAAGCCTACACCTCCTCGCCCGCCTCGCCCATCGTCCTCGCCCTCCAGCAAGTCCTTAAGATCAAGAGTCGAGCGAGCCACGTCTCATGGGTCACTTACCCCCTACCCATCTCGAGCATCTCACGCTGGCGCACCATCGTCGCCGGCGACTCGTCCGCCAAGCGCCTCGACCACCTCGCCTTCTCCGTCTACGACCAACTCCTCGTTCCCGTCTCCAGCCTCGCCTTCCCCATGCCCGAGACCTTCCCCTCCGCCAACCTCGCTCGTCCACAATCCCTCGGTCCTCCTCTTCGCCTCTTCCAGAGCCCCGCCATCACCATGTCGCCCTCTCGCGACGCCAAGATCGAGTTTGAGCTCAACTGGCCGCCTTCCAGCCTCGAGGTCATGCACCGCCATCGCTTGCTGCACATTGCATATGCTTGCTCGCCGGCGCATTCGCAGGAACGGCTGGAGTGGATCGTCGTGTCGTGCGTGGATGAGAAGGGCGAGATTTGGAAGACGGTGCCGAAGCTGCTGAGATATCCGCCAGGACCGGTCGAAGTGGTGAGGGCGAGGGTGGTGTGGAGCATCTGTAAGATGTTGATCGAGACGGCGGATGTCGAGTGGAGGGTCATCATCAGCAAGTTGGGCGTGCCGTCAAAGGCCGAGGCCAAGGGTGAGTTCGCCTGCCATCGCTACTTTCTCTTCTCTTCGCTGACCTTCCCGTCTTCTACAGCTTGGGATACGCAACTCAAGGAAGCCCTCGCCGTCACCAAGCGACCTCTTCACGTCACGCTCGTCGGCGTCGACACTGCCCCTCCCGTCTCTATCCTCCAGCAGCAGCCTCAGGCGACCGCTTCCTCCCCCTCCGTCTCTCAGGCGCACTCCGAGGAAGGCGAAGTCGGTTCCTCGATCGCCTCGTCCGCCTCCGCCCGCAAGCCCCCTCATCTCGACACTCAACCCTCCGTCTTCGCCTTCACTCCCTCCGAACCGCTTGCCCTCGGCCCCGAATCCAACCTCGTCGCCCCCGCCAGCACCTACCTCATCCACGTCCCTCGCATCGCATCCCTCGCGCATACCTCCATCGACCCCTTCATGGCCTCCTCCCCGCTCGTCTCGGTCCTCGGCCTTCACTTCCTCATGGCGCACCACTCCAAGGCGTCATCGTTGAGCATCACGCTCGATCAACATGTGCAGGACGTTAGACAGAGCTTTGTCGAGTTGGCGGCTTTGGGGCAGACGCGGTGGGGAACGAGTGGGAGGATGGCATGGCATCTCGAGGCGGCGCGAGTTGTAACTGATCTAGTGGAGGAGGTAGAGTCGGAGAGGAGTACATAGTAGCATCGTGTCTGTCTCGTAGTGCTCTAGTAGCATGTTGTATACGGCCCTCCATACCATCTGGCCTATCCACCTTTTCTTTCTCTAGACCTCGCTCGTCTCTTCGCATCTTGCAATCGTTTTCGCGCTTGTTCAATCCGCCGAGAGGAGAACAGCGAATAACGAAACCTTTTGATTGCCTTGTGGCCCGTCTACAGGTCGGGATTGAAGGCGTAGCCGCCTTCGCGCGCGATCATCGTATGAGTGAGGGTCGCCAGCTCCTTGCCGTCCTGCTCGAGTCCAGCAGTGACCTCGTCACCGACGATCACACGACTCACTCCCTCGGGCGTTCCTGCGAGAGTCGCAAAGGGTCAGTCCTGCGTCTCACCCGGACATGAAAGGCGATTCGGCTCACCGGTCAAAATAAGATCACCCTCGTCAAGCCTCATGATGGACGAGCAGTGCTCAATGAGCCGAGGGATGTCCTGCAGCATCAGGCTAGTCGACCCCTTCTGCCTGATCTCACCATTGACCTGCACAAGGAGCAAATCAGAGGAGCTCGGCGAAAAGGAGAGAGCGCGCCGAGGGCACGCTTGACGACTTTTGAAGCGCACCTTGTACCAGAGCAGAAGGTTGTGAGGGTCCTTGACCTCCTTAGCTTCGATGAAGCGACTGACGGGGCTGTTTACGTGCAGAAGCTGTCAGCGAGCGACCTCGCGAGCGCCGAGACGAGCCGAAGCTCACCACCAGGTGTCCATGCCCTTTGCAGCCGACCACGGAAGTCCCTTCTTCTTCACTTGGTTTTGCATGTTCCTTCCAGTGTAGTCAATCGCCAACGTGTAGCCCGCTACGTGCTTCATGGCGTCGCTCCTCGAGATGTCGCGCCCTCCCTTGCCGATAACAACGCCGAGCTCGACTGCAGAGAATCAGGATCCACTTGTGAGCTTTCGACTGAGCTCTGCAGTGCAACGACTGACCTTCATGATGCACCTCGACTCCCCGCGGGACCTCGACGCCAACTCGATCCTCGACAACCGACGAGTTGGGCTTCAGGAAGAAGAAGGGCTCGACTGGAGTAGTGTTGTTGAGTTCCGCAATATGAGCCGCGTAGTTTCTGTCGAGCAGAATCGTCAGTAAGGCCAAACGACAGCTCGAGACGGAGTCAGGTGAGCCAGCTCACCGTCCAATCGCGAGGATCTGGGTGCAGAAGCTTCAGCATTCGTGTAGAGCATACTACTCAGAGCGATTTGATCTCACCTTGCGTCCGGTGCGTGCGAAGTCGGCAGCCATTCTGAGGAAATTGGGGAGAGCGAGAGAGGCTGGAGCGGATCACCACTCGCGACTTACCTGCCACTTAACCTCTTCGCGCGGAGCTTCCGAAGCAGAGGAGGCTTCTACAGGTGTACAAAAGCGACTTCCGCTGCTCTCCGGCGCTTCGGCAAAGCTACACAACAAGGAGAGACTTTCGGCGCTCCTTCGCAGACGCTGGATCGTCCGCCTTTCAACTCTACAGCTTCGGTCGCCGGTGAAGGATGGAAAAGCGAATAAATAGATTAAGACCGTAATGGCCGGGCAATTAAGGTGAATAGACTGCTCGTGTTTGTCTTGACGTGAGGACTCGGCGCCTCCCGCCCACCTCCTGCTCCGCTCCTCCTGCTCCAACTCGAGCGACTGTGTTCCAGCATGCTTAAGCGATGAGCGCGGTTCCGAAGCCGTTGCCGCTCCTGGCCGAGCGAGCGCCGACAAAGAGGATAACGGCAAAGGCGAAGGTGGCCAGGATCCAGTTGATCCAAGCGAAGGCCTCGGCAGCGTTGAGCTGGTTGCAGTGAGCACCGGGGTAGGTGTCGCAGTTGAGTCCTCCACCGAGGGTGTTGGTGATGGCAGCAGCGCCAGCGAGCCTGCAGTAGAAGCTCGGTCATTGCTCGTTCGGGCAGCTCTAAAGCTCTGAAGGAACGCACCAGAAAATCCAGGTGATGAAGAGCCAAACAGCGTGCGATGCGATGGAGAAGATGAATGAGGTGGCCGAGGTCATGAAGCCTGGTGAGCAGCAGAAGAAAAGGTCAGCTCGAGAGGCCGAGGTAGGTGGGGAGACTGCGCAAACACTCACCAACGATGTAGGCGATGGCGAAGAACAGAGTCCAGATGGAAACGAAGAGCAGGAAGCGGACCCTATCGAGGTGCAGCGACCCAGGGTCAGTCCAACGATTCGAGAGCTCCCAAGGTTCTTCGCCCAAACTCACCTGTCCTTGAGCGAGTTACTAGGGTAGTCATCGTGGCGGTTGTAGGACGAGACAAGGACCGCCGCCTGGATCATTAGGACGAAGGAGAAGAAGGCCAGCAGTCCGAAGACGATGGGGTGTCCGCGTTTCTGTTGAGAGCTCGAGGGGATCAGCGACAAGGCAGCTGCAGAGCTACACGACGGGGAGATGAGCCCACGAGGTGCGTGTCGAAAGGCATTGCTGTAGGAGCGTAGAGAAAGTGTCGAGTAGGCGAGCGAGATGTGGTTTCGACCAGAAGAGCTGACACCCGGCCACACTCTTTCCTTTCCAAGTTCGCCCAAGGGGCGCTTGTTCCGTCATCGAGATGCCGATCCTCCAAAGCCTGAAGGGTGGGCCTCTGTACAATTGCCTGGGACACCGATTTGGCTTCTCTCCTCACGTGTATTGCTCATCAGCAGAATTTTCGACCGATGGAGTTGCTCGCGCGCCCCCTTCTCTTCCCCTTCTTCTCCGAGACCGAGCTCAACGTTCACGGCCTAACAAGGAAAGAATGGTACTTTTCAGCAGGAAGGAGTTCGGGTCTAATCAAAGAGAGGAATGGGAACAAATGAGGCGGGGGGGCATCAATAGGAAGAATAAGGCAAGTTGGAATGGGAGTGATTGGGAGCGAATAGGCGAAAGATGATGAGAGTGGTGAGTATGAGAGGTGGAGAACGGAAGTTTGGGAATACAGAAGTTTGGGAATACAGAACCATAAGAGTAACTCAGGCTCGAGAGCGAGAGCCGGAGCGCAAAGTAGACGTGAAGGGGGAGGCCGATGTCGACGCCGAAGCCGATTCGCCGACCTTGGAGGAGGAGCGAAGGTCAGTCTTCGAGGGGTTGCGAGTGGGAGGAGGAGGAGGAGGAGGAGGAGGAAGAGGGGTGTCCAGAGGTGGAAGAGGACGACTTCGAAGAGCGATGGGAGTACCAGGTCGGTTGCCGTTGAGAGGGTCGGCCGAGAAGATGAGGAAAGGAGAAGGAGGGGGCGGCGTCTTGCAATTGAAGGCCGAGTTGACTGTTGTAGATAGATCAGTCAAAGTCGGTAGCTTTCGTTGCGAAGGACAGGCAGTGAGAACTGACGATTCGCGCAAGTACGAGCCTTCCTCGGCGATCCTCCGTCGACTTTTTGCTTCCCCTCGTCGTGGGTGAGGGTGTAGCCTGTCTGCAACGCCTGGAGCGCCTTCTCCAACCTCGGGATCGAGGGTGTGGCTGTAGCGTCGAGCCTCCCGGCGATCGTCTGGTGAAACTCCTCGAGCTCGGCGGGAGTGGCAAGGCTCTCCTCGCTGGCGGTCGAGCTGCCGCCCGATGACCAGCGATGAGAAGTGTACTCGGTGGCGGAGGACACATGAGGAGGGGAGCTGGTGTGAGTGAAGGTCGTCGGAGCGGGGTAGGCGTCGTCGAGCGTCGCCGAGGGCTGAGTTTCGTCGACCGACTGAGTTCGAGGCTCACTCTCCTCCGAGATGTTCTCCTCTACCCCCAAAGAATTGTCGAAGAAGTCCCAAGTAGGTGACTTGAAGACGGCGCTGAGCGACTCGGAAGCCGACTGGGAGTGGGAGAGCCTCCTCGTCGCCTTGGCCGCATCGCTCACCGAGGCAGCCTCGATCAGGGAGCTTCGACGAGAGGTGGGAGGGGTGTCGAAGGCGAGGAAGTGGGCGCGAGTTGAGTTACGAGGAGGGGAGTAGCTGCGATCGCGCGAGCGCGGGGAAGGGGTGAGAGGTGGCGAGTAGAGGGGTTGAGAGGGTTGCGAAGGGAGGCAGGCCGAGGACGTGAGGGGAGGGGGAGCGGCGAAAGCTCGACGGATGCCCTCGGCGGGAGGTGAAGAAGGAGAGATGTTGGCAGGGTCATCGCCGTGTTGACCAGCGAGCGATGGCTGAGCGAACGAGCGGTAGTGACGAAGCGGCGCCGAGGGCTCTCCTCGTTGAGCTGCAGTCGAGTCGAGATCAGCTCTACCCTATCCTTCTACATCGAATACATCGATGGAATGTGACACTCACCAAGAGACGACTTTGCCTTCCTAACCGTGCGTCCGGCGCTCATCCCCTTCTCCTCCGCCTCTCCCTTCATTGCCATCTCGGCGCTCGGCGCAAGGGCAGGCGAAGCAGCGAACCAGGGTTGTAGTTGAGGTGTGCAGACGGGCGCCGGAGAAGCTGGTCCCGAGTGAATCGACTTGAGCGAAACGACGATGTCCTCTTCTGCGTCCTGCACCGCGACAGCCCACGACGAGGCCAGGATTCGTGAACCGGAGGAAGCTCGACGGAACTCGAGGGGCATTCCATCGCTCAGCCCTTCCTCTAGCTCCGCTTTGATGCTCTGTGGAAAAAACAGGGGGTTAGCTCTCGGAGTTGACCCACTTCTGACTCCCGCCGCAGGATAGGCGGAGGAAGGCCGGATCGAAGAAACTCACCTGGAAGGAGCGCAGAGCACCCTCGTCGTCCTGTAGGTTGATCTCGACTGGTCCACCCTCCCACACGAGGGTGCGTAGAGTCGTGGTGTCGTGGGTAGAGCGTGGCATGAGGGAAAGAGCTGTTGATGAGCGAAGGCCGTCAGAAAATGGGAAATCGGCCTAAGGAGAGGAGTGCAGTGTGCTCGTTCCTCTCTAGGGGCTACTCCGGCAAGGTACAGAGGTCAAAGCGAAATGATTCTACGGTAGAATGATCGAACTTGTGAGAGCAGCAGAAGCAAGAGGGAGGGAGGGAGGGAAAGAGAAGAGAGGGAGAGCGCCGAGCTAGAGAGAAAGCGCCAATCAGCTACAGCTCCCGTCCAGCTCGAGTCAAAGCGATGTGCGCTGCTCGAACATCTGCTTTCGACTGCCCTCGTCCCGGCCTCCGTGCACTGCCGATGAGCTCGTTCGGGCGACAAGGTCATCCTTCCCTTTCGCCTGAAGAGGCGGACAAAGGGCGCTTGATCTTGTACAGCGCGATCCATCTCAGCTTTGAAAGCGGATCTCGATCTCTCTTGCCTGCTGTAGCGAGATGCTAGACGGGGACAAAGTTCAGCACGGTGTGGGAGGAGGAGAAGGGAGAGAGACAGCGAGTCGCCTCTCTCTCTTTCTCTCTCTCTCTCTCCTTCTGCTCGTCTTTCTCGCCTCAACTTCAGCTACACCTCGATTTCTTCAGACAAAGCATGAGTGCCGCTCAACTCGCCAAGATCGCTGCTCTCAAGCAGGAGATTGCTCAGCTCGAGAAGGAGCTCGAGTGAGTTCGCTCCCTTCTCTCTCTTACGACTGCTCGCTGACGGTCTCTCGAGCAGTGGAGATGATCCCAACGCAATGTAGACGTCTCCAAGCTTCCTCGTAAGCTAGATGGAAGCTCACTCGCTCTTCCCTGCAGCGTCAAACGGCACATTCAGCTCCTTCACCTCGTAAGTGCCTCTCTCTCTTCTCATACACCACTTGAGAGGCTAACCTCGAGTCAATGCAACTCTAGTACAACGAGCGCAAGGGTGAGATGTATTTTGAGCGACCAGACCTGCCCTCTCCCTCCTACTCACCCTCGCTGGCCTCTTCGCAGACGCCACTCAAGGCATGATCGGCAAGGTGAGCTCGAAGCTGGGAAGCACACTGCCCGAGCTGACCTCTTTCTGTCCCAGATCGCCGCCATGCAAAATGTCACCGTGCGCGAGGTGCAGGACAAGCTGGGCATCGACGACTGAAACTCGACCGAGGAGAGCAACTCCTACTTTCTCTTCTTTGATCTCGCTCTTGCACTCCTCTCCTCGTTCAGATTTGATGCGATGCAAGTATGTGTATGGCATTACTAAAAGTCCATAATGAGGTTGAGCTCTGTGATACAGACTGAGAGCCATTTTTTCGGGTTTGGTTGAGCACGTCCAGCGTCTCCCTTCTCCTTCTTCCTCCGCCCTTTCTCCACTTTATCACAGCTACTGAGTGAGCTCAGTAAGGCTTTCAACCCACCAACTACTCAGCAGCAAGAACCCCCTAGCGCGGACCGCTTAGAGGATCTGCTGCTTGGGCCAGGCGAAGTCGGCCGAGCAGTCGAGAGCTCGGCGTTCGTCAGAAAGGCGAGGTGAAGCCTTGAGCACTGATCGGAGAATGATGAACGGCTAAAGTGAGCCAGTCAAAATCCTCCCTGCGAAGCGCTACACGAGCAAATCTCGTCTCCCTTTCCTCGAGCTGATGCTCCCAAGCGCTGAGAGGGAGACGAGTCAGCGAGACGGCACACAATCCGTTTGACAGCCAAGGAGGCTTGATAGGTAGTGTTACGAACACAAAAAGGTCTTGCAGTGTATGGCCCTGCATCAATTGTATGCTGCAAGGTCCACACTTCGCTCCCACACCAGCTCGGCGGCGACGACGAAGACGAGAGCAGTCAATTTGAGACGAAGACTTGTAAGATCGAGAACATGAGACGGTCAGTCACTGGATTGCTACCCTTTCGATATGTGCATCTGTACTCAGAGCTCACAGAGGAGGAAGTGCTACTCAAGGAGCTGTTCGGTGCTGGCTGCCTTCCTCGCCGAGGTCAGTCAAGGGCGACTTGAGCTATCAGCTTGCCTCTGGGCTGCTACAGCAGCTGCGCAGCGTGTCGAGATCGCTCTGATGTAGCGAGCCATTGCGTGCAAGGCGCCGAAAAGGCTGGGCATCGACGACTGAAACTCGACCGAGGAGAGCAACTCCTACTTTCTCTTCTTTGATCTCGCTCTTGCACTCCTCTCCTCGTTCAGATTTGATGCGATGCAAGTATGTGTATGGCATTACTAAAAGTCCATAATGAGGTTGAGCTCTGTGATACAGACTGAGAGCCATTTTTTCGGGTTTGGTTGAGCACGTCCAGCGTCTCCCTTCTCCTTCTTCCTCCGCCCTTTCTCCACTTTATCACAGCTACTGAGTGAGCTCAGTAAGGCTTTCAACCCACCAACTACTCAGCAGCAAGAACCCCCTAGCGCGGACCGCTTAGAGGATCTGCTGCTTGGGCCAGGCGAACGTAGGTCCTGCTTGGCCGACGCAGATTTGTCCGAGCTTGTGTCCAGCCTCCACAGCCTCCTCAATGCTCTTGCCAATGGAGCGAGCTCCAAGGAAAGCACCAGCAAAGGCATCTCCAGCTCCGTTGGTGTCGACAATGGCCGAGGCGGGGAGGGGGGTGACGGGGAAGACGGTGGCCTTGCCAGTCTCGGTCGAGGCGACAATGGTCGACTCGGCTCCCTGGGTGATGACGACGAGACGGGGAAGGGTGGAGATCTTCTGCGAGGCGGAGAGCTTGAGAGCAATCTCGGAGATGTCCTTGGTCTGCAAGGCGAAGAAAGTCAGCGGCCGAGGAAGGAGAGCGGAACGGGAGGGCCAGCTCACGTTCCACTCGTGGCTGTCGGCGTAGGCCTGGGCCTCGGACTCGTTGCCGATGAGGATGTCGACGTAAGGAAGGATCTCGTCGACCTGGGACTTGAAGAACTGGGGGATGAAGGGAGCCGAGAGGTTCATGGTGAAGGGCTGTGAAACAGAGAAGGGTCAGCCAAGGTTCAGTAAACCAGGGAGATGGAGTCACGAACCTTCTTGTTGTCAGCGGCGTGCTGAGCAAGGGCCTTGGCCGACTCGAGGCCGTGAGTGAGGAAGAAGCCACCGAGGTAGTAGAACTTGGCCTCCTCGATGATCTTCTTGACCTCGGGGGTCTCGAGGTGCTTGGGGCTGAACGACTCGGCGGCTCCAAGGGTGGTGCAGAGGGACCTGTCGAATTGAGCCACGGTTAGCCACGGGCCCTGGAGCCATGGCCTGCGAAAGCCGAAACTCACCTGTCGTGGCCGGTGATGATCACGGCGCAGGCTCCAGTGGGCTTGTCCTCGACAACCTGGTAGGCCGAGATGACACCCTCCTTCTCGTTGGCAGCACGGAGCTGGTTGGCGAGGTCGTCCTTGCCGACAGCTCCGAGGTAGGCGGTCGAGCCAGCGGGGAGAACGTACTGTTTTGCGCCAAGGCAGTCAGCGAAGTTGCTCCGAGGGCAGCACAAGGGTACAGAACTCACCTGAGCAGCACGGGCGCAGTTCTGAGCAGCTCCTCCAGCGACGTAGGCGACCTGGAAGTTCTTGGCGAGGTCCTCGTAGCTGGCGAAGGCGAAAGCGAAGGGGGGAACGTGGTTGCTGGTGAGCTTTGAGCAGCAGTCAGGGCGCCGAGGGACGTACATCTCGTTCTGCTTGCCCTCGGCGAGGATGGCATCGTTGGCCTTGAGGCCGTAGGTCTTGAGAAGCTCCTCAGCTCCGGCTCCGGAGACAGACATGTCGAGGAGGGGGTTGCCCATGGCGACGAAGAAGGGAGCAGACGACCTGTAGGAGATTAGCGAGGAGTCAGCAGGGCGTCCAATGAGCTACACAAATCGCTACTCACATGGTGAAGATGAGTTGACGAGGTTGTGGTGGAAGAGAGAGCCGCGACTGGGCTCAAGCACGAGAGTGGTTGCCTCCGAGATTCGGCTGTAGTCCATCATGGGGCGGTCTGGGCGCTCAGGAGTCGTTCAGGTGTTTAACAGCCGAGATTACTGCTTACATACAGCTCGAGCAGCCAGGCTGCAGGCTGCAGCGAGGCAGATCCCTTCGCACGCGCCGACCGAAGCTCGAAGCTGGCGCTGCTCTCTCCTTCTGACACATCATCCGCGTTTCTTGCTCTCTTCTTCTGTGAGTGAACGAGGACATCCTACAACTGCTCAGCTAGCTCACACGTGATCGCCTACAGCTCTCAGCGCGTCTCGTCACTTCTCTCGAGATGGACGAACGAGCAGCTAAAGCGGCTCGGGCCAAGGAGAAGGTACAAACGCGCGCGCAATAGCTCTGTAGCTCATTAGCTGACAGCCTAAGTCCCCTACAGCTCAAGCGCTTCCAAGCAATGAAGAACTCCAAGGCGCTTTCGGACACGGCATCGTCTCCCAGCAGTCCTCAAGCAGCCCCGACGAGCCCTCTCGCGCCAGTGCCCCCGCTGCCTTCGAGTACCGCTCCGTTGGAAGCTGCTACGCCCATCACTCGCACCATTGCACCTCCTGCACCTTTACAAGTCCCACCACCACCTCCCCCGCCCGCTCCATCACGCACTCCCGAACCGTCCTCGCCGCCTCACTCCAATTCCACCGGCGTAGTCGTTTCACCACCGCTACCGTCATCGCCCACCGAAGCAGAGGGCAACGCCGGCCTGATCCAGACTCAGCAGCAGACGATCCAGCTGCTCGTGGCCGACAAGGAGCGTTATGCTGCGCGCGTGCGGGAACTCGAGCTGCTCGTCGGCGAGAACGAGGGCAAGCAGGGAGAGATGCAGCAGCTTTTCCACCAGGTTCAGCAGGGCGAGGCCGAGGTCAAGCGGTCGAGGGAGGCGCATGCGAAGCTCGCGCAGGAGGTGCAGGATAGCAAGGGTCTCGTAGCCAAGCTGGTGAGTCGTAGTAACTTACAGAGCTCGAGACGAAAGCTCACAGGAGTCCATCTCACAGGAGCGCGACACGGAGATCTCTCGTCACGCCGTCCTCGAAGTCCGAACTCAACTCGCTTCTCGGGACAAGGCCATCAAGGACCTCCAGGCCCAACTTTCCGAGACGAAGGCTCCCTCTTCCAACTCCGACCTCCACATGAAGCTTCGGTCAACCCGCGACCATGCCGATGCTCTGGGCCTAGAGCTGAGCAAGGCGCGGGCAGGATGGGGCAAGGCTAAAGCCGAGAAGGAGGCCTTGGAGAAGGAGTCGTCGGGTGCTCGAGCAGCCATCGAGGAGGCAAGAAGGGAGGCCGCGGAAGCCAAGGAGCAGGCAGCCCAGGCGACGGCAAGACTCGAAGCGGCAACCACCGACCTCCAATCTTCGTCGCAAGGTCGCCAGGCCAACGAGGACCAACTCACCTACCTCAACAACACCCTCACCTCCGCCCAATCCGATCTCGCCGCCACCAAGTCGGACCTCAGCGCCACCCGTACCCGTCTCGCCAATGTCGAGCAGTCTCTCGCCACCTCCGAGATGAAGGCTGCCGCCGCTGCTACTCGCCGCGACGGCCTGCAGCAGGAGAACGTCGATCTCATGGCATCTCTCGAGGAACTTCGCGGCAAGGTCGTCAGCCTCTCCAACGAGAAGGCCGTCATCGCCGACAAGAACGCCACCCTTCAACGCGAGGTTCGCGAGAAGGACGTCGAGCTTCAAGCGGCAGCAACGTCGGGCACCGAGGCATCGGCGGTGCAACTCGAGTTGGCTGAGCTCAAGAGCAAGCACGAGGCTGCGCTGGAGGAGAGCCAGAGGCTCAAGGGCGAGTTGGAGGAGGCGCAACGGGCGGCGGACCAGGTCGAGGAGGAGCGCGCCGAGACGAGGAAGCAAATCGCCTCCCTCGAGGATACGCTCGCGGCTGCGCGGAAGGAGGCAGGGAACGGCGCCGCGTATCGACACGACTTGGAGAAGGAGGTCGAGGCGCACCTTTCGACCATCGCTTCGCTCGAATCGGACCTCGAGGAGATCAACGAGTCGGCCTCATCCTACGCTACGCGGGCAGGCCAGCTCGAAGGCCTCGTCTCTACTCTCGAGCAAGAGCGAGACGCCAGCACCACTCAGACTCAGGAGCACGCCGCTACCATCGCCGAACTCCAAACCACTCTCGATAATCTCACCTCTTCCGCTTCCTCCCACTCCGCTCGAACCGAATCTCTCGCCGCAACGATCCTCGAGCTCGAGAAGGCCAAGATGGAGCTGCAAGACGAGTCTCAGGCCGACAAGGCTGCTCTCGCCGACCTCCAGAGCCGCCTCGACGAAGCTTCTACCGCTGCCGCCGCCCACACTTCCCACCTCAGCGACCTCGAAGCTTCCATCGACGAGCACCAGCAGGCCAAGGCTAGCCTCGAGGAGCAGCTTGCGCTCCAATCGACCAAGATTTCGCAGCTCGAGGACACCATCGCTGAGCTCAACTCGTCTGGATCGTCTCACTCTACCCAAGTCGCCCAGCTCGCTACGACTGTCGAGGAGTTTCGTGGAGTCAAGCTCGCGCTGGAGGACGACGTCCAAACTCACCTCTCCACCATCTCCACCCTCCAATCCTCCCTCGAAACTCTCACCTCCTCCGAAGCTCTTCATCGTTCTCGCGCCGAGACCCTCGCTGCTCAAATCGACGAGCTCGAGCTGTCAAAAGCCTCTCTCGGCGAGGAGCTTACGAGCCTTCGCTCCACGGTCCCCGAACTTCAGTCCACCATCGATACCCTCACTTCTACCGCAGCCTCGCATTCGTCTCGCGCCGAAGCTCTCGCCGCCCAGGTCGACGGGCTCCAATCGACCCTCGAAACCCTTACCTCCTCCGACGCCTCCCATTCCGACCGCATCGAAGCCCTTACCTCTACCGTCGCCGACCTCGAGAGCGCCAACGTCGAGCTCAGTACCCAAATCGACACCCACCTCAAGACGATCGCCGACCTCCAAGCCTCGCTCGACAATGTGACGGCTTCTGAAGCGTTGCATACATCGCGTTCGGAGGAGCTGGCCGCCACCATCGAAGAGCTCGAGGCAGCCAGCAAGTCTCGCGACGATGCCATCGCCGTGGTCAAGGAGGAGCTTACGTCGCTTCAGGAGCAGCACGACGAGCTTCTGACGGAGCACGAGGAAGGTCTCGAGCAACTCAACCAATCGACTACCGCGCTCGAGGAGTTGGAGGAGGAGGCCGAACGACTTCGCAACCAACTCTCCTCCACCTCGATCCGGGCTGACGCTCTCGAGAAGCAGCACACGACGGTTCAGCAAGCCCTCGCCGCTACCAAGAAGCAGTACGAGGACACGGCCGCCACTCTCATCGGCAAGACGACGCAGATCGAGCAGCTCAGCAAGGATCTCGCCGCCGCTCAAGCCGATCTTGCTCCCACCCTCGCCCGCGCGGAGGCTGCTGAGCAGCAACACGCTGCTGCGCAGGAGCTCCTCGCCGCCACCTCGACCTCTCGCGACGGCTTCAAGGCCGACTACGACTCGATGGCGAGCAAGATTGAAGCGCTGCAGAACTCCCTCGCCGAGGCGCAGACGGCTTCGACCAACGCTACCGCCAGCATCGCCTCGCAGATGGCCACCATCAACAAGATGCGCAACGACCAGAAGGATGTCATCGCTACCTCGGCTGGACATTCGAGGCGTGCGGAGGAGCTCGCTCGGACGATCGAGAGGAAGGACGGTGAGGCGGTCAAGGTCGCCGCCGATCTCGCCAAGCTTCGCACCGAGTTGTCGAGCAGCAAGGCGGAGAACGAGGCGTCGTCGAGGGCGAGGAGGACGGCCGAGCAGGCGCTCAACACGACCAAAGCGGGATTGGAGAAGGAGCTCGGCGAGTTGAAGAGTCAGTTGGCGGCTGCAGAGTCGACCACCGAGTCACTGCAGCAGTCGCTCGAGGCGATGGAGAAGGAGGTGGATGAGAAGGAGGCGGAGTTGGTCGCTATCGACGAGGAGCTCGTTAGCCAGCAGGCTCGGAACAAGGAGCTGGACTACTCGCTGGGCACTATGACGGCCAAGGTGAGTCCGAGTGCTCACGCTACTCTCTCTGCTCCTCTTTGCTTACCCTTCTCCTCGACGACGCAGGCCGCCGCTAGTGCTGCTCGAGCCAGCGACCTCCACGACGCGCTCGAGGACAGCCGACACGCCCACAAGCAGGCTCTCTCCGCCGCCCAAGCCGAGCTCTCGCGCGTCAAGCTCGACATCGCCAAGGCCGAGTACGACACCCAAGCCGCCAACCACCTCAAGGACGAGGCCGAGGGCGAGCTTCGCAAGGTTCGCAACCAGGTCGACTCGCTCGAAGGGCGTCTCGAGGCTGCCCACTCCGACATCTCCTCCCTCCGCGACCGCACCTCCTCCCTCGAGAACGATCTGGCCACCTCCCAGGAGGACCTCATTCGCGTTACTTCCGCCCGCGCCGAGCTCGAATCGACCAACACCTCCCTCACCGCCTCCCTCGACGAGCTTCGCAACAGTCTCGCCACTCTCAACAACACTCAATCCTCCCATTCTGAGCGTGCCGCTGCTCTCACCGTGTCACTCGAGCAGAAGGAGGCCGCCGCTACCGCTGCCATCGCGGCAAGCGAGACGCTCCGGCAGGAGCTCGAGGGTGCGCGTACCGAGGTAGCCGAGGCGAGTAGGGCGAGGAGGGAACTTGAGACGGCGCTGTCGAAGGCGCAGAGTGCAGCTGAGGGACAGACCGGATCCCTCCAATCCGAGTTGGAGCAGGCGAGGGACGAGGCGACGACTCTGCAAGATGCGCTCAGGTCGACGAGGGAGGAGGCCGACAAGGCCAAGTTCGTCAAATCGGAGCTGGAAGAATCGCTCGCCGCTCTCAGGGCGACTACGGAGGATCTCGAGGCCGACAAGATGCGACTCGTCGACCAGGTCTCGGCACTCGAGCGGTCGGTCAAGGAGAAGGAGACGGCGCTCGCCTCGGTGGAAGCCAACGTCGCCAAGGAGATCGAATCAGTCAACGCTCAAGCTCGGGATAGGAGTGCTGCTCTCAGCGCCGCCGTTCGACGCGCCAGCAAGAGCGAAAGAGACCTCAAAGCGATCATGGCTTCGGGCGACGAGCGCACGGGGGAGCTGGAGAAGTTGCGCGCATCGGTCGGTCGCCTCGAAGACGAGATCTCGCGACTACGGACAGGCGCCACTGGATCGACGGCCGAGGTCGCTCATCTCACGACCGAGCTCGAGCGGAACGTCGGCGAGGTGGAATCGCTCAAGCAGGACCTCGAGCACCAGCGTCAAGGGACAGATGAGGCGAGTCGGGCTCTCGAGGAGCTGCAGGAGCTCTACTCGAGTGCGCAAGATGATCTCGCGTCAAAGGAGGCCGAGCTGGAGGAGATGAGGGCGCGACCGACACCTCGAGGGATCGCTCGCGCCGAGGGCGAGGATGAGGAGACGCCCGACCCTGCTACTCACCCTTACGATCGAGAATATGGTGTGTAGTGACTTCTTTCTGGCCTCTGAGAACGACCGCTGATCTCTCTTCCTCTTTTTCCGCCGAAAGTCGACGCCATCCAGCAGCAGCACGAACTCGCGCTTTCCGCCGCCCGCGCTCAGATCCGTTCGCTCGAGGAGAAGATCTTCCAGGAGGAGGCCGCTCGGTACGAGATGCTCAAGGCCAACGGTGACCTCAAGTCGCAGGTCGAGAGCATGCAAGAGGCGCTCGACATCGAAAAAGAGAAGCTCAAGGGCACTCGCTCCTCGATCGACCACTCCACCCACGACCACTCGCACCACGACCACGGTCACGACCACGACCACCACGACCACCCTCATTCGCACTCTCACGCCGACTCGGATGGTCACGCTCGCGGCCCTCAGCCGTCGGCGCCCTCCACTCCTTCCTCCATCCTCTCCACCCCTACCCGCGGTCCCCAACGCTTCCCCCATCGTCGAGTACCCTCCAGCCTCGCTCCCGTCAGCGAGAACGTCGATCCATCGCAAGACTTTTACGACCCTACATCGCGCTCCCATCCCGGCGGCGCTCTCACCTCCCCTCCCCTCATCCCCGTCAACGCCTCGTCTGGTCATGGCAAGTCAGAGGGAAGCCGACATGTACGGAGAGCCAGTCTGAGCCTACTCAAGGCGAGGATGCAGGACGAGCTGGGAATAGAAGACTTGTCGGTCCCTCGGCTCTCGCCTGGAGGTGCTTTGACGCCAGCGCATGGTACAGGACGACGCACGAGGAGTGCAGTACTTCAAGATAATCTCGTGTGGTGTTCGTGCTGCCAGGGCGATTTGTGGGTCGTGTGATGAGATTCGGTGAGTCTCTCGCTGCTCTCCGAGTCGCTCTTTCGAGAGCTGAGTGCTGACTCTTCTCCTCTCGCAGGGCTTCCAGGGACACTCGCGGGCCCGTTGTGTAGTGAACAGATGTTTTTAGATGTGTGTCAACCAGTGGTTGCAGGGACTCGACGAGCGGACGAGCGAGGACAGCGCTTCGGCGCTTCGGCGAACAAGCTCCGAGTTCGATGATCACTGAAGCAGGCGCAGAGCTCGTCCAGAGTGCTCGCCCAACACTCTCGAATCTCCTGACTCTCGATATCGAGTGTGAAGCGACGAGCACCAAGCTACTCATTCCAATTTCTGCGAGCAAGCGAACTAGCCCGCGCTCGACCACTCCTCCTCATCCACTTCCTCTTCCTCGTCAGAGTCTTCTTCGTAAGCATCCGACCTCTCAAATCGCATGGCGGTGACCAAGTCTACCTCCAAGTCGCAGGCGTCCTCCACCTCCATCGCCTCTAAGGTCGTTCCCTCAATCTTGACGCCCTCCTCCTCGGCGACGCGAACAAGCTGCTCGACATCGCGGCGACGGAGTCCGCCAGGCCACTCGGGGAGCTCCCAATCGGGGTAGAGCCAGTCTTCCGTCTCCATGCAGGGCATCATTCCGGCCTCCTCGACTGTCGTTCCCTTGGTGCCCCGAACCACGTCGAGGCCGAGGGTTGTGAGAGTGCTGAGGCGTCGAGGACCACGGATGAGGTCGAGTAGCTGCTGGAAGGTGACCTCGGCTTTGAAGCCAAAAGCGAGACGAGCGAGACGGAGGTTGGGAAGGACGTCGGTGAAGAACCTGGACGAGAACGTTCCCTTGGCGAGCTCCAGCTCTTCCAGGTCGGTGAAGGAGAGGAGGAGATCATCAAGAGGATCTGAACCTTCTCCGTCGTAGCTCTTGATGAGGGTGAGCGAGCGAAGGAGCTCGGGGCAGACGGTAGGCTCGAGGAAGGGGCGGAAGGAGAAGAGTGCTGTCGACGAGACGATCATGGTGGCAATGTTGCCACGCGTAAAGTCGGCTAGCTGGAGGGCGAGAGGATGACTGAGGGGGCCAGCGAGTCGAGCAACAGCGAGAGTTGGAGGTTCGACTCCACATTCCTCGCTGTCCGTCGAGGTGAAGGAGTAGCTGTCCTCCTCGGTGTCCTCCGCCTCGTCTTGCGCATTGTCGGCTTCAGTCGCGCGCTCATCCATGATATCGTGCTTATTCGAGGCCATCGAGTCGCAGCTGCCCGCGACGCTTGCTGAATCTGAGGGCGGCGGAGAGCGAATGCGAATCGGGGAGCTCGGCGGCGTTTCGAAGATCGAGTAAGCTCGCGGAAGATGGTGAGGTCGAGGAAGTCGAGGCCGAATCCGGTCCTGCCGCCCCAGCGTCCGAGCTGCTTGTAGTGCGCGGGATTGAAGGGGTTCGGCCAGTCTTTGAAGGAGGCGGCGAGGACAAGGCATTCGAGCCCGGCGAAGCATGAGCGAGCTACGCGGTACGAGAGGACGAGAGAAGCGATCCGAGACAATCCCTGCACCCTCAGCCTAGTGAGCCTGTCGAGCTGAGCGAAGCATTCGGCGAGCGCCTCCTCGCCGTTGCCGCCGAAGAGCTCTGCTTCCAGCTCCTCCTCGTCCTCTTCTGTCTCTTGAAGGAGATTGAGCTCGAGCTCGTCAATGTACGCTCCAACCGCCCCCGCCTTGACTGCTCTGACGAACGGCTCGACCTGCTCGTGCTTCGTGATGACAACTCGCTTATACAGCGCCTCTCGCCCAAGGGCGAGCAGCGAACGGTTGAGGGGAGCAAGGGGCTGAGGTCCGTCCTGCTGTGCGAGGTGAAAGATTAGCCTGAGTAGCTCGGGAGGTAGGGAGCTGAGGTGGTCCGTCTGCGTGAGTCGCTGTGGGTGAGTGAAGGTGCGGGAAGGTTTACAGTTATATAGTAGCTCACCTGAAGCTCGTTCTGACTGCTCTTAGCTACATTCTGCTCATCCGAAGCTTTCTCCATCGTGGCTGAAGCGAAACGAGCGATGAAGCGGGAGGCAAGAAGCGAGCGGAGCTCGCGAGCTCAAGTCGAGGTTGGTAAGACGTGTTTTGAGATGACTCCTTCAGCTCACATACCGTTGGTGGCACCTAGATCAATTCTTTGCTTGTAGTAGCACGGCCGTTCTGCGCTTCCCGAACAGAACCGCTCTCGGCGATGGGCAGCTAGAGCTTCCTTTACAGGCTTCGTAAAGTGTACAACAAGTCCCCAAGCACAGCAACGTCTTCATGATCTCAGCTATTCGTCGTCGGAATCGTCCGAGATGAATTCCCTGCGAAATGCGAAAGCGAGAGGGTCAGCTTCGGCGCTCTCGGCGACGGCGACGGGCAAACTCACGTCGATTTGAAGGTCTTGCCCTTCTTGCGCCTGTTGCCGCCGCGCACGGCCTCCTCGCCATCCTCGTCGAGGTCCATCTCGTCGGCGGGAGCGTCGCCCTCCTTCTCCTTCTTCGACTTGCCCTTGGCCTGCGAGAAGGGGAGAGATCAGCGCGGGCACGACGAAAGGAGACATAGAGTCGAACGCACCTTGGGCTTCTTCTTTTTCGGCTTCTCTTCCTCCTCGCTGCCCGAAGCATCCTCATCCGCCTTGGACTTCTTGCTCCTCTTCTTGCCTCCCCCACCCGCCGCCGCCTTCTCCTGCTTCCTGCTCTTCTTCTCCTTCTCCTCCTCCTCCTCGCCATCAAACTTGAGACTCAACGCCCACTGCGCCTGCGCCGCCTCCTCCCTCATGATCCTCCTCTGCTCCGCCAACGTCTCCTCCTTGCGCCTCTGCACCTCACGGCGCTCTTCCTCTTCGGCGGCGATGCGGGCGCGCTCCTCTTCGCGTGCGCGCTTGGCGGCGTTGAGCTTGAACTGCTCGGTCACCTCGTAGGCTTCTTGCGTCTCGATGATGCCCTCGGCGCGGTTCAGGAGCGAGGTGCCGTACTTGAGGCGCTGGCCGGGCATGCCCTTCTGGTAGGGAGGGTTGGGGTTGGGGTCGTTGGCGAGTTTTTCGAAAAGGCTGTTGAGAGAAGGCGCGATGGTCAGCGAAGTCTTCGAGAAAATGAGGGCAAAGGACGAACGTTTGAGACTCGGCGCAGTCTGCGAGAGCGAGCTTGATCTCGGCGAGGGTACGGCGCTCAGAAGCGAGACCGAAGAGGATTTCGACTCCCTTCTGCTGGACGAGGGCGACGTTCCAAAGCGAGGCGAGGTCGGCAGGCTGAAGCTCGAGAGCCTGCGGAGCGAGTTGGAAGTCAGTAAAGGGGTGGGAGAGAGTGAGAGCGGCAAAGCTCACAGCCTTGCAGGACTCGAGGGCCTTCTGCAGGTCGGCGAAGCTGTGATCCTTGTTGGCCTTGTGGAACCAAGCGCGAGCGAGGTAGAGGAGAGCTGAGACGGATCGTCCCTTATTGTAGCGGTGAGCGGCCGTCTCGTACTGTAGAGAAGAGGGAACAGGTCAGTACGAGCGCACAATCGACGACGATCAGTACCGACTCACGTTCTCGATGGCCCGATCAAACTCCTCGCGCAGGAAGTGGCAGTGGCCGATGTTGATGTAGACGCTTCCATCGTTGACGCTCTCCTTGACCTTGGTAAGAATGTTGAGCGCATCCCTCGTATTCTTCTGCTGAGCAGCAGCAGGGGCGAGCGCTGTTCCCTCGACTCCGGTGCCGATCGTGTTCTCGGCGATGCCGATGGCGAGTCCCTGCGCGGCGAAAGCGCATTGAGGGTACAGCTGGAGCGCCTTGTCGAAATACTCGGCGGCGCGAAGGAATTTGCCATGTCGAGCCTTGGAGCTGTCCTTCTTGAGCTTCTCGTACTCGGGGTGATCCGGTGGCGGTTCTCGAATCTCACGAGCGTCGAGGTAGGTGACGAGACCGGCGGCGCAGAGGGCGTAGACGTCGTAGCGGTTGAGCTCTTTGAGAGTTGAGAGGGTGAACTCGCGAGCGGTCTTGAGGGAGGAGGTCTCGATGAGGAAGTAGGTGTAGAGGGCGCGAAGCTCGGGGTGGGTGGGAGTGGAGGTGAGGGCTTCCTTGATGAGGGCGTGCGCGCGGTCGAGCTGAGAGTTGCGATCCCTGCCTTGAGTCGAGAGGGCGATGAGAGCGAGGCGAGCCTTGGCTGTTGATCGCAAAGGGAAGGGGAAGGGGAGGTCAGCAGCGCTCTTCCTCGAGCCAAGCCTCGAGAAAGGAATCGAGACACTCACCTTCCACATACTCGGGATGCAGACCCAGGATCTTCTCGTAACTCTCCACCGCCTGCTTCATCTCGCCCATAGCCTCGAGCACGACTCCGTGGTTGAAGGTGCACGGAATGAGGACGGCATCCTCCTTCTCGCCAACGACACCTCCCTTCCTCCCAATCCTCGCCCCCACCACCGTCAAAGCTCCCTCAAACGACGCCAACGCATCGTGCAACTTGCCCTGCTGGAACTGAAGCACCCCAATATTGTTGAGCAAGCTGGCCGAGGGTTGCGCAGCATCGTCCTCGTCGCCTTGCTCCTCCTCCTCCTCCTTGATCCTCGCCGCCTCCCTGTACGCCGTCAAACTCCTCTCCCCGGCCCCCTCATCGCTCCACAACCTCGCAATCTCCACAAACATCTCATCATCCCTCGCGACGTCCCTCACGCGCTCACTCTTGGCCACAAACTTGTTGACCTCCTTGCCCGGACCGCCCTCCTTGCCCGAAGCAAAGAGACGGAGGACCTGGTCGTAGAGCTCTTTGGCCTTTTTGCGCTCGGCGAGAGAGTCGGCCGAGGAACGAAAGGTGAAGGCGAGGTGGGTGTGGATGGAGGCGAGAGAGACGAGCGCTTCGATGCAGCGGGGTTGACGGCGGAGGATCGTTTCGTAGAGGTTGATGGCGGGAGGGAAGTCGGCTGTGAGTGGAGATTCGGGTCAGTTGAGTCCAACGCCTCTCGGTCCTTCCCCTCTCCTCCTCTCGGGCGCCTCGAGCTCACAGTTCTTCAACCATCCTTGGGCGGTGGCGAGCTGAGCAATAAGCTGGTCGGGGTTGGCGTCGGTCGACAGCTTGTACTCGGTCATGCTGGCCTCTTCTCCCTGAGCATGCAGCGCGCGAGCGACGGCGAGATGGCCCTCCGAGAGAAGGACACGGGTGTCGGCGAATTGGATCGTGCGTTCGGCGAGCTTGATCGTCTGTTTGTAGCGAGAGTGGAAGGGGATCAGCGTCGGTTTCAGAAGTTGAGAACGGGGGCCGGGAAGACCGAGACTCACCCCTGCCTTGCCAGTGAGCAAGAAGTGTCCAGCGAGAGGAGCGGTAGCAGCAGCGAGAGTGTTGTCGCGCTTGAAAGCCGCCGAGATGCCCTCGATTCCCTCCTTGTAAGCCTGGGCGCGAGCGTCCTCTCCGCCAGCGAGGGTGGGATCCTTGGAGGCGTTGAGGTGCGAGAGACCGAGGAGGAGGGTGGGTGTGGTCGAGTACGTCGGGTTCTGCGCAGAGAAGTAGAAGAGGTCAGCTTGAGCCCCGAAGCGACGAGGGAGAGCAAAGGACGAACTACGGCGATGCTCCTCTCCCAGGCTTTCCTGGCGCGCTCCTTCTCGCCCATCATCCAGAAGCACAATCCTACACCGATGCGAGGGTCGGGAAGGTGATTTGGTGCGAGAGTGAGGACCTGTTGGTAGGCTTTGAGCGAAGGGCGGAATGAGCGGCGAGCGAAGAGGATGCGAGCCTGGAGTACATGGGGAGGGCGAGGGGGCACAGATTAGCGAGCGAGCAGAAGTGCAAGAGGCGGGACAGGACTAACACGTCCCATCAGCGCCATCAGATTGGTAGGCTCTTTCTGAAGGATAGTGTCGAAGAGCTTGGAGGCTTGGTCGAGCGCGCCTCGGGCGAGGAGGAGGGCGGCTGTGATGTCGAAGGTTAGGATAAGGCGGAAATCGGGTGTGATTGAATAATGACAAGGAGGAAAGCGAGGAGGAGGAGGAGCAGGGCGAGCGAGGGAGCAAAACGTCAGCTCGGCTCGGAGCAAGTGAATCCTTCCCGGCCAGACTCACCCTTGACATCGTTCCCGACCTGGATCTCCCCTCCAGCAGCCCTCTCGGCACGTTCGAGGAGCATCTTGGCGGCGTTCCAGTAGTCATCTTTGGTCAGAGGAGGGCTCTCGGGGTCGGGATCCTTGGACTCGGGGTGCGAAGGGTCGGTCGAGTGACGGAGAAGTCCGCCGCCTGTGCGAAGGGTAGTCCGATGCAGATATCACGGAAGAGATGAGGAGAAGGCGGGAGATGGGAGTGAGAGAGTCAGTACAGAGTTGCTGAGGAAGGGAGAGGGCGAGGTGGGCGTACGAGGACGGGTGAGGACCATCTTGGGAGCTTTGCGGGCGAGGGCGAGGTTGTAATTGGCCTTCATGCAGAGGAGAACGGCGCGGTCTTGACCGGCAGCCAGGCCTGTAGATTGAAGAGCGAGCGTGGGATGAGATCGAGCCACAACAAGCGTCGCGCACGAAGCTGTAGGAGCTCAGAGGGAGGCTACTCACTGTCTGTGCCCTTGTCCAGTACTTCGAGAGCTGTTTTGAACCTGTTCAACCTCCAGAGTTCCTCGGCGAGCCTGACCCAGAGCTGAAGGGGCGCCTTCTCCTGAGAGAGGAAGTCGATGTACTCGACCAGGTGCTCGTCCTGTCCGATCGAGTCTGTAGTGGACAAGTCATCGAGCGAAAGTTCGACATCGTCTGCTCCAGTGGGCACGGACAAAGTCCTGCGAGCTTCCAAGTCGTCGACAAGAGGAGGAGCGGCGAGGGGAGCTGCTGCTGCTGCCATGACTGGAGTAGCTCGAGCGCTTGGGCGAAGTAGAAAGGTACAGCACTCGCTCTGAGGTCGACGAGACTCAGAGGCGAGACGGATGTAGTCGAATGGCAACCCCGCCAGCTTGGACTTGGACTTCAACGTACACGGCGCGTTGGAGCTTCGCTTCCCACCTTTCACCTCGTCTTTGAACCTACTCGGCTACAGCTCAAGATGGCAGGACGTATGCCCATGGTGAGTAGCTGCTCTTCTACAGATCTACACCGCTACAGCTACTAACTAGCAACCGCCGCTCTCCCCTTTCACTCACCTTCCTCCTGCTCCTCGACTCTCACTCTCATTCTACTCTCGGCGCTGGATGGAATTCTGTAGGGAAACCCTCAGGTGATTGTGCTTCGTGAGGGAACCGATTCGTCGCAAGGTGAGCACCCAACTCTACTCGCCTACACTTCTCAACGCGCTTCGAGAAGGATCCCACCCTCGAGACGCGCTTCCCGTCGTTCATGCGACTCTGTAGCTCGGTAGCTGACCTTGGGCTCTCCGCTGCTACAAAGGAATACCTCAACTGCTGTCCAACATCGCCGCTTGCCTCGCCATTGCCGGCACCATTTCGACCACGCTCGGCCCTCGCGGCATGGACAAGCTCATCGTCGCCAACAACGGCGTGGCCACCATCTCCAACGACGGAGCTACCATCCTCAAGCTGCTCGAAGTCGTACACCCCGCCGCCAAGACCCTCGTCGACATTGCTCGCGCCCAGGATGCGGAAGTCGGCGACGGAACCACCTCTGTCGTCCTCCTCGCCGCCGAGCTCATGAGGGAGAGCAAGGCCTTCATCGAGGATGGAGTCAGCCCTCACATCATCATCAAGGGATACAGGAAGGCTGCTCAGCTCGTCAGTTTCTTGTTTCGCTCCCTTTGATGATTCTCGACGCGAAACGCTTTGCTGACCCTCCCTTCGCAACTTTACGCGTTCTTACCGCATTACAGGCAGTCGCTCGCGTCAAGGAGATTGCCGTCACCGTCGAGCGAACAAATGAGGAGTGCGCTCTTGCTCCCCCTTCTTCCGCCGAGCAAGGGAACTGCTCGTTAACCTCACCCTGACGCAACCCACAGGGACTTCCGCTCGCTCCTCCTCAAGTGCGCCTCCACCGCCATGTCGTCCAAGCTCATCCACTCGCAAAAGCCCTTCTTCAGCACCATGGTCGTCGACGCCGTCCTCACGCTGGACCAAGCCGACCTGGACGAGTCGCTCATCGGCATCAAGAAGATCCCCGGAGGAGGCATGGAGGACTCGCTTCTGGTGCAGGGTGTCGCGTTCAAGAAGACGTTCAGTTATGCCGGATTCGAGCAGCAGCCCAAGGCGTTCAAGGACCCCAAGATTTGCTGCCTGAACGTTGAGCTCGAGCTGAAGGCCGAGAGGGATAACGCCGAGGTTAGGATCGAGCAGGTTTCGGTGCGTTCATGAAGCTTGTGTGTGCTGAATCTCGCCGTGAGCTGCTTGCTAATCGTCGTCTCCACTCCGCCTTGTCGTCGCTACCCTTCGTCTCCCCTTCGCCGAACGGCTTCCTTCCTCCCCCATTTCCCACAACACTCCTTCTACCATCATCTCCAATCACTCTCGCTCCACACTCAAAAAGGAGTACCAAGCCGTCGTCGACGCCGAATGGTCCATCATCTACTCCAAGCTCGAGGCCATCGCCGCCACAGGCGCCAAGGTCGTCCTCTCCCGTCTCCCGATCGGCGATCTCGCCACGCAATATTTTGCCGACCGCGACATCTTCTGCGCCGGTCGCGTGGCCGTGGACGACCTCAAGCGCGTGGTGCAGGCCGTGGGAGGAGCGATCCAGTCGACGTGCTCCGACATTCGCGAGGAGCACTTGGGACGGTGTGAACGGTTCGAGGAGAAGCAGATTGGTGGAGAGCGGTTCAACTTGTTTGAGGGATGCACCAAGGCCAAGACGTGCACGCTGCTGTTGAGGGGAGGAGCCGAGCAGTTCATCTCCGAGGTCGAGAGGAGTCTGCACGACGCCATCATGATTGTCAAGCGGGCTATCAAGAACAACCATGTTGTCGCTGGTGGTGGAGCTACCGAGGTGCGTTTCCGCGTCCTCTCGCGACGAGGTTCAGAGCTGACTCTTCTGCCTCTCTCGCCCTCGCTTTCCTCATCCCTGTCCGTCTCGACCTCTCCATTCCCGACCCTCGCTCCACACTCCATGTCTTTTCTCCGTCCACTACTCCCACTCGCCCTCAATTGCCTTCCCTCGCCGCCTCTCCTCTCGCCCCTCGTCCTTCCCTCCCTCCGCTCTCAGATGGAGATCTCCAAGTACCTCCGCGACACCTCACGCACCATCGAGGGCAAGCAACAGCTCATCATCTCCGCCTTCGCCAAAGCCCTTGAGGTGATCCCCCGTCAAATCTGCGACAACGCCGGCATCGACGCCACGGACGTGCTCAACAAGCTGCGCATGCTCCACGCTCGCGGCGAGAGGTGGGCGGGAGTCGACGTCGAGAATGATGGAGTGGCCGACAACATGGAGAAGTTCGTGTGGGAGCCGGCTTTGGTCAAGATCAATGCGCTGGAGGGCGCGGCCGAGGCGGCGTGTGTGGTGCTGAGTGTGGATGAGACTGTCACCAACCCGAGCTCGCAGGTGAGTCGGTGCTACTGGTTTCCGTTCTCCCCTCGTTCCTCTTCCCTCCTCATTCCCTTCCACCGTCGTTCTCTTGCTCTTCTCGGCGTCGTCTCACTCTCTCCACGCCGCTCACTTCGCTCGGATCTTCGGCGAACGACGCTGACTTCCATTCTTCATCACCAACAGCAGCAGCAAGGACCCCCAGGACGTGGAGGACCCGGAGGACGTGGACGTGGTCGCGGAAGGTAGATGCCCCCCTCCCTCTCCTTCCTTCCCTCTCGAATCTCACCAACGATGTAGCGATACGCAAAAATGGGCAATCAGCATGATGCGATATAGAATTTCCCCTTCGCATGCCTCCCTCGACGCCGCTACAACTGGAGAGGTGGGAAGGACTCGAGGTCGGCTGCCAGCGCCTCCAGCGAAAGACGGCCGAGCGATCGCCCTGCCTTCGCTGAAAAGCTCGGCAAGGCTCTGAGAGCAATGGCGGAGATCACGGAAAGGGAACGTCGGGGCTGGTCTTCGGCTCGTCTTGAGCTCGGCTTTGCTCTCGTGCAGCATGGTGCAGAAGCGCTTTTCGGCTCGGCTGAAGGAGAGGGGTTCGGCTGTTGAGCTGCAATGCGAGTAGCTGTAGCGGCTTGGAGTGAGTGCTGACGCTCAGAGGTACAGTGCATCCGCTTGGAGTGAGTGCTGACGCTCAGAGGTACAGTGCATCCGCTACACTTCACGTCGGCCTTCGCTTCACAAAAGAGCGAAGAGCGCGGCCGAACCCCAGATTTTGCTCGGCGGAGCTCTCGGACGGGAAGAGCTCAAGCGTGACTGCTGATGAGGAGAGGGACCAGAGTGTGATGAGCAGAGATGCGGGAGAAGCTGGAGTGAGATCCTGCTGCTGTACCGGACGCACACAGCGAGACGAGCATCGACCCAAGCCGGGTGCCCAGAGAGCTGAGCCGCTCTCGTCTCTTGTCCTTTCCCCACTTCTTCGCTTTCGTTCGAGTCGCCCCATACCCCCAGCCTTGCTTTCACGTCGTACGCTGGACGACTTCTGTACCTCGTTCACCTCACCACTTGCCAACCGTCGGCTCCTCGCCTTCCCCGCCTCGTAGCGTCAGTCTTCATTCGCTCCTAACTCGAGCCGTCTCTCGGGCTTCAACACCTCTCTCGGACACCACTCGCATCCCATCAAAAAAAAGCTTCACCGGAGCAGCCGCCACGATGGTTCAACTGTTTAAACGGCATCAGAGTACCCTAGCTGTCGGTGCGTGCTCTCTCGGCAAGGCAAGCGGTTCGTTCGCTGACGCGCTCTCTCTCCGGCGCAGACCTGTACCAAGACACCATCTACCTCTCGCCTCCATTATCCCCCTCAGAACCGGGCCACGACGAGATCTTGCGCGGGACCGTGACCCTCAATTTGGCCTCGCCTCGACGGATCGCTCGGATTCGCGTTCAGCTGAAGGGGATCTGCTCGATCCTCTCGGATTACAATTATTCGACGCTCACGACGCTACAGAAGGAGCTGGAGATTGAGCTCAAGGAAGAGAAGCTGGCAGCGGGCGAGCATACGTGAGTTCCCAGGGTGACCGAGGTGGAGGCGACGCCGAACGAGCAGCCGAGGAAGGGAGGCGTCCGATGTATGCTGACCGTTTGCCGTATGCAGATGGAACTGGACATTCATCGTGCCGTCAAATACCGCCGTGCAGGAGCGGAGTCAGTATGGCACCGTTCGGCACACGGTCAAGGCCTGGTGTGAGGGCGCCGGCAGCTGGGGGACCATCTCCGCTTTCCCGAGGCCCGTCTGGTTTGTTGGATCACCGTGTCCTGCTGGTGAACTTCCTTCTGGTGAGTGCTCACCTTCGCTACCCTCCAACTTTCACCGCCGAGGGACCGATTTGCCTTCAAACTCGGCCGAGGGTGCATGCATGCAGGGGAAGGAGACGTAGGAGCCATCGCTGATTTCTGCACTTCCATCACAGGTCTGGAAGTCACCGTCAAGGACAATTCTGGCGAGGTTGGCCCCATCGCGCTCCAACTCTCGTCGCCGCACCTCACCGTCGCCTCATTATGCTTCCTCAACATCACTTTCGAGTCGCCACCGGACATGGAGATTTTGAGCGTGGGAGCTGTGAGTTCAGCAGCTTGCGTGGAGGGGGAGGCGCCTTTCGCTCTTCTCGCCGAAGCGGCGGGGGCCTTCCCTGCTGAACGAAGCCTTCGCTGACCCGTTGCAATCACCCAGTACGTCATTCAGTCTTTTGCCATACATTACGAGGACCCATCCATCGGCGTCGTGCACCCGCCACGACAGAAGAAGGTGAGAACTTGCTACTGTCTTCGAGGCTGCGCTTCTGGCTCCGAGGCCTTGCTCACCATCCTTGGCGTGCAGATCCTCTTCTACGCCGACCAAACCACACCTCTCGCCGCATCAACCGACGAGCTCCTGGATCGCGAGAACGTCGGTCGCGGAGCATCCATCCCAGGTTCCTTCGAGTCTCGCAGTCGCCGACCGAAGGCTCTCGTTCAGCTCGGAGGCGGCACAGCATGGAGCTACTCTCGCATCATCCGACTCTTGGACGACGATCACCTCCGCCCTACCACTCTCGAGCACACCGAGACTCCCCTTCGCGTGAAGCACTCGCTCGTCGTCGAGGTCCGGTATCGAATGAAGGGCAGCAAGGCCGAGAAGACGCTCGAGTG
The DNA here is from genome assembly GCA_003054985.1 of Leucosporidium scottii. Taxonomy (NCBI): domain Eukaryota; kingdom Fungi; phylum Basidiomycota; class Microbotryomycetes; order Leucosporidiales; family Leucosporidiaceae; genus Leucosporidium; species Leucosporidium scottii. Next base: position 138,428 of record MWVB01000022.1, read on the forward strand.
CTCGACCAAGGTGACCATCGCCAGCTGCTGCTGTCTCCAAGACTCGCTGCTGCTCCCCGGTTACGTCAAGCAGCGACCTGCAGACGAGCCGGTTCGGTCTTTTCACCGTCGATGCCTGTGCAATAGGTCGCTACAAGGTGAGTTCGCATTGCCGCTCTTCTTGTCTCCTCGTCGTCTCACTGATCCCTCCCTTTCCCTTACAGACCTCGTCTCGGAGGACGGAGCCGCCCTTTGTGGAGCCGACAGCCGCGACTCTTCGCCCGCTCCCCCGCCGCAAAAGCTCATGGCCTCGACCAACGACCTTCGACTCGCAAAGCAGAGGAGCGGCGGAGGTCGGAGCTCGGCTAGTGCTAGAAGAATCTCGAGGGAGCTGCATCAAGCGGGGAGGGCGAGCGGGAGTGGAGCGGCCGTGCTTGCGCAGTAGAAGAGCAGAGACGTAAAGACACTGTTGGCAATATACGATGCACATACAGATATCTTCAGTGGGCTACCGCGTTCGCTAGGGAAGCTCTCGGCGATCTCGACAACTGCTCTCAAGCTCTCTCTACACGCTACAAGATGGTGTCTCACACTATTGTATACTATAAAAAACGCATGTCTTGAATCCTTGCCCTTCAAGGCCGAGCAAAGCAGAACACGTTAACACGTCGCTCGGCGCCGGCGAAAGGAGCAGCCCGTCGTTCTCCTGCCCTCCCTCAGCCAAAGCAAACGCTCAGATTCAAAACCTGAAGCTTGCAAAGTTTGTACATAGAAAGGCTAGACAAGAAGGCGACAGACTAAGCAGAGGGAGAAGGAGGTAAGAAGGCCTCGGCGAAGAGCTGGGGAACGGCGGATGGTCAGTCGGGGAGGATACGGCTAGAGAAGAGAAGGGAGAGTCACAGAGAAGTCTAGTAGTCGTTGAAGCCGTGCTGTAGGAAGGGGGAGAAAGGTCAGTCCACCTGGAAAGGGGGGCTTGGAGGCGGAGGAGACTCGGTACCTTGCCGTTGCCATCGTTCTGAGCAAAGGCCACCGCTTGGGCAGTGTCCTTGTTCTTGGACTCGACTTGGTTGAAGTTGGCGTCGTGTTCAGTCTCGTCGTGAACCTAGGATGAAAAAGGCCGAGGAAAAGGGAAGTCAGCTCGGCGCGGAGACGAGGGAGCAAGAACAGAAAGAGCCCACGTTGAAGTTCGTCTTCTTGAACTCGTCATCATTGACCTTCTTGACCTCGATGAACTGTGGAAGGATGGAGTCAGAGACGAGGGATGGGAGAAGGGGAGGGGGGAGCAGGGCCGAGAGAGGAAAAGGCCCACCTTGATGTTCTCGCCGTCGCCATCGCGCTTGACGAGGGAGAGACCGTCGAGCTGTGAAATGGTAAAAGGATGGGAGAGTGAGCGATTGAAGAAGTGAAGGGGGAAGAAGAGACGCGCACCGAGTTGGAGTCGTCAAACTCGGCGTCGATGCCAGTGTTCAAGTCGAACCCAAAGTTGAGGTCGGCACCGAGGTCAGTGCTATCGTCGATGCCAAAGTTCGTGCTCTGATGGGGGGAGAGAAAGAAGACGAGGGAGAGGCAAGGGTCAGCGAAGAGCGGTGGGAGAATGGCAGGGGAGAGCTCGGCGCACGTCGAGAGGGTCAAGCAGGGCGACGTCGGCGACTCCATCGATACCGACTTGGCGACGAACGAGCCTGTAGAACTGTGGGATGGGATGAGAGAGATTCAGCTCAGCGGACGGGAGAGGAGAGGAGTAGGAAGAGGGGGTACTCACCTCGCCGTCGTTCTTGACGAAGGCGATGGCGTTGAGGGCATCCTGGTTGCTCTTCTCGACTTGATCGAAGTTGGCATCGTGTTCCGTCTCATCGTGGACCTGTGCATTGGATGGAGAAGATCAGCGGAGAGGAAGGAGAAGGTGGGCGAGAGGTGGAAAGGGATAAGGGGAGGACGACTGACGTTGAAGCTAGTCTTCTTGAACTCGTCGTCGTTGACCTTCTTGACCTCAATGAACTGCGGAAAAGAGAGAAGAGTCAGCTGGGAGAGGGAGAGAGAAGCCAGAGAGGGAGGAAGCTCACCTTGATGTTCTCTCCATCGCCCCCAGGCAAGGGAGCAGCGAGGGCGAAGGCAGCCAAGGAGGCAGCGAAGGCGAGGGCGAGAGTGCGAGTGAACATCTTGGAAAGGCTGTTGAGGGCGACGGAGAGTGAAGAAGGCGAGAGCTGGGACGACGAGCGAGACCGACGGGGAGGAGCGACTTGCAGGAAGCCAACCAGTGAGCTCCTCTTCCTCGGCTTTTGTAAAGTCCAGTCCTCAAGTAAGCTTGGGCCACACGAGCCACCGCAGACGAACCAGCAGAACCGAAAGGGAAGAGCATGAGCAGCGGGAGACCAAAGAAGGAGAGGCCCTCGCACCGAGGCTGCGTAGCCTCTCTCATCTCGGTGTCGACCAGGAGGGGCGAGGGTCTGGTACATTAGAAGATACTAAACGCATGAAGCCACTGCTCGAGTGCAGCTAGACTCAGTAAGCTTCGCGGATTCTTGCGAGTCGACTCTCGTTCGGCGAAGCTTCTCTACACATCTATTACAGCGTCTGAGGCACTTCTACTTCTTTTGAACGGCATACTTGCTCGTCTTGCGAATCCTCTCTTCTCCAAAGAGGTACAGAATGGGTATCTGTTGGCCGAGAGATAGGGTCAGCTTAGTTCGGCGCGGACAGAGAAGTCGAGTTACCGTCGGCCAGCTAACTGCCATCGCGATGAGCGCCAGCATGGTACATCCCCAGCCATATCCGATGCTCTCCCACATATACGGCGCTGCGAGAGGGAGGCCGAAGCCAAACAGAGAGCGAAAAAAGGTAGCAGCAGCGAGTGCTGATGCCGCGAAAATCGAGTAGGTATCGATGAGATATAGGTTGATGACTTGAAAATTGCCTGTCGAACCCGAGTGAGAAAATTCAGTGGCCCCATTCGCACCTTGCCATGTCTGGCTCCGCTCGACCGAGAGCTTCGGCGGCGACGAGCCAGCGAGCTGATAGGCGACTCACCGATCATTCCCGCCGCGATGAAGAACATGCCAATGTCGATGACGATCCAGTGCAAACGGTGCTCGGCGCCCCATCCGTAGAGCAGCAGTCCGAGTGGGAGAAAGATGCTCGCCGGGATCACTGGTAGGGGTCGAAGAGGTCAGAGCTTGTACGCCGAGCAGCGGCGATCGACTCACTCAGAGGAAGGCGAAACTCTGGCTTCCCATCGCTGTTGTAGTGCTTCTTCATCCGGCGGTAGAAGACGTCCATGAGTCGGCCTTGAATCTGCGCCATGAGGAGGAAGCCGAGTCCTTGGGCGATGAAGTTCGTGCCAGCGATGCCAACGTTCTCGCCGTAGATCTCGGTGAAGATGGTGGTAGTCGAGGTGATGGTCAAGTAGATGATGCCCTGCGAACGAAGGAGGGGTAAGCAAGGGCTAGGCGGGAGGGAGGCGGCTGCTCACGTAGATCAAACTCATGTACGCCGCGAAGACCTGAAAAAGGAGAAAAAATTCAGTACCGGGCTCAGAGGGAGTGGGCGAAGGCATCGCCGAACCTGGATGATATCTGTGAGGGAGCGCCGAGGTCAGCGAGCGCTTCGAGGCGTCGTTCGGCGCAAACTCACGCTCTGATGCAAACATTGAGAACGGTCGGACAAGTCCGTGGGTAATGATGTGCCGCAGCGTCTTCTTTTCGCGGATTTCAAAGACCGTCTGCACCTTGTCGCTGTCCTTGGGCAAGCCCATTTCCTTCTTGATGGCGAGGGCTTGTCGGTGAAGCAGCACGGGCGAATAGGTCTCCCGGAGGAAGCGAAGTCCGAGTAGCTGTACGAGAGCGCAGAACTGTTGAGAAGAGGTCAGCGGAGAGTGGGAGATTGGGGAGTAATTAGGCTCACGATGGTCGTCGAAAAGAAGACCCAGCGGTAGCCGTCGTTTGGCAGCCGCTGCGCTATCCATCCACCAGCGATGGGTCCCACTGCAGGACCTAGGAGCGGGCCGAGCGAGTAGAGTGATGCAGCTTTGCCTCGCTCTTCGGGTCGCCAGAGGTCGCCGAGCACGCCCTGAGGGAGAAGAGCGAGGTCAGCTTACGCGCTGACAGCGAGTCAGGAGCAGCTGGGCTTACAGCTCCGATTGCCAGTGGTGCTGAGCCTCCGAGACCGGCGAGGAAGCGAAAGGCGAGCATCGAGCCGGTGTTCGGTGCGAAGGCGCAGACGAAGTTGAAGACTGTGAAGTCCCGGCGGTCAGCTTTGATCGAGTAGAGAAATGAGGAGAAAATCAGCGGCGCGAGAGAATCACACGCACTGAGGTAGATGAGGTTGGCGAGCTGCAGAACGATGGTTCGGCCCCAGAGCTCGGAGGCGGGTCCGAGGACGAGAGGACCGATGGCGTATGCTGCAGGGAGGTCGAAGCAAGTCAGTTCGTCTAGTTGTTGGTGGAGCTCGAAACTCGTACCCAGCACAAAAATCGAGGTCACCATGACCTCCAACACGGCGTCGGTGATGCCAAACTTGACGGAAATCTGAGCCGTTGCGGGCGAGATCATGGTGGAGGAGAGGGGCCTGTGGTCGTCGAATGGTGAAGCAGACGGACCGTTGAGAGCGAGAGGGAGGGGAGAGGGAAAAATGGAGGCCATGGAGAGGAAGGGGAAGAAGAAGGGGGAGAGGGAGAGGAGGGTGAGAAGAAGCGAGGTGAGCTCCTAATTCCGGTGTATGCGTGAGCAGAATAAACTTCACTCACGATAGGAAGGTGAAAGCGGCGACGATGAAGGTGGCTCCCATCCTCGAGCGATTCGACCTGCTCGGGGACCGAGGGAGGGGGGAGGGGCGAGGAGATCAGCTTCTGTACCTCAACTACCATTCGTCGAACTCACCAGTTCTTGGGAAAATCAGGATCATTCTCTTTCCAATCGACGACGATGATGGGAGTACCATCGGCAGCGAGTGGAGGGTCGTCGATAGTAGCCCCACCTCGAGCTCCCTTCTGCTGCTCTACAGCCTTCTCGCCCTTCTCCAGATCTCCATCCACCCTTTTCACTACATCCAAATCTCCCCTCTCCTCTATCAGCGTCTCGCCACTGTGACTCTGACTCTGGCTCGATGCAGAAACGCGCGCCGCGAGGTCGGCTGAGCGGGTCAGTGACGGAGGGTCGTCTGCTCGAGGTTGCTCCCAGGTGGTCGCTTCTGTACTGAGATGGCTCTCTGTCAAGCTGAGGTGTTGCGAGCCGTCGAGTGTTGGCCTTGGTGGCATGTTGGTCAGGCGAGGAGCGAGTTACAAGGACGAGATGCAGAGACTCAGTCCGGGTGCGATTTTGTCAATCCCTTGCGGCGGCGAGAACCCACTTTGGGATGCCGGGCGGCGCGCCCCTCTGTGTAATTTTCAAGCTTCCAGTCTGACGGGAGTACCGGCGGAGAGGACCACACGCACGGGCGAGGAGACGGATTCGGGCCAAGGAGCGGAAGTCCTTCTCAAGAGGCTGCAGGGTGACGATACAGACGCTATAAGTGTTCTGAGGGTCACGCAACGTCGCTCTCTGCATCACTTCGACCCATTAAGAGCCGTCGCCTCGAGGTTGTCCGAGATGAAGAAGAGCGCGTGATAGATGACATCCGACGGATGCAGTACATAGATACAAAAGTGCTCTGTAGCGTATATGATATCGTGGGTGACCCAGCTCTAGCCAAATCTGCGAGCGAGAGAGGAAAGGGTCAGCTCGGCGCTCAGTCTCGTCGAGATCATGCAAAACTCACACTGCAACATAAGCGACGACCTCTCCCGGCAAATCCTTGAGCGGTGTAAGATGCATCACTCCGCGAGTAGACGGCAAGGTGCGCATTTGACCGCTGCGAGCGAAGGGTTCGGCGAAAGTCAGCTCGGCCGTCTCGAGCGAGGTTCAAAATAGGGACTCACTAAGCACCCTTCTCTTTGAACCGAAGACAGCACGGCATGCTCAGCGACTCCCTCGCCTTGACTGCCTTCTTGACCTTTGCCCTTGCCTCCTTCTTTTCGCCCTTCTCGCCGCCGAGCAGGGTGAGGAGGTCGCGATGGAGGAGGGGAGAGGCGTAGACGTCGCGCATGGAAGTGCCGGGGAGTCCGCAGAAGCGGAGGAAAGGGGAGGTGACGAAGAGGATCTCGTGGTCTGTGAACGAGAGGGGATCAGCTGCAGACGAGAGGCGAAGCAGAGAGACGAGCGTACTATTAGGCTGAAAGATGACGAGCTTCTCGTATGTGGCCGTGAACTCGGCAATACGCGTCTGAAGGGATAGAAAGAGATCAGCTCCCAGCGACAAGAGAGGACACAAGCGAACACAACTCACCTCAATTGGCGCCGAAGTGCCGCTGAGCAGCTCAGCCCCAGGAAGCAACTGCGATGAAGGCGTAACGGCCCTCGGACTCGGACTCGACTTCTTCCTAAACGCTCCCAAGAACCTCTTGCCCAAAGATCCTCCGTTCTCAGCGACTGGCGGCGGGCGAACAACCGAATCCTTGCTCGACTCGTGCAGGGAAGGAGCAATAGAGGGCGTGGGAGGCGATAGCTCAAAGTCGAGGTCACCTTGATAGGACTTCTTGTAGGAGCGAATGTCGGGCGAGAAGGTGGAAGGATCGAGGTCGGGGGAAGGAGAGGTAGTCGAGCTGTCGCCGCCGAGGATGAAGGAGAGGTCGGTGCCCGAGCCCGAGGCGATGGAACCGGTGATGTTGGTTTGTCCGCCCTGTTGGAGAGGGGAGTGTGAGCCAAACTGGAGGACTGAGAGAGGGGGGCCAGGAGAACGCACGATGAAGTAGGTCAGCTCGCCTTGAGCGTTCTTCAGCGGGATGCAGCATAGTAGGTTCCAGAATGGCGTTCCATCCAGCCGATAGTTGAGCAGAAGTTGAGTCACCTCTGTGAATTCGAGCGAAGAGTCAGTGGCCGACTCGAGGAAGCGAAGTAGAAACCGAGTCTCACCCTCGCCCTTATCCAGAGCATCCCTGACCGTCTTGACACTAGCGGGAGCCGTCGCCTCCGACTGTAAGAACCGACAGTTGCGACCAATGACCATGTCCGGTGCGTAGCCCTGCGGTGGAGCATCAGCGGGTGAATCGAGCTCGGTCGACGAGGAGTCGGCTCACAGTGAGGGCGCAGAAAGCGGGCGAGGCGAGAACGATGGGCTGGTCGGGAAGTCGAGGGTTGGTCAAGACGAATGCCTCTCCCCTGTTGCAGAAGAGTGGGTCAGCTACTTCAAGTCGGGCATCATCGCCGAAGAGAGAGGCGGGCTCACAATCCCTTGCGATCTGTGCCATCGAGGTTGAACTTGCCGAGCTGTACACTAGTATACCGCAGCAGTTGATATTTGACGAAACTCTGTGTACGCCAAAGCGTCAGCTTCGACTCTGCAGCAACTCGGCGCTCCAAAACTCACCTCAAACTCGGAAGCGTAAAGCTGGTTCAACAGATCCCTCGATGGTTTCTCCAACCCACTCCCACCATTGATGACCCCTCGCAATCCCACTACCAAGTCCTTCATTGCCGGGAGAGGCAGCTGGACCTGTTTCGAAGCCTCGGGGACGAGGTAGATGTCCCGAACTCCCCTCGAGGCGACGCCAGCTCGGAGGGAGATATCTTTGAGCACCTGCAGGTCTCGCCAGAGTTCGAGTGCGGATGCGGAGGTCGTGGGAGAGGATGCGTGGGATGAGAGGTAGGTGTGGAACGCCGAGTAGCCTTGAGGGGTCGAGAGGTACTCGACGAAGATGGGGAGGGAGAGTAGGTGGCTCAACGAGTGGGAGATGGAGAGCTGGAGGGGAGTGAGTTGATTGTTGGGGAGGGAGGTGGGCTGAGCTGCAGTAATAGTGCGATTCGATTTGGCGCTCGAGGACCGAGCCGGCGAGGAAGGGGGAGGGGGCAGGTGCGCGTAATTGGGAGTTGCGGCGAGCTTGGAAGGGTCCGAGGGAGGTGCCCAATCTGCCAAGTCGACGTAGAGTCGCTTGACGGGCCGTAACGTCGTGCTGGAAGCTGCTGCAGAAGCGGTCACCGACCGAGCAGTCGGCGGAGCGGTGCTCGAGGCTGCACTCGAGTGAGGACGACGGGGCGATTCAAGGGGATCCATGTCCGAGTCTGATGAATCTGTAGGCGAGTATGCTTGAGCTCTACTGCCCCATGATACTCGCCTTGAGCATTCCAACGCACCTGCGTCGTCTCCGTCGAGACGAGCGAGTTCTCCTTGTGCATCGGAGTCGTACTGATCTCTGTAGTAGGATGGACATGTCGGTATGAGTCGTGCGGATGGTCCTCTGCCGCTACCGTCACTCAAACTCGACTCACTCTGCTAGTTCTGCTGCTGGCTTCTTCTCGCTAGGCTCCGTGGAAGAGGGCGTAGGCGGTAGAGGAAAGTTGGGCGGAAGTGAAAGTACAGCAGCCATGCCTGTGTACTGCCAACAATGCGAAGTCGAAACAATCAGAAAGAAGACGGAGGCAAAGCGACGAGATCGGCGCAGGGGGTGGCTTTCGTTGCGAGCCTCGAGCCCTTTCGCCGCGAAGGGAAAGTGCTGCAGATCCTCGTCGCTCTCGCCCAGTCGAGCAGCACACGGCAAATCACCTTATGAATTGAATGTTCTGTCTCGGCGACAGTTCCCTGCAGCAGAAGCAGCGGCACAGGCCGCTCGCCTCCTCGAGCGCCGAGCCCGAGTTCGCCAGCCGTCGTCACCTCTCTTGCGGCCCGTAGTCCTGATGCTGAAAACCGCACACAACGAATTACACTCCGAGCTACCTTGCCTCGGCTCCTCGTCCTCTGCACTACTCCTTTACTCCTCATCGGCGTCGGGTGCCGGGGCGTTGCGCTCGCTTGGTGGAACGGCGTAAGTTCCCCAGCGGGCGAGAGGCGAATCGCGCTTGGCTCCGAGAATGTCCCACTTGAGCTGTAGTAGGTCATCAGGCGGGGAGGGAGGAAGAGGTGCAGCGAGAGAAGCGAGAGAGAGGGTCAGCAAATGAGGCGTCGTTGAAGCTGTACGAGAGGGAGCGGAATAGAGCGTACGTCCTGCTTTTGGCAGATGGAGTAGACTCCGATGGGTACGAGTACGCCCCATAGCAGTGACAAGCGAGCGGTCCTGTTGGTGAACCTGAAGTGCTTCCACACATTCTCGCGCTGGGAGGAGCAGTAGATGGGCGTCAACGTGCTGTAGCACAGTACCGCACTGAGCGCAGACCTTACCATGTAATTCCAGCTCTCAACTCCGGGGTCAAGCTGCGAGTAGAAGAGGGTCAGCCAGTGGTCAGGGAGGGGAGGCGATTGGCGCTGAGCTGCTGAGGGCTCACCTTGACGGGTTCTGCAGGGCGTAAGAGTCAGTAAGGGGTTCTGCAGGTTAGCAGCTCTGTCACTCACGGTAACCTCCGTGTCCTCCCATGTTGAAGTAAGATGTAGCGTGTAGGGATTAGAAGGCAGAGCAGCGAGTCCGCGTCTCTTGGACTTGAACCTCATCTTAGCTGCTTGCTCGACTACATCTTGTCGCCCTTGCGCGCCCGCTGCTTCACCAGAGCATCAGTGCAAATGGACCCACGCTCTCAACGGGTCACTACACGCCCTCTCAACGCACACGAACGACTCCAAGCTCGCTACTCCTACATCGAGGAGAGTTACAAGCGAGGCAGGCAACCTCCTCGGCCCAAATCCAAGTCGGAGCTGGATGTACTGAAGGAGCGGCACCAGTGAGCAATGTCCCCGCTGCTGCGATACCACAGCTGACCTTTGCTCCGAACAGATTCATCCGGAGCAGCGAGCAAGACCCCTCGACTCTGAGCTGGGAAGACCGACTAGCAGTCAAGTACTACGACTCGCTCTTTCGCGAGTACGCTCTGGTCAACCTCAAGCACTACCGAAGTGGAGCTGTCCGTCCCTCATCTCGCTCTTTCTCTCTCAGTTCGGCGCGCAACGACTGACTCGGTCTGCTCTCGCACAGGTCGCCCTCCGGTGGCGTACAGAACCCGAGCTCCTCGCCGGCATCGGACACCTCACTTGCGGCTCCCTCCGCTGTTCCTACCATCAACCCTCCCCCACCCTCGTAGCCGCCTTCGAATCCGACGAAGCAGCGGGACTAGTCGACCCCGATTCGACCGAACCGTTGGTGCGTTGCAGGCTGTATGAGCAGGAGATGCAGTTTGGGTATGTAGAGGAGGGGGAGAGGAAATCTGCGGTGGTCAAGGTGGTGCTTTGTGAGGAGTGTAAGAGGAAGTTGAGGAAGGGGAGGGAGAAGGCAAAGGAGATTAGGGAGGGGAAGGAGAGGGCTAATGGCGGAGGTGGTGGGGAGCAGAGGAGGGTGAAGACAGAACCATCATCGCCGAGGAGGATGAGTAGGGAGGAGTCGAGCGACGACGAGTATGGGCCGGCTCGACCGCCAGAGGTGGACGACCCTCGCCGAGCCGATCGCGATTCTCGCGGCTCTCACTCTCGTCGTCGTTCCGCCTCTCCTCCACCGCGCCGTCAGTAGACCCTTTGCCTCGCTTGTACCCCGTGTCGTAATAGTACCCTCTCAGCAGTCGTTTGGCCGCAGAGCGTCGCGAAGCTCGGTCGACGGTCGCTCTCAGTTGTTCGTCGTCCGCTACAAGACAGCCCAAGACGCTCGCTCTCCCCATCACGTCTCTCGTCGTCAAGCGAAGGAAAGATGCAGAGACACAGATTGAGATTCGACAGCGAAATCCGGAGAGACCCTTTCCTCCTCCCTTTTAGTCCTTCTCTCCCAGCCGCTGGAGGTACTCGTCAATCTCGGCGGTCGACAGCTGTGTAGGCGAGGGAGCAAAGAGGTCAGCAAAGCCCCCTCAAAAAGCGGGCAACAGCCCCTCAGCTCAAACCTCCCCCAAAACTCACCTTCCTAAACCTCCTCTCCCCCTTACTAGCCACACCCACCTCCACCTCGCCCGCCTTCAAATCCGTCGCCAAGACGGTACTCAAGCTACTCAACGCCAACTCGACCACATCCTCCACTTTCTCCAACTTCCACCCCTTCTTGTACCCCTTCTCCAACAGGTTGATCGCCTCGGTCTGCTTTTGTCCAGACGCGGTGGCGTGGAACCCGACGTAGTAGCCCGCGGGGTCGAGCTTGAAGATTTGGGGACCTAGTTCGGGGTCGATGCCCGCGATGATCATGGCTGTTTTTGGGAGGAGGGAGAGTTAGCGACGAGGTTGAGAGATGGGAGGGAGGGCAATGGAGGCGCACAGATTCCAAGAGGACGCATGGCGGCACGTTGTGTGTAGACCTGTAGTATAGTGATGAAGCGAGAAAGGGTGAGCGTCACTGTCCAGCAAGCGGGAGCGTTTCGGCGCTTGCGATCCGAGACTCGGGCCCACCTGGTTGATGTTGGCAATCCTCTTGGCGAGCATGTCGGGGGTGATCTCGTATCCGTATTTGTAACGGAAGGTAGCAGCCTCGCTCTGTGCCCTCTGCACCTGCGAACGAGCGTCGGCTGTGGGGGTTGCGAAGGGGAGGGTTAGCTCGAGGGAGAGCCGTTCTACGAGGGAAGGAGAATGCACCATGGCGACCAGTCATGACGACTCCGATGTTAGGAGTAATGTTGTAGATGTGAGTGATGGACTCGGGGTCGAGGAGCTTGTCCTGTTCAATGAGCGGGGGGCGTCGTCAGCTGTGAGCTTCGGACGAGATCCCGAAAGACGTAGACTCACAGGGACCTTCTTCTGAGTAATAACAACGGTCGAATCATCTCCCCTGATGGCTAGAGTAGTGTGTCCAGCGCCAGAGATGGCCTTGAAAGCGTATTCTGAGGGAGGAAACGCGTCTGAGCTCGAGCGAAGGCCGTAGATGTCGCTCTGCAGCTTACCGACTTGGTACAGCCTTCCCTCAGGCGAGAAGATCGTCAGACTACGATCGAAGCTAGTACGAGACATGTTGTAGGTGCTGTAGAAGCGGGTAGGCCAATGTCCAGTCGCGC